>CAWUFW010000149.1:5435000-5820814 GCA_963921515.1 Calotriton arnoldi | reverse complement strand
CGTGTGGTCGAGCGTACCTTTGGCCTCCTCAAGTCCAGGTTCAGGTGCCTGGACCGCACCGGGGAGTGCACTGGCGTACTCCCCACAGAAGGTGTGCCAGATAGTGGTGGCGTGCTGCATGCTGCACAATCTGGCCATTCGGAAGCAGATCCCCCTCATTGTGGATGACGGAGATCAACCAGGGCCCCAGCCCGCAGACCAGGACAGCTCGAGTGAGGTGGACAGCGGAGAGGAGGAAGCTGGGAATGTGCGCCAGCAGCTCATCGCCCGCTACTTCACTTGACGGTGAGTGTCCATGTACGACGGATGATGTGTCTGTATCTGTGCAGGTGTGTGTGTGCTGTGTCAGGGTGGCCGTATGTTCACTGCGTGCAGTGTGTCAACGCTCCATGGCCAGGGTAGTATGCCACTGTTGGTGACTGTGGCATTGTGCCCTATTGCTCTGTGCGATGTGTGTACATTGCTTGTAGTTGTTGACATGTACTGTGTGATGGGTGTGTGACACACTCATTGAATGTGCTCCTGTTCTGTCTCCCACCCCTAGGTCCCTACAGGCCCTCCGGATTCCATTGCCATGCCACGCATCAGGTGCCTTTCCGCCCAAGGTGGCCGTTGTATTCCGTACAAATAAAACACAGGGCACAAACAGCAGTTAGTGAAAAAGGTGCATTTATTACAAACTGTGACATGTGATTGTGTGTAAGGTGATGACAAAAGTGGTGCGTGCAGTGACAATGAGCTGTCGGTCATGGCTGCGTGAAGCTCAGGGTGTACCCACTGGTTCTATGTCCATAGTCCAACACACACATGCCATCCAGCTGGCTGTGTGGAGTGGGATCGTAGAGCAAGTCAATGCAGTGGCTGGTCAAGGAAGGCTGGCGGAAGGCTGGCTGGCTGCCTCACTTGCGACTGGAGCGTGCGAAGTCCTCCCGGGAGATCTGTTTCCTCTTCGGACGGCCCCTTCCACGTTTGGGAGGGGGTGTGTGGTGGCGACCTGCTGGTGGTGGGTGAGGTGTGCTCACTGGCTGTGGACGCAGGGGAAGTGGACACTGCTGCCCGACCCTGCGCCCTAGCAGGTGGTGGCGGAGGTGGTGTTGCTGGCCTTGCCTGTGACCCCACCGCCACCACCAGCTGGCCCATGAGGTCCACGAGTTGGTCCATACGGGACACGAATTGGCCCATATGGGCGTCCATGGACCTCAGCACCCCCAGCACCTCCCGCGTGTCTGTAGCAGACCTGGCCCATTGTCCTTGGGCCTCTTCATAGGCCCCAAGGACTCTGGCCATTTGAGGCAGGGCATGGCTCCCAGGGGAGGCTGGCGTTTCCCTGACCCTGCTCCTCCTACCAGTCCTGCTGCCACCGGCCTGCCCACTAGCCACATTGCACACCACGGTCCTCGCTGTGGCTCCCAGGGTGGATCCAGTCGGCCGGGCCACCACCTGCGCTGGGGCTGGTGCCAGCGAAGACGTGGTGGTGGTGGTGGCGGTGGTGGTCGGTGCGGCGATGGTGGCGGTTGCGGCAGTGGTAGTGGCCGCAATGACCGTGGGTGTGGCCGCAACGACAGTGGCAGCAGGGGCTGGGACTGTTCAGCATCCCTGGATGATGGGTTGGTGGGTAGGAGGGGTCCTGGGGAGCGGCTGGGCCCTGCCACGCCAGATGGGCCTGCTTGGTGGTCCGTGTCCGAAGAGGAGGACAGATCCTCCAGATCCGTGTGTCCTCGTTGGGGGCTTGTGGGCTGGCTGTGCTGGCTGCTGTCTCCATCCCCAGCATCCGGCAGTTCGTCACCTGTGGAGAGAATGAGATTTGTTATTGTGTTGCACCTGGCGAAGTATGTATTTGTCGTCTGACATTGGCAGTTCGTGCAATCTCGTACATGGGTTTCCCGGAGGCGAGTGTGTGGCTGTGGCATCTGTAGTTGTGTGTGCTAGGCAATGGGACTGTGTGCTGTGCACATGTGGCATGGGACGGATTGGCCATGCCGATGGGTATGTTGCTGTGCCCCTACTCATTGTGACTCTGGTGTATGCGGGCTCCTGGCCCATCCTGGGTCTGGTTTGTACTTTGCTTTTGGGGTTCACATGGAGCGCTTAGGAACGCATATGGCAACATGGGGGCCATGCCCCAGATTCGCATTTGGGAGGGGATATGCTTTGGGGTTCAAATGGAACGCTTAGGAACGCATATGGCAACATGGGGGCCATGCCCCAGATTCGCATTTGGGAGGGGATATGCTTTTGGGGTTCAAATGGAACGCTTAGGAGCATATGGCAACATGGGGGCCATGCCCCAGATTCGCATTTGGGAGTGGATATGCTTTTGGGGTACATGCTGTGAGCCATGGGTGCCGAACGTGACATGTGTTGTGGCAGCATGACAGTGCATGGTTTGAGGTGTGTGCATGCTTGACATGGCCTGCATATTTGCTGTCTGTTGTGATTACTGGACATGGCATTGGACGCATCGTTATGAGTGAGTGATAGTTGTGTGCCAGCCAACGTATTGCAGTTGTCCCATCTCCTTGGTGTGCGTGCTGCCCTGTGCCATGTGCATCACTGCAGTGCTCGGGGGGGTGTGGCCCATGTTGTGTGTTGTTGCTCACAGTGTGTCGTGCGCTTAATTGACTTCTGGCACATGGTTGGTCATGGGCATGTGTCTTAGCGTGACTGCTGTATGTGTGGCAGCTGTGCGGATGACATGCCTTTCATGAGACTGGGGCTGACGGATGGGATGGATGGTATGTTGTATGTGCATGGTGTGTCTGTGAGTTTGATGGGTTCAGTGGTGTTCGTGTGCATTTATGTTGTTCCGCTCTGTTGCGTCTAGTGTTGTTTGTCTTACATAGGCGTAGTTGTGGGGTGTGTGGTTGACAGGCAGTAGGGGCTACATGGACAGGACTTCAATGGTGTTTCGGTTGTGTGTGATGAGTTGCACAGTGGCTGCCGTGTGGGACTATATTCAGTGTGGCTTGTGCATGCAGACGTGGCTCCTTGGGTGTTGCTATGTCTGTGATGGGTCATGTGGGGTGTGAGTCTGTTGTTCATGTCCGTGTGCACATTGTTCACTTGTTCGTGACGGTGGGCGGTGCTGCGTGTTCGTCTGCTACGTGACATGTCCCATGTGTTGGTCGTGTTATGGTCCTCATGCCTCCAGTAATCCAGCCCTGTCCAGTTTCCCACCTGCAAGTTGTTCGTGCGTGCACTGTACTGGATGCCACATGGCTCTAAGCGGGGGGTGCTCCATGTTGCAGGTCTGTGGGGGTGGGGGTGTTGTGGGTCGTGGGGGTGGCTGGACACCCACTGACACCCGATTGCTGTGGACCGTGATGTCTGCCTTTCGGCTGTCGTTGTGCACTGCGGTGGCTGACACGTGGCTGTGGGGTGTGGGGGATGCTCCTCCTTGCTGTGCTGTGGGACTGGGGCCTGGTGTGTGTTGTACTTGGGCTGTCCACCCTCCCACCCACTGCACTTTGTGTTCCTGCCACTTACCTGTTACTTGTCGGTTAGTGCAGCTGTGGCGGACACATGGGTGTGGTGGGTGCTCGTTGTGGCGCTTCTGGCATATTTGGGGACCTGTTGGTGGTTACGTGGCTGGCTTAGTGTACACATGTCCCCACGCATCTTACAGTTGTTCGGTTTGGGCTGTGTGTGGTAGTGTCTGTTGCATGTGTGTGTGATGTGTTGTGTATTGTGTGCTGGACATGGGGGTGTTTGTCCCTGGGAGCTGTGGCATGGTGGTAGTGCATGTGAGTACATAGCGGTGTGCTGGTATACATTAGTTTGTACATACCAGCCTCCACTCCCCCTGCTAATCCGGCGAGGATCTCCGGATGGATTACGACTCGCACCTTCTCCTCCCACGCTTTGAAGGTCTTAAAGAGCGCGGGATTCCCTCCGCCAGTGACGGCAGCCAGCTCTCTGTTTTTGCCCTCCTTCTTCTTGACCAGGCTCTTGACGTCATTCCAACGTTTGTTAATCTCGACTCTGTTCCTGGGCAGGGTCCCGACTGCATTGACCTGGTCTACGATCCGGTTCCACATTCTGTTTCTGGTGGCTAGTGGTGTGTGCTGGACCATGTTCCCATAGATTTGTGGGTACACCTTGATGATCTCGTCGACCATGACCGTCAGCTCCATGGGCGTGAACTTGGGCATTCTTTGTGGTGCCATGGTGTTTGTGGTGCTGGTGCGGTGTGTGTTGTGTAATGTGCAGGGGTTTGTGGTGCCGGTGTTTGGTGGTGGTGGTGGTGGTGTTTGGTGGTGGTGGTGGTGGTGGTGGTGGTGGTGGTAGTGATGTGTGCGTTTCTGTGGTGTGCTGCTGTCCTTGCTGTGTCACTGTGTCCTCTCCTCTCCTCTCTGGTTTGCAATGTAGCAAGGGGTTGTGGTCTGTGGGAGTGCTGCTTTTGTACTCACCTATGTGGGTGTGTCCTCATGGTCTGTTGTTTTCAGGTGTGTTGTGTCTGGGGTTCTGGCCTTTGTATTTTTGTTTGTCCGGGGGTGTTTTCGGGATGTGTACTGTGCTTGTGTATTTGTGCGTGCCTTGCTGTGTGGACTTGTTGGCCATGTTGTGTGCTATTGGTTTTGTGTGCGGATGGTTTCTGTGCAGGTACGTTGGCGCCATGGCTTCTGCCGTGTCGATTCTCATCGGCGTTGTTTGCGCTGGCGGGCGGTATATTTGTGGTTTTCCGCGCTCATGGCGGTGCGATCGTAATTTCACGTGCGGTGTGTCGGCCGTGTGGGCGGGCGGTTTTGTGTTGTCGTGCGTGTTTCCGTCCGTGGCGGGCGGTTTGACTCCGACTCGGACGATGGCGGGCGGTATTTTGTGTGATTTTTCCGCCGATGGCGGTTTCGGTTTGTGTAATCGTAATGGCGTGGTCGGTGTTCAGGCGGTGTGTGCGGGCGGATTTTTGCCGCTTCCATGCCTGGCGGATTTATTTACGCCGGGTATCATAATGGGCCCCTAAGTGATTTGCCCAGAATCACAGGATGTTGAGCGTTGTTGCCGAGACTCAAACCCAGTTCCCCAGCTTCAAGGTCAACCTCTCTAGCCATAAGGCTACATCCTCTCCCCTAGTCTGTGTAGGAGCTGCTTGGAGATTCCGGCGTAGAGTGTGTTGCTGTAGTCGAGTCCGCTTGTGATGAGTGCTTGGCTTGGTGAGGGCACAAGTTATAGTTACTTGAAATAACTATAACTGTTGAATTTGTGGATTTTTTAAAATAAAATGTTACGTTTAACTGACATTTCACTTAATTTTAACGTCACTTTTGCCTTTGCTTAAACCCCCTGGGGTGGGTTAGGGCCCGGGCGGCAGCACATACTTTTAAAAAGGGGAGGGGTTCGTGCAGCCCCCCCCCCCTCCCCAAGACTTGACTAGGCCCCGGGGACCCCATTCCCTGGGGTCGGTATAATAATATTAAGGGGAAGGGGTGCTCAGCATCCCTATCCAAGCCTCCCACAAGCCCAAGGACCCCATCCTCCAGGGCTGATTTATTATTATTAAGGTGAGGGGGCGTGTGGGAGCAGTGAAAAAAGGGAAACACCTTTACCATGCAGTCTTTCCCACACAATACCTTTACCACACAGTCTTTTTAGCGCAGTGCCTTAACCAAGCATTGCCTTTACCAGGCAAATCTTTACCACGCATGCCTTTACAATGAAAATGTAAGCATATCACATGTAAGTTACACAGGTATATATATATATATTTATATTTATATATGTTTTTGAATTTATAATGAATTGCAAAAAAACAGTATTGTGAATCATATTCAATGTCACCTGAAATTCTGAGACAAAACCTTGTAAATATTGTATATAGATACACACAATGAAATAAGTGAACTACTTTTCCCACAATGCCACATTATAGGCAAACTGTGTTTGGTATAGTGAAAGAGAAAAAATACTCAATAACCGTGACAAAGGCCTCGCAACGGCTGAAACGCGTTGGTGTGAGCCAGTACTGCTGAAAATAAAAAGCTTAAGACTAAATTTGGAGTGCGTCGTATCTTTGTTTATGAAAATTAATTAAGGGCTTGGATTCAGCCCCATCGCGATTGCACCGTCTTTGAGCGCGCTGCTAACAGGATCCGTTTGTGTTGGAATATATATATCTATATATCTATATATATATATATATATATATATATATATATATATATATATATATATATATATATATATATATATATATATATATATATATATATATATATATATATATATATATATATATATATATATATATCCACAAACAGAGGTTGCCCTCGATGGAAATGCCACACATCAGGGAGTTATCACCATATTTATTGCAGGTTAGCAGTCACATCACGTTTCCTCCTAAGTTCTTATCACAGGCCAAACGCGTTTCGGGCAGCACTCTGCCCTTGATCACTGGCGGCTTAAACAGCAGTCCCGGCAACAATCAGGAAACCATATTTAAACATTAAGACCCGCCCCAGTGGGCGTGCAATCACGATGCCTCATGGTCTTTGAAGTCCCTCGTCGTTTTACCACAGTGGGTGTTGTCGAGTTCTGTAAAAATTAAAAAACAGTACTTTACCCAAGTGGGCTACTTGAGGAGGAAAACAATGATTATGTACCACTAGCAGGCTCCCACCCCACATTGTACACTCCTCAGCACATCCAAACACACCCCCTTCCTTCACAACAAACAAGCAAATACCACACAACTATAAGCAACAAAAGCTAAAACACCGAAATTAATAGAGAATACATAAAAACAAAAATTAATGGAAGTCAATCCATGACATAACCCTTAAACTTCACGGAATTGGATCTTAACCTCCCAGAAATTCTTTTGTCAAACTGGTTGTTACATTATGCAAGATTGGATTGATAATCTATTTTGTCCCTTACATGTTCGTTTCTGGGTTCTCTCTCCACTGAGTCCGATTGAAGTCTCATTCTCCTGGCCACATACTGTTATGGATTCTGGCACTACTGAAACAAAACACTTATTCCATGTTTTGCCATCCTCCAACACTACCACATGTTCTTTCACATCTTTCACCTGGATAGGTGAAGAAAAACGTGACAAAGCTTTGCCTATAAAACCAGGTTTCCTGATTCTCACTCAGTCTCCCACCTGAACCGCCAAGGGTCTGTGCCGTTCACTCACAGTTCCATATTTACTCTGTACCGCAGCTCTCACATCCGCCACTCCCAACATCCTTCCAGCATCCACAGCCTTCCTAGACATCCACTCCTTGTTCAATTTGGTTCCAGCAACTCTGCCTCTCAGTAAAGTGAAAGGGGACACTCCCGTACTTCTATGAGGAGTTGTCCTCATGGCCCACAACATGTCATCAATTGTTTCCTTCCAATGCAACTCGTTGATAAGAGCCAGCTATAACTGGTCCTTGATGACACGGTTCACTCTTTCAACAAGACCATTGCTACAGGGATGGTACAAAGAAGTTAAGATATGTCTTATGCCCGACTCACCCAAGAATTTTTAATTTCCCTGGATACCAGTTGAGTGCCATTGCCAGTCACTAACTCTTCAGGGAAACCCTCCCTCAAAACACCTCCTTGAAGAACTTAATAACTGTCCCCGCACACATGTTGCTCACAAACTTCACAAACTTCATTTAGACATATAGTCGATCAAAACGAAGGCATACTTGGGTGTGCTACCTACCACACTAAAAGGTCCAGACACATCAAATGCAAGTTTAGACCATGTGGTGTTTTTAACTACCACAGGATTAACCGGAGAAGGTCATTTCACTTTTGACTTATCACTAAGCACACAAGCACACACTTGCAACACCCACAGACAAAATGTTCAATAGACCTGTTCACCCCGGGCCACCAAAATTCCTCCCTCACTCTGCGCTTCATGGCATAAATCCCAAGGTGACCTTCATTGGCCAAATTCAGGATCTTCCCACGAAAGACACTCTGAACGATCCACTGCCCACCTATGCACAAAATGCCCCCAAGAATGGACAATTCCTTCCCCACTCTCCTGTAGGGAACCAATGCCTCTGAGATCACACTGTTTTTGTTTTTTTAAAAGTTTTTAAAAAATTTCTTTTTATTAGTATTTTCAAAAGAAATACAAAACCACAAACAAAACGACAAGCCAGTACATAAGCGATGTATTTTCAGGAGTAAGGTCTGCACATTCAGTTCATTGTAAACATTACACAGTATGCGCCTTTCCTCTAATAGTGAACAAATAGATGCAGGACCACAACCCGATACCAATCAAGGAATAATCACATGGGAGACATGTCCATAAATCTAGAGACTCTTTTTATCTTACATTTACTGTAAACAGGCTAACTGTAGAGACATGCAGCTACAACTTTTCACAATAGCCCACCTGTTGGCCCTGGAAGATTCGAGGTGTTCTCGTCTGGCCCCCGTCTCTCACTAGCCCAAGTAATGAATGGTTCCCAGATATCCCTGGGTCTTGAAGTAGTGGGCATCAATTCCCAGAATGTGGTCAATTGGGAATGGCCATACGTGACGTCTCTTATCCACTCCCTAATAGCAGGCACCCTCCTCCTCCCCCAGTGTATGGCAACCTGGCGTTTGGCGAACAGAAGAAGTAGTGCGTGTAGTTTGCGCACTTTCACTGGCGTGTCTTTGACATAGCTCAGCAATCCCAACAGGGGGGTGGGAGACGAAGATGTACCAACGATCTGATTGATCAGTGTGAAGATTGTGGACCAGAATGCCGCTAGCCTTGGACAGTCCCATGCCATGTGTAAGAAGGATGCGGGGGTGAACCCACAGCGCCAGCAGCTTTCATCGTCCCTCAGCCCCATACGGTGTAGACCCACAGGCGTCCTATAAAATCTATGAAGGAATTTGAAATGAATCAGACGAAGCCTGTAATTGGGGGACAGCTCAGTGAGTTGGCCGCAACAATACGCCCATTGATCCTCAGTCAGCGGAGCCGGGAGCTCGTCGTTCCACCCCTGTAGAGCTCTAGGCTTCACCAGTGGAACCGTGTTTTGCATGTGTGTGTAAAGACGTGTGACCAGCTTACGGGGTGAAGGTGAACTCAGCAGATTTTCCAATGCTAACAATGGTGGTGGAGATGCCGGGAAACTGTCATGCAGGGAGCGACAAGCGGCACGAAGCTTATGATATAGGAAGAGTTCAGCAAACGGCGCCGTCTGGCCCTCATCTGCAACCGGGGGGACCTGAATGTGTTCTTTGGATAAAGGTCTGCAAAAGTGCGGAGGCTCAATTTTTGTGCCATCGTTCTACTAATACCGTCCTTTATATTTGGTAACATAGGGTTATTTAGTAGCGGTATAGAAGGGCATATAGTACAGGGGCACCCGCCCGTTTTCGCAGCTCATCCCATGCCCAGCGTAGGGTCTCCGTGGTATCTATGCCGTCCCGAGGTCGACGATACGGCTGATACAGCGCCACCCGAAGAGGGACAGGTGCCACCGCATCAGTCTCCACTGCTACATGAGGTTGGAAGGGTGTCGGGTGAACCCAGTAGTGAAGGAACTGGGCCTGAGCGCACCAGGCATATAGTTGCATATCCGGAGCGCCCATCCCAACTTGTTTCAGCTGGAGTGTCAGCAAATCCCATGATACTCTAGCTTGCCCGCCTGCCCATAGCAAAGAAACTAGCAGCGATCTCAAGGACTTAAAAAGGTGTGTGTAAGGGGAATCGGTATGTTCACAAATAAATAAAGACATTTCGGCAATATGACCATTTTAGCTAGGGCGATTTTCCCTGCCAGGGATAGCGGGAGATTAGCCCATAGTGCGACCTTCTCTTCTAACCAAGTAATGGCACGTCCGTAATTTAAGTTCCACACCTCCTGCAGATTCCGGCTGATCCAGATGCCTAGATATTAAACCGCCTCGGCCTCCCACTTTAAAGGAAACTCAGAAATCACCGGGACCGTGTTATCCGTCAAGGGAACACAACGGATTTAGCCAAATTGATAGAGACACCAGCCAGCCCCCCGAACCTTATGAATTCTCTCAAGATGGGATCCAGATTGGTCGTGGGATCAGTGATATATAATGTGACATCATTAGCGTATAGCGAAATGAGGAGGCTTCTGGTACTAAACCCAATCCCCCTGGCCATATGGTGCTGCCTGATGCACGCAGCGAGGGGCTCCATTGCTATCGCAAAAAGCAGGGGGGATAGGGGACATCCCTGCCTAGTGCCACGCGAAATATGGAAGGGTTCCGACAGGAGGCCGTTCGCTCTGATCCGAGCTGTGGGCATAGTGTATAGAAACCGAATCAGATTAATAAAAAGCGGGCTAAACCCCATGCGGCCTAAGATAGCAAACAAATATGGCCATTCGAGCGTATCGAACGCTTTGGTAGCGTCGAGAAACACCGCAGCGGCCGGTACGTCTGGGTGGAGGTAATGTAGCACCGAAAAACAGTCCTGAGGTTATGGGAGGTAGACCGCCCAGGGATGAAGCCCGCTGGTCGGGGCGAGCAATAAGGGAAGTAGAGGCTGCAGTCTATTGGCTATCAATTTGGCCAGAATTTTAACATCCACATTTATCAACGACAATGGCCGATAGGAATCAAGCTCAGTCTCAGGTTTCCCGGGTTTCAGCAGAGTGATTATTATTGCCTCCCGCATAGTTGGTGGTAATATACCAGAAGTCTGGGCTTCCTCATACAGTGCCAACAGATGTGGAGCTAATTCTTCCACATACGTTTTATAGAAGGCGGTAGTTAGGCCATCAGATCCTTGGGCCTTGTCCAGAGGTAAGCTTTTTATGACCTGAGAGATATCCTCTACATTAAACGGGACGTCCATGTACTCCCTGTGTCGTTGATTGAACCAGATTAACTCCAAAGAATCGAGGAAAGATTGCATACCCTCTGGGCTCGTCTCCTGGGTGGCATTGTAGAGTCTAGAGTAAAATGAGGAGAATTCGTCTAGGATACCCGCCTGACCCCTAATTACAGTTCCCTGCATGCCAATTAACTCAGGAATGAAGGTGTGGAAGCGCGGGGTCCGGATCATACTAGCCAACGTCCTTCCCGGCCTATCACCCTCCCCGTACCTCCTCGCCTCAGCGTATTTTCCAAGAAACTTAACCTCACGCTGCGCTTCCTCATCATAGTCAAGCAGTTTGGTCTTTAAGTGAGCCAGAGTGTTAGGGTCATTGGATGAATAAAATTGTGTTTCCAGTCCTCTAATTTGGGACTCGAGGGAAGCAAGTGTGCCCCGTATGGCTTTTAGCACTCCTGCTTGGCGGGCAATACACTGACCTCTTATAACCACCTTAAATGCCTCCCAGAGTGAGGCTTCCGTGTCCACCGAGCCGGAATTAAGAGTGAAATAGTCAGTGATATCTGTCCTTATTTCTTCCTTAAAAGCCTTGTCTAATAGGGCATGAGGTGGTGGCCGCCAAGAGTACATGAGTGGAGGGCCATAGGAAGTGCCAATTGCAAAAGACATGGGGCATGATCCGACAAAGATCTCGGCAGATGTGACACCTCAGTGGTCCAGGTAGCCACATCACGAGAAACCAGCCAAAATCCAAGCGGGACCAGGCGCCATGGTGCTCGGAAATACAAGTGCCTTCCCTAATCGCAGAGTGTCTACAGCGCCAGACATCTACTAATTCTCCATCTAAGATTATGACTTTTAGGGCATCGCTTGCTGAGGGATGTAGGGCCCGGGCCGCCCCCTTCTGTCCATGTCGTCGTCCAATATGGCGTTAAAATCTCCCCCAGATAATGGTGTTGCAGCCTGTCGCCCTGATTCTAGCCCAGATGTCTTGAAAAAACTAGGGAATCTACGTTAGGACCGTATATCGCTACTATCACAACAGGAGCCCCACTCAATGAGCCCAATATGATAATGAACCTACCCTCAGGATCCCTATGTATTTCCTCCTCCCTCCAGTCCAAACCTCGCTTAACCAGCACCGCCACTCCTCTAGAGTAGTTGGAATATACGGAGGAGTAAACGTGGCTCCACCTTTTGTGCTTCAACCTAGGGGAGGGCATGATATTAAGGTGGGTTTCCTGCAGTAAACATATATCTACATTGTGCCTCAATAAATATGCATGCACGAGCCTGGACTTTCTGCCATCGTTCAATCCCATGATGTTCCATGTGAGAAAGTTTAGACTGGCAGCGTGGTGTTGACCTGTGCAAAGTACAAGTGAGCCACAGGGCAAAGGCAGCACATCTTATGCTTAGACCTGACCATGCAGTCAAACAAGCAGCCAGTAGTTATACTGGCTAAAAATACAACAACATACCCATCCCCCAACCCTCCACCCACTCCAACCCCCCAATCAGGTTGTAGATAACCCACCCATGAACATATAGAAAAACAATAGGCACCCGGGAATCCTCCCATAGGGATGCGGGAACACCGGCACACTTCCCTGCCAAGGCAGGGTGGCCAAGATACGGCAGAGAGCAGAGTCAATAACAGGAACAGGAATCAAAGAAACCACCCAAAGAACAATAGGGCCAGGCTGGAGACCCAACAAGCCCCATATCTTCGTACAGACTAATGTGACACCCCTGTGAGTGATATGCTGCACGGACCCCCCAGACCGCAGCCTCCACGCAATCAGGCCCTCGCAGAGGCAGGACTTGCACCTTCACCCCGGGGGAACCTAGCTATGAAAAAAAACACGTTGAGCACAGGAGCACATGGCAAAGCATATATGTGTCATCACATCCTAGAGCGTCAAGCAGGGCCCCCACCAATAATTACAGTACTGAACAGCCAGAGCATATAACATGGCATGGAGGGGCAGCTGTCAGTCATTGTCACTTAGCTGGGTTTCTGCCGAGTCCGCCGGCCTGGTACCATGCTTCGACTGCTTACCCCCGATGTGTTTGGCAAATTTGAGGGCAGACTTGGCATCTGTGAAAAAGTGGGTAGAGCCATCATGCGTAACCTTAAGTTTGGCAGGATACAGTAATGAATAGGGGATTTGGGCCTGCATCAGGATCCGCTTCGCCGAAAGGAACTCACGTCTCGCCGACTGCACCGCAGGTGTGAAATCCGGGTAAAAGGAGATCCTATTGCCCCTGTGCGTAATTTTCCCCATCTCGCGCGCCAGATGCAAAATCAGGTCGCGGTCCTGATAGTTGAGGATCCGAGCCAGGATGGGCCGAGGTGGAGCCCCGACCGGCAGTTTGGGACCCAGAGTACGATGAGCTCTCTCTATCGCGAAGACAGGGGAGAGGTGAGTATCAAACAGTTCACGGAGGAGATCAGCCACGTAGGTTTCCATCTTGGCAATGGCCGTGGTCTCCGGTATTCCTGTGATACATAAGTTGTTTCGGCGACACCTCGCCTCCAAGTCTTCATTCTTGGCGCGGATGAGCCCCAATACTTTGTCCATCTGCAGAAGTTGTTCTTTTGTTTTCACTTGAAATTCATGGAAGTCAGATTGTCTATTCTCCAGCACGTCGAGCCTGTGTTCGTGAGTTCCCACCTGGGACTTGACGGACTCCAGTTGTGTAGTAAGCGCGTCAAGCTTGGTGTCAATGTTGCGTAGGCTTGACCGCATTTCAAGCATTAGTGTCCGGAGGTCTTCCCCTCGATCTTCTGTTTGCTGTTCCGTGGATCTCTCCGCGCCAGCCTCGGGGTCGGATTCCGTGAGTCGAGTCGCTCTTCGCTGGTCAAAGTGTAACTTTGGTTGTTTAGCGTCTTGTTTCCCCATATTGCGCTCCGGTCCCAACTGCAGGTCCACTCCGTCCGCCGAGGCTCAGGGCGCACACCGACCACTCTCCCTCACTTATTTGGCAGCCTTTGTCGAAATAGCATGAGTGGATGTACAGTCCCAGCCCACAGGGCCGCGAGGGGGATCACCCAGCCACGCCACCAGCCAGTGAACACACCTGTGGGGATTGCCACCCCACAGTAAAGATATGCTGTACCACAACTGAATGCCAATCTAGTAGTCCACAGTGGCGCCGAAATGGTCAACCCCAAATGGCTCTCTGCCCCGCTCCTCGCGTTCCAGGTGCCACCTCACAGCACTCTGCCGTATACGCCCTCGTGCAAGATGGCCACTGTGCAGGGATCAGATCGGCTCGCACTTCATAGCCGGGGAGCAGGGAACACGTCTGGCAGGGTCTTTAAATGATATGGTTCTGTGGCGGGCACGCGGGCCCTGGAAGAGCAATCACAGGGCCAATATGCACCACCAAAGTGAGCTGGGTCAAGCCCCTACACGGCGCGTCTGCAAAATGGCGGCTGCAGCCTATGGGGCGCCCCTCTCCTTCCTCCGCTCCGTGTCTCACCTCATAAAATCAGGGTGTGTTCGATGCAAAAGTCAGCGGGGGCCGCACATCCCTGCGGCTGGAGCCAGCACTGCGTTCGGGATCGTCAAGCCCAGGGGAGCACTTCACTTTTGCCGCGGCTGAGGCCCGCACCGCTCCAGCCGCTGCGGGCTCAATTTTCAAGGGATGCCCGCCCACGCTGCGTCTCGACATGCCTCCGCAGCCGGCCTCCGTCCAGCAGGTCGCACAGCTCAGCGCCGGAGCAGGGCACCCAGATCCGGGTCACGTCGTTTGAGACCTGATGAATTCCGCTGCTGGTGAGTGGATTTTAGTGCGACATTAGCTCTCCATTTTTGAGGATAAATGAAGGATTGTTTCTCGGCCGGCGGAGCTCGCTCACAGAGCGGCCATTCCGCAGCTCGGCAGACCACGCCCCCGAGATCACACTGTTAATGGTCCAACCATTATTAACAAAGTTGGCCACATCTTGAAACTCCTTGTCATTTCCCATCGCATCCAACCACTCTTGCTCAGATAATGCACCTTTCGTGGTAACATCAACTGAACTCAAACACACAACATCCCCACATCATCTGACACTTCATCACCCTCACCCTCCAGTGGCAATCTAGAGAGACAATCAGCCACAAAATTCCTGGCACCTGCCACATACTCCAATCTGTACTGGAATTCTTGCAATCTGTATTGCCATTTAGCAATACGCGGTGTAACCCTTTCACCGCCTCTAGTGGTAAACAGATCCACCAATGGTTGTGAATTTGTTACCCCACAAAAAAATGTGAACATCCCACCATAAGGCTAACGCATCTTTTTCAATAGTTGAATATGTGAATTCTGCTCCCCTCAGCCTCCTGGAAGCAAAAGCAATGGTCTCCTCATGCCCATTGCCCCTTCTCTTCATCAGCACAGAACCGAGCCTCACATTGATGGCATCAGTGAAAATGATACACCTGTCATTGATGTTAAAAGGTCTGAGGGGACGCACACTCACAATCTCTTTCTTGATCAATTCAAAGTTCATCCCGCATTCATCATCCCACACATACCTAGCACTCTTTTGAGGAGTTTGTGCAAACACAATTTTATCTGCAAAATTGTCCACAAACTTGGCATAATATTCTACTAAGCCAAGAAATGAGTGAAGTTGCTCCTTGTCTTTGGGTGCGGGCGCACCTTGGATGGCTTCTAGGGTCTTCATTTTAGGCTCAACTCCTCTACCCAAGACATGATGGCCCAAATAATCCACCCCATCTTGTGGTGCATTTTTCTCTCTTTAGAGTCAATCCACTACCCTTGATGATGTCCAACATGTTCCTCACTCTTTCATCATGCTGAGCTTCCGTTTTACCAAAAATCAAAATATCGTCTTGGAAAACGTGACCCCCTTTGGTGTTAACAAATAATTTGTTTATTAAACGCGGAACACAGCAGATGCCGACGCCAGGCCAAAGGGCATCCAAATGTAACAATAAGCGCCTTCAGGAGTAATAAACGTTGTGAGGTGCCTAGAATGCCTGCTCAGTTCAACCTGGTGATATGCTGAAGATATATCCAGAGACGTAAACACACAAGCATCACCCAAAGTTGCTAGCATCTCGTTGATGTTGGGTAGGGGTTGGCGATCCACCCAAATATTAGACTTAGGATCCCTCAGACTCACAAAGAGTCTTGCGTGCTAGAACTATGAGAGTCCACCATTCAGACCCTTCAATGGGCTCAATCACCCCCGTGGAACACAATTTGTTCAATTCATGCTTCAGCTCATCACGCAGACCTAATGAAACTTTGCGCACCTTGTGGGTCACCGCCAGTGCATTATCTTTGAGCACTATACAATGCTGGAAACCCTTCAGTTCAGTTTGCCCAATTTGTCACTAAAGACCTCAGGATATTCCTTGACCATTTTGAAATGGGAAACCTGACTAGAATCGGAAAGATTCTCAGCATGTTGTACAACACCAACATCACACCGCATTCGTTTTGGTACTACCATGACTGGATGATTGGGGTCTAAAATAATGCCAAGATCCCCGTTCATCCCAACCTAACAAATTCGCTCCTTATTAGACTATATACAGACAGGTCCTACAAGAGATTTCTCATCAAACTCCAAATTGGCTTCAAATTTTCCCAGAACCTCTACTCTTTTGCCCCCAAATGCAAAAATCTTCATCTGAGATTGCTGCAGTTACACATCCCCAATTTGCTGAAATCGGCCATGTTTATCAAAGTGAATAGGGAACCAGAATCTGCTGTAAATCTAACATCCCCCTTATTCACAGAAATCACACGATGTTGCACGTAGAGAGCGTGTTTCTAGAGGAAATAGTGCATGGCAACAGTATATAAGGGAGGGCAGGGCTTGTAAAGAGGACGCATGCACACAGCGCGAGTTTCTAAGGGAAACCGGGCACTGCTCTCAGCTTGAGGGCCACACGACTAATGAGGCGTGATGCACGGAACAGCCCGCTGTGCTCGCCTTGAGGGCCACAAGACCAATGGCCCGTATGCTCCAGAAACGGCTTGCTGCACAACTTTTGCGCACAACCCAGGAACTGCAGTGGAGTAATCCGCAACACCGTGCCGGAATGAGATTTCAACACCAGATCATCACCAGTGAAAGCAAGACGAGATCCACGGCTTCGAGTAGGAGCTCGTTTAATTATTCTCTTCCAGCGTTGAAGTCCCGGAGGCAAGTCCCGTCCGAACCCTTCCATAGAACCCGCCGCTGTTCCACGCAGGGAACACCAGCACACTCCCACCCCACATTCTACATTTCCCAGCACATCCCAACAGGTGGTAAGGGTGATTTTAGGGTTTAGAGGTGAGTAAGAGTATTGGGTTGTAAGGATATTTTTAGGCTTTAGGGGTGGATAAGGGTATTGGGTGGTAAAGGTGTTTTTCGGGTTTCGGGGTTGGTAGGTGTATAGGGTGGTATGGGTGTTTTTGGGGTTAGGGGTGGGTAAGGGTTTTGGATGATAAGGGATTTTTTTAGGGTTTAGGGGTGGGTAAGGGTATTGGGTGGTAAGGGTGTTTGTAGGGTTAAGGGGTGGGTAAGGTTGTTGGGTAGTAAGGGTATTTTTAGGGTTATGGGGTGTGTAGGGTTATTGGGTGATAAGGTTGGTTTTAGGGTTTAGGGGTGGGAAAGCGTATTGGGTGGTAAGGGAGGCATTAAGGTTTAGGGGTGGGTATTGGGTGGCAAGGACGTTTTTAGGGTTTAGAGTTGGGTAAGAGTATTGTGTGGTAAAGGCGTTTTCAGGGCTTAGGGATGGGTAGGGGTATTGGATAGTGAAGGTGTCTTTAGGATCCAGGGGTTCCATCATACATCAATGACAAAATGATGCTTCCATCTGGGCGGATCAAAGTTAGTGAGCCGGCTCCTGCCAGCACCCAGTATTTTGCTGGCTGATGAGTCGGCTGGGCCGTGGGGGCCCTGGGACTCCACCTGTGACCCCAACGAAAGTTGGGTTGTGGGTGCCCCAGGTGGGAACTAGGGCACCCACTCTTAAAATGAAAAAGTGTATGGCTCCCACCAAGGGAGCCATCTGGCCCACAGGGGCTCTGGGGGTCCTCCGCAGCCCCCACTGAAAGTTGGCCTGTGGGTGCACTGGGTGAGGGAGGTGATGAGCTGGGTGTCATCAGCGTAGGAGACAAAGTTGAGCCAGTGGTTTCTGACGATGGTTGCGAGGGGAGCCATGTAGACATTGAAGAGGGTGGGGCTGAGGGAGGATCCTTGGTTTACTCTGCATCTGATCTCTGTCGGTCCTGAGAGGAAGGGTGGGAGTCTTATTCTCTGTGTTCTGCCTGGGAGGAATGATCGTAGCCAGTCTAGGGCCTTTCCTGATGAGGGCTGCCATTTGGCCTTTGTCGAGGAGGGCACGGATGTTATCAGTGGCGGCGAGGAGGGCGGTCTCGGTGCTGTGGTTGCTGCAGAATCCGGATTGAGAGGTGTCTAGGGTGTTGTTGGATTCGATGAAGTGTGCTAGCTGGGTATTGATGGCACTTTCGATGACTTTGGCTGCAAATGGAAGCAGTGAGATGGGCCTGAAGTTCTTGAGGTCCGTCGGGTCTGCAGAGGGCTTCTTAGGAGGGGGTTGACTTCGGCGCGCTTCCAGTTGTCGGGGAACGTAGCTGTCTCGAGGAGCAGTTGATGGTTCGACGTAGCTTGGGTGCGATGGCAGTGGCGGCCCTGTGGAAGCTGTCTGGCGGGCAGGGGTCAGAAGGTGCTCCGGAGTGGATGCTCTTCATGGTCTTTAGGGTGTCTTCTGTCGTGAGTGGGATCCAGGTGAGAAGGGTCTGTTGGGTGGCGTCACTGGGGGTGGGGGTTGGGTTAGTGCAGAGGTCTTGGTTGTTGAAGTTGTCATAGAGCATCTTAATCTTGAGGTGAAAAAAGGAGCTGAGTCTGTTGCAGAGGTCTTGGGAAGGAGGAACGTCAGTTGTTTCGCTGTTGGGTTTGGCAAATTCCTGTATGATGGCGAAGAGTTCCTTGGAGTTGTAGGCATGGGAGAGGATTCTGTCTTGGAGGAAGTTTTTCTTTGTGGATTTGATGAGTCGGTGGTGTGCTGTGGTGGCTGTTTTGTAGGCGGAGCGTGCTTCTGGAGTTTTGCTGTTTCTCCACATCTTTTCCAGTCGTCTGCAGGAGCGCTTGGATTCTCGGAGAGCCGTGGTGAACCAGTTAGCTTTCTTGTTGTGTCATCTCATTGTGTTCTGGAGGGGGGCTAGAGTATTGGCGCAGTTGCTTGAAGCACTGAAGCCGGGCCCTGTGGCCAACCCCCACTATGCACGACCGAAGGACCTGTGCAGTGTGGGGTTGGCTGCCTTAACGCAGATTGGCCAACCCCGCGGCCAGGCCCTGCATCCAACCCCTGCCACGCACATCTGAAGGCATTGCGCGGCAGGGAATTTATTTTATGTATGGTAATTAAATACTACTTTACGTTAAAAAACATAGACATTCGCTGAAAAAAACAAAGGTTAAAGTAAAGCTAACTATAACTTGCGCCCCAACCATGCACTGTTTATGACCTCACATATTAAGTCACTCATTACATCCAACGCTATCCAACGCTTTCCCTACTGTTCCACTCGCTGGAGTGGGAATAGTAAATTTTACCCTCCCGCTATCCAACGCTTTCCCTACTGTTCCACTCGCTGGAGTGGGAATAGTAAATTTTACCCTCCCGCTATCCAACGCTTTCCCTACTGTTCCACTCGCAGGAGTGGGAATAGTAAATTTTACCCTCCCGCTATCCAACATTGATGTAAAAAAAAATTAACAGATTATATATATATTTTATATTAATTTTATCATTTTTAAATTAATTTTAAGTATGTTTTAATTAATTATATTGATTATTTAATTACGTTAATATTACTTTTAACATATTTAAAAATTCGATATTTTTTACAAACTATATTTAAAACAACGATATTTTGTCTTCGATATTTTTGTACTTACCTGTTTGCAGATAGGAGACGATATTTTGTCCATCGATATTTTGGCGACGATATTCTGTCCAGACTATATTTTGGTCGTCGATATTATGTCAGTGATCCCTTTCTCTATATGAGCTGTGAAGTCAAAACAAATACCCCTCTCGCCCCCACCCACACTATGCCGTATCCAACTGAGCATATGCGAGCATTTTCCCACCTCCCCCAACATAACACTTAACATTCCCTATAGCAATGAAAATTACACAAAAAACAATAATGGCATTATGCCAACTAGGAGGTAACATGCAGGGCGGATGTTACCTGCCATTGCATTTAAAAGCCGAAGCTTCCCCACCGCCTAATACGGAATGATTAACTTCCTCAGGGAAACTCCACCCATCCAAAGCGAGCAATGGAACAGACCGAGTGGAAGGAGAATTTCGCTACAAAACAGGCGAACAAATATCCATGTATGCATGACCCACTCAGTCTGAGGATGAGGTTAGAACAATACAGCGATCATAGTATGTAGATTGCCAGACTGGTGATAACGACAGTTATAAAATAACCAATTCTTATAAGTGAAAAGAGATTAATTAGAAACATCAATAAGGAGTCAGTCATTTTCCTCCAGGTTTCCAGCCGAGCCCGCCGCCTCGTCAACCAAGACCGGGTCCCTCTTTGTGAGCCAGCTATTTTCAACTCTTTCAGGGCTTTTTGAAGAGATTTAAGGTCCAAGAAAAGTCTGGGTTTGCCATTAAACACAACTCTCAGTTTAGCGGGGTACAACATCGCATACTCTATGTGTTGTTCCCTCAGTTTGCGTTTCATTGGGGCAAATTGTCTCCTGGCCTCTTGCACCTTTAGGGTAAAGTCCGGAAACAGCGAGATGGAGGAGCCCTCATAACTCAGCTCACCTAGTTCCCTGGCTCTTTTCAAAGCAGCATCTCTGTCCCTATAATTGAGTAATTTTGCAATACTGGGACGCGGTGGGGTACCAGGGAAAGGCCTGGGGCCCAGGGAACGATGAGCACGTTCAACAATAAACATAGACAAAATGGTTTCATTACCCAGCAAGGTGATTAATAGTTTGTCCACAAATATTTCCATGACCCCCGTTGCCGTGGATTCCGGGAGGCCTATGATGCGCTAGTTGCTACGTCGTGATCTAGCTTCCAAGTCTTCAGTCTTGTATTGTATTGTATTGTATATGGTATTTATAAAGCGCAACAAACACCCTACGGGTACCCTGGCGCTAAAAGTACATGTATACAAACCAACGTCAGGCAAGAAAGGACAGAACCTAAAGAAAAACATTGCTCAAAAGAAAGACAGGAACATTATCTGGGGAACAGCCACGTTTTGATCCTTTTTCTAAACAAAGACAGGGTACTGCATTGTCTGATTTCAGTTGGGAGTGTGTTCCAGAGCTTTGCAGCAGCAACACTAAAAGATCTTCCTCCCGATCTGGCCTTATTGAACCTGGGTATCTTTGCCAGGTAGGCAGAAGAGGAACGAAGGGTCCGGGTAGGAATATACCAGACCAATTTCTTCTGCAACGGTCTAGGACCGAGTCCATGTAATGCCCTAAACCCCATACAAAGGGATTTAAAATAGATTCTTTGCTGCACAGGGAGCCAATGTAGCTCCGATAGGCACATTGAAGCAGAAGAGCTTCAAGGTCTAGACAAGGCCAGTTTCGCAGCCGTGTTCTGGACACGCTGCAGTCTCTGTATCAAATACTTTGGGGACTCCAGCAGCAAAGCATTACAATAGTCAAGTCTACTTAGGATGGCGCCTTGAACAACCAAGGCTCTGGCCGAAATTGGGAGCAACGGAAGAATCTTTCTCAGAGCCCTAATGAGGCCAAAACAGCACCCCACCAACTTGTTCACTTGCGTCTCCAGAGATAGGTTGGCATTGAACATAACTCCCAAATTTCGCACCGTCTTAGATGGCGCCAAAGTGGTAGATGAGCCAAGGGGCCAGAAGTTGTGAGGAAGAGGCCGGTGGACCTTCCCAACTGCGCAGTGTACAATTTCGGTTTTATCCGAATTGAATTGCAAGGAGTTATTCCGTAGCCACTGTGCAGTGTCATGCATACATGCATGAAAATCCTCCAGGGCGTTGGGTGACGTTTCATCAAGAGAAATAATAATCTGGGTATCATCAGCATAATTCACCAATTTTACATTATGAGCCCGAATGATGTTAATCAGTGGGCTCAAGTAGATGTTAAATAAAATTGGGCTGATGGCGGATCCTTGTGGAACTCCATGACAGATGTTAGTAAAGGCTGACTGAAAAGGGGGAAGGGCCACTGCCTGACACCTGCCAGATAAATAGGATCGAAACCAGTCCAGGGCAATGCCCACTACTCCCACCTCCTCTAAACGTGTTAGCAAAATGTCATGGTTGACCGTGTCGAAAGCGGCAGACAGGTCAAGCAAAATAAGTATTGCTGATTGTCCCCTCTCTGCCAACAGACGCAAATCATCCAGCACGGTCACCAAGGCTGACTCTGTTCCGTGTTCTGGACGGAAGCCGAATTGTACATCTGCCAGACAGTTGTTACGTTCTAGAAAAACTGACAGAGATTTGCTAACCAGTCTTATCCTGCCAACACGGTCAAAGCTTTCTCCAACTGCCTTTGGGTGTTGTATGTATCTGTCTGCGCTTCCTCAACCTCTGCAACACGTCGTTCCGCCATGTCTAGGCGCTCTGCGTGTTTGTCCAACCTTTCGGACATTCGGTCCATTCTGTATGATAAGGACTCGATTTTGCCATCGATGGTTGATAGGCTTTTTTGCATTGCCGCTAATATTTGTTTGATATCCCCACCTGCGCTCTCAGATTCCTCACCTGACTCTGCCATGGTAGCATCCGTGGACTCATCTCTTTGTATAGTTTTGCGTTGTTCAAAGTGCAGCTTTGGTTGTGATTTATCAAGTTTGCCCATTGTGCTGTTGCCACTCGTGTACGCTGCACCACTGTAAATGACGTGTGTCACGATAGCTCTTGACCGTGAGGGTCCAGAGTCAATGCCGTGACTGGAGGCGTACTATGTTCCACGTAGCACCGCGGCGCACTGAACCATGCAGCTCAGCCAAGTCTTCAGAACGGTGTCCCACGTCTCCAGAAAGGGCCCACCCGCAGAACTCTGTTGGTGGATAATCACAGGCGGGAAAAAAAGCACAGGGGATCAGGATGCAAGGCGCGGCCCGTAGCAAGTACGGGGCCCAGGCGATAGTAAACCGGCCTCGATAGCAGGGCTCGGCCACGTCCCGCAACAGTGCGCACCTCCATGGGGACAGCCGTAGCCACCTCAGCCCACTCAATAGTCACTGACCAAGCATGAACATAAATCACTTGGCCGGCAGCCGCTTCCCAGTCAGATATTGGAACGAAAGTCCCGCTTAAGCAGCCACCGGGGTCCGAGTGTGCCTATTAGTCCAGTCGTGCTCCAAGCCGGCCCAAAGCGAGCCCCAGTGCGCCACTCACCACGATATCTGGGTCGGTGGGGAAGTACCGGTCCGTGCGCCACGGACCCAGAGATGGGCTGCACAGTGTCTTTGCGTTCTCGGGCAGGCCACACCTCCGAGATCCTCATTTCCCTGCGTCAGAAGGCCGCATGGCGTAGCTGCCAGTAGCACCGCATCTGGTGCCAGCGTCGGGCTGATCTTAGTGTCGCCGTGAATCTCCACTTACACCGCTGCACATGAGCTGTTTTTGGTACGGTGGACTCCAAGAATAACGCAGATAAATGCCGGATTGTTTAGGCGGCTTGCGGAGCAAGCTTAGTTGGCGGCCATCTTTGGGGCAGGCAAGCTCCGCTCCTTGCATTAACTATCTCCTATGTCTTTTTTTAGGCAGTGCTGGGGGCACATGTGCCAGTAGATTTGTATTGTGTCCAACCATTCATGTGAAGGTGCTACTGAACCATGAAGATGGCTTTGGTGTTTCTAAACCCTCACCCCCTTTTTCCCTCAACTATTAGTGTGGGCTCTGAGCTTCTGTACTCAGAATCATGTCACTCTCCAATTGTGGAGGTCTGAGATTTAGCATCGGAATCCACCAAAGTATCCTTAAGTTTTGAACCTCACGTTAGATTGGAGCTCCCATATGCCGAGAAATGTATTTATAACTGAATGTCCCTGGTCAACATCTTAATGTAAGAAAAATAATGGCAAATGAGCTATTTTTTGCAACCTCATAGAACTTTTTTAATTGATGGTTTTGTTACATAAATTAATGTTTGGAGATCTTTACTGCCTTCCACAAACTGATGAAAACATAGTAATGTGCCAGCATGGCTGCCACAAAGAGAGATCAGTGATAATTCTATGTAGCAGTCTCTGCACTTTTTAATAGAAAGTGAATGGACAAATACCAAAGGTGTTTTTGAAGCGGCACCTTAACTGAATTCTGTGGTCCAGTCGAAGGATGAAGCAAGCCAAAACATATCAGCCATATGTTTTGATATTGCTCTTAATGAACTGCGAAATTAATTAAATATATTTTCCTGCATACGAGGGAGGGCCATCCTTTCTCGCCTGGGCTGTCAGCAATGGAAGGAAGTGTGAGAAACAGATATAGAGAATACATAATAGGTAACTGCTAGACCTGGCATTTTTATCGGGTTTACCTCCAGACTTTTGTTTTTTGACTTCCTGTGTCTGACCCATTTTTCGTTGGCTACAGGACTCTGGGCACTTTACCACTGCTGATCAGTGCTAAAGTCCATATGCTCTCTGTGTAAATTGCAATTGTGATTGGTTATTCATGACTGGCATATTTGATTTACTGGCAAGTCCCTAGTAAAGGGCACTGAGTGTGCCAGGGCCTGTAAATCAAATGCTACTAGTGGGCCTGCAGCACTGGTTGTGTCACCCACATAAATAGCCCTGTAAATGTGTCTCAGACCTGCCACTCCAGTGTCTGCACGGGCAGTTTTAAACTGCAATGTCGACCTGGCAAGTGCACCCATTTGCCAGGCCCTAACCTTCCCGATTCTTACATGTAAGGCACCCCCAAGGGGCAGGGTGCAGTGTGTGTGAAAGGTAGGACATGTGCTGGTGTGTTTTGCATGTCCTGATAGTGAAATACTGTGCATTTTGTTTTTCACTATTGAAAGGCTGGTCTTGTTTGGTTTAGATAAAGATACTTTATTTTTCTAAACTGGTGTAGTGTCCATTTTGAGTGTTTTCACTGTGTTACTGTGTGTGTGGGTGCAAATACTTTACACATTGCCTTTGGGATAAGCGTGTCTGCTCATGCCAAGCTATCAAGGGGATAAGCAGGAGTTGTCTAACTAGAGACCCCCATTTCTAACAGTAACTGTAATATGGGCCTATTTTGCCATTGGGGGGTTTGGGTGACATTTACTGGCCGTGAGGCTAAAGGTTGAGTTGTCTATAAATGTCACCTGTACCGGGAGATGGAAATATAGGAACATATTACAATACTTGTTAGGTATTTTTTATATTACATGCTTTATTATTTTATTTTTGGTATTCTTTAAAAAGATTTAGACTATATAAAGGAAGAACATAAAGTGCAAAGTCTAGCAGTGTAACATTTTGCTGTTATGTTATGTCATTTGTAGAGTACACTAATCATCCGTGAGGGTATCTAGGCGCTTGAGCAGATGTGTGGGCGTATGGTCCCTGCAGAGTTATTCGAAGAGCCAGGCCTTCAGCTTCTTGCAGAACTTGAGAAATGAGGAGGAGGCTATGATGTGCTGTGGGAGGTCATTCCATTTTTAGGGGGTGATGTAGGAGAATGAACAACTTCCTGGTCTGCTTTTGTGAATGCAAGGGGTGTATGCCAGGGAGAGCAAGGCTGAACGTAGAGTCTGGCAGGCTGATGAAAGTCTATGCAGCTGTTCTGATATGCTGGTGCAGTGTTGTGAAGGGCTTTGTAAGTGTACGTGAGGAGTTTGAATTGGCTGTGTTTGTGAATGGGGAGCCAGTGGAGCTCTCTGAGGTGAGGGAGATGTGGATGTGGCGTGGGAGGTTGAGTATGAGTCTCGCAGCGGTATTCAGAATGTTCTCTCAAAAGATAAAAGTAAGGGGTAGCTACTTTAAACAGCTATGTAAGAATGATCGGCACCACTCGTGGCTAACCCTGTAACATTACTTATGATTGTATATGGTACATAAAAATGAATAAAAAAATAAAAAATAAAATAAAAAAAATAAAAAAAAGATTTAAAAAAAAAAAATAGTTTTATATAGTGCGAACTAGACCCGAGACATTGGGTATCAGAGCGCTTTTCATGAGCACCAGTTTCGTTACAGATGGATACATTCATTTTTGTTAGGCACGGGGAGATTAAGTGATTTGCCCAGAATCACAGGATGTTGAGCGTTGTTGCCGAGACTCAAACCCAGTTCCCCAGCTTCAAGGTCAACCTCTCTAGCCATAAGGCTACATCCTCTCCCCTAGTCTGTGTAGGAGCTGCTTGGAGATTCCGGCATAGAGTGTGTTGCTGTAGTCGAGTCCGCTTGTGATGAGTGCTTGGCTTGGTGAGGGCACAAGTTATAGTTACTTGAAATAACTATAACTGTTGAATTTGTGGATTTTTAAAAATAAAATGTTACGTTTAACTGACATTTCACTTAATTTTAACGTCACTTTTGCCTTTGCTTAAACCCCCTGGGGTGGGTTAGGGCCCGGGCGGCAGCACATACTTTTAAAAAGGGGAGGGGTTCGTGCAGCCCCCCCCCCTCCCCAAGACTTGACTAGGCCCCGGGGACCCCATTCCCTGGGGTCGGTATAATAATATTAAGGGGAAGGGGTGCTCAGCATCCCTATCCAAGCCTCCCACAAGCCCAAGGACCCCATCCTCCAGGGCTGATTTATTATTATTAAGGTGAGGGGGCGTGTGGGAGCAGTGAAAAAAGGGAAACACCTTTACCATGCAGTCTTCCCCACACAATACCTTTACCACACAGTCTTTTTAGCGCAGTGCCTTAACCAAGCATTGCCTTTACCAGGCAAATCTTTACCACGCATGCCTTTACAATGAAAATGTAAGCATATCACATGTAAGTTACACAGGTATATATATATATATTTATATTTATATATGTTTTTGAATTTATAATGAATTGCAAAAAAACAGTATTGTGAATCATATTCAATGTCACCTGAAATTCTGAGACAAAACCTTGTAAATATTGTATATAGATACACAGAATGATATAAGTGAACTACTTTTCCCACAATGCCACATTATAGGCAAACTGTGTTTGGTATAGTGAAAGAGAAACAATACTCAATAACCGTGACAAAGGCCTCGCAACGGCTGAAACGCGTTGGTGTGAGCCAGTACTGCTGAAAATAAAAAGCTTAAGACTAAATTTGGAGTGCGTCGTATCTTTGTTTATGAAAATTAATCGCGATTGCACCCGTCTTTGAGCGCGCTGCTAACAGGATCCGTTTGTGTTGGAATATATATATCATATATATATATATATATATATATATATATATATATATATATATATATATATATATATATATATATATATATATATATATATATATATATATATATATATATATATATATATATATATCCACAAACAGAGGTTGCCCTCGATGGAAATGCCACACATCAGGGAGTTATCAACATATTTATTGCAGGTTAGCAGTCACATCACGTTTCCTCCTAAGTTCTTATCACAGGCCAAACGCGTTTCGGGCAGCACTCTGCCCTTGATCACTGGCGGCTTAAACAGCAGTCCCGGCAACAATCAGGAAACCATATTTAAACATTAAGACCCGCCCCAGTGGGCGTGCAATCACGATGCCTCATGGTCTTTGAAGTCCCTCGTCGTTTTACCACAGTGGGTGTTGTCGAGTTCTGCAAAAATTAAAAAACAGTACTTTACCCAAGTGGGCTACTTGAGGAGGAAAACAATGATTATGTACCACTAGCAGGCTCCCACCCCACATTGTACACTCCTCAGCACATCCAAACACACCCCCCTTCCTTCACAACAAACAAGCAAATACCACACAACTATAAGCAACAAAAGCTAAAACACCGAAATTAATAGAGAATACATAAAAACAAAAATTAATGGAAGTCAATCCATGACATAACCCTTAAACTTCACGGGATTGGATCTTAACCTCCCAGAAATTCTTTTGTCAAACTGGTTGTTACATTATGCAAGATTGGATTGATAATCTATTTTGTCCCTTACATGTTCGTTTCTGGGTTCTCTCTCCACTGAGTCCGATTGAAGTCTCATTCTCCTGGCCACATACTGTTATGGATTCTGGCACTACTGAAACAAAACACTTATTCCATGTTTTGCCATCCTCCAACACTACCACATGTTCTTTCACATCTTTCACCTGGATAGGTGAAGAAAAACGTGACAAAGCTTTGCCTATAAAACCAGGTTTCCTGATTCTCACTCAGTCTCCCACCTGAACCGCCAAGGGTCTGTGCCGTTCACTCACAGTTCCATATTTACTCTGTACCGCAGCTCTCACATCCGCCACTCCCAACATCCTTCCAGCATCCACAGCCTTCCTAGACATCCACTCCTTGTTCAATTTGGTTCCAGCAACTCTGCCTCTCAGTAAAGTGAAAGGGGACACTCCCGTACTTCTATGAGGAGTTGTCCTCATGGCCCACAACATGTCATCAATTGTTTCCTTCCAATGCAACTCGTTGATAAGAGCCAGCTATAACTGGTCCTTGATGACACGGTTCACTCTTTCAACAAGACCATTGCTACAGGGATGGTACAAAGAAGTTAAGATATGTCTTATGCCCGACTCACCCAAGAATTTTTAATTTCCCTGGATACCAGTTGAGTGCCATTGCCAGTCACTAACTCTTCAGGGAAACCCTCCCTCAAAACACCTCCTTGAAGAACTTAATAACTGTCCCCGCACACATGTTGCTCACAAACTTCACAAACTTCATTTAGACATATAGTCGATCAAAACGAAGGCATACTTGGGTGTGCTACCTACCACACTAAAAGGTCCAGACACATCAAATGCAAGTTTAGACCATGTGGTGTTTTTAACTACCACAGGATTAACCGGAGAAGGTCATTTCACTTTTGACTTATCACTAAGCACACAAGCACACACTTGCAACACCCACAGACAAAATGTTCAATAGACCTGTTCACCCCGGGCCACCAAAATTCCTCCCTCACTCTGCGCTTCATGGCATAAATCCCAAGGTGACCTTCATTGGCCAAATTCAGGATCTTCCCACGAAAGACACTCGGAACGATCCACTGCCCACCTATGCACAAAATGCCCCCAAGAATGGACAATTCCTTCCCCACTCTCCTGTAGGGAACCAATGCCTCTGAGATCACACTGTTTTTGTTTTTTTAAAAGTTTTTTTAAAAAATTTCTTTTTATTAGTATTTTCAAAAAGAAATACAAAACCACAAACAAAACGACAAGCCAGTACATAAGCGATGTATTTTCAGGAGTAAGGTCTGCACATTCAGTTCATTGTAAACATTACACAGTATGCGCCTTTCCCCTAATAGTGAACAAATAGATGCAGGACCACAACCCGATACCAATCAAGGAATAATCACATGGGAGACATGTCCATAAATCTAGAGACTCGTTTTATCTTACATTTACTGTAAACAGGCTAACTGTAGAGACATGCAGCTACAACTTTTCACAATAGCCCACCTGTTGGCCCTGGAAGATTCGAGGTGTCCCCGTCTGGCCCCCGTCTCTCACTAGCCCAAGTAATGAATGGTTCCCAGATATCCCTGGGTCTTGAAGTAGTGGGCATCAATTCCCAGAATGTGGTCAATTGGGAATGGCCATACGTGACGTCTCTTATCCACTCCTTAATAGCAGGCACCCTCCTCCTCCCCCAGTGTATGGCAACCTGGCGTTTGGCGAACAGAAGAAGTAGTGCGTGTAGTTTGCGCACTTTCACTGGCGTGTCTTTGACATAGCTCAGCAATCCCAACAGGGGGGTGGGAGACGAAGATGTACCAACGATCTGATTGATCAGTGTGAAGATTGTGGACCAGAATGCCGCTAGCCTTGGACAGTCCCATGCCATGTGTAAGAAGGATGCGGGGTGAACCCACAGCGCCAGCAGCTTTCATCGTCCCTCAGCCCCATACGGTGTAGACCCACAGGCGTCCTATAAAATCTATGAAGGAATTTGAAATGAATCAGACGAAGCCTGTAATTGGGGGACAGCTCAGTGAGTTGGCCGCAACAATACGCCCATTGATCCTCAGTCAGCGGAGCCGGGAGCTCGTCGTTCCACCCCTGTAGAGCTCTAGGCTTCACCAGTGGAACCGTGTTTTGCATGTGTGTGTAAAGACGTGTGACCAGCTTACGGGGTGAAGGTGAACTCAGCAGATTTTCCAATGCTAACAATGGTGGTGGAGATGCCGGGAAACTGTCATGCAGGGAGCGACAAGCGGCACGAAGCTTATGATATAGGAAGAGTTCAGCAAACGGCGCCGTCTGGCCCTCATCTGCAACCGGGGGGACCTGAATGTGTTCTTTGGATAAAGGTCTGCAAAAGTGCGGAGGCTCAATTTTTGTGCCATCGTTCTACTAATACCGTCCTTTATATTTGGTAACATAGGGTTATTTACTAGCGGTATAGAAGGGGCATATAGTACAGGGGCACCCGCCCGTTTTCGCAGCTCATCCCATGCCCAGCGTAGGGTCTCCGTGGTATCTATGCCGTCCCGAGGTCGACGATACGGCTGATACAGCGCCACCCGAAGAGGGACAGGTGCCACCGCGTCAGTCTCCACTGCTACATGAGGTTGGAAGGGTGTCGGGTGAACCCAGTAGTGAAGGAACTGGGCCTGAGCGCACCAGGCATATAGTTGCATATCCGGAGCGCCCATCCCACCTTGTTTCAGCGGGAGTGTCAGCAAATCCCATGATACTCTAGCTTGCCCGCCTGCCCATAGCAAAGAAACTAGCAGCGATCTCAAGGACTTAAAAAAGGTGTGTGTAAGGGGAATCGGTATGTTCACAAATAAATAAAGACATTTCGGCATTATGACCATTTTAGCTAGGGCGATTTTCCCTGCCAGGGATAGCGGGAGATTAGCCCATAGTGCGACCTTCTCTTCTAACCAAGTAATGGCACGTCCGTAATTTAAGTTCCACACCTCCTGCAGATTCCGGCTGATCCAGATGCCTAGATATTAAACCGCCTCGGCCTCCCACTTTAAAGGAAACTCAGAAATCACCGGGACCGTGTTATCCGTCAAGGGGAACACAACGGATTTAGCCCAATTGATAGAGACACCAGCCAGCCCCCCGAACCTTATGAATTCTCTCAAGATGGGATCCAGATTGGTCGTGGGATCAGTGATATATAATGTGACATCATTAGCGTATAGCGAAATGAGGAGGCTTCTGGTACTAAACCCAATCCCCTGGCCATATGGTGCTGCCTGATGCACGCAGCGAGGGGCTCCATTGCTATCGCAAAAAGCAGGGGGATAGGGGACATCCCTGCCTAGTGCCACGCGAAATATGGAAGGATTCCGACAGGAGGCCGTTCGCTCTGATCCGAGCTGTGGGCATAGTGTATAGAAACCGAATCAGATTAATAAAAAGCGGGCTAAACCCCATGCGGCCTAAGATAGCAAACAAATATGGCCATTCGAGCGTATCGAACGCTTTGGTAGCGTCGAGAAACACCGCAGCGGCCGGTACGTCTGGGTGGAGGTAATGTAGCACCGAAAAACAGTCCTGAGGTTATGGGAGGTAGACCGCCCAGGGATGAAGCCCGCTGGTCGGGGCGAGCAATAAGGGAAGTAGAGGCTGCAGTCTATTGGCTATCAATTTGGCCAGAATTTTAACATCCACATTTATCAACGACAATGGCCGATAGGAATCAAGCTCAGTCTCAGGTTTCCCGGGTTTCAGCAGAGTGATTATTATTGCCTCCCGCATAGTTGGTGGTAATATACCAGAAGTCTGGGCTTCCTCATACAGTGCCAACAGATGTGGAGCTAATTCTTCCACATACGTTTTATAGAAGGCGGTAGTTAGGCCATCAGATCCTTGGGCCTTGTCCAGAGGTAAGCTTTTTATGACCTGAGAGATATCCTCTACATTAAACGGGACGTCCATGTACTCCCTGTGTCGTTGATTGAACCAGATTAACTCCAAAGAATCGAGGAAAGATTGCATACCCTCTGGGCTCGTCTCCTGGGTGGCATTGTAGAGTCTAGAGTAAAATGAGGAGAATTCGTCTAGGATACCCGCCTGACCCCTAATTACAGTTCCCTGCATGCCAATTAACTCAGGAATGAAGGTGTGGAAGCGCGGGGTCCGGATCATACTAGCCAACGTCCTTCCCGGCCTATCACCCTCCCCGTACCTCCTCGCCTCAGCGTATTTTCCAAGAAACTTAACCTCACGCTGCGCTTCCTCATCATAGTCAAGCAGTTTGGTCTTTAAGTGAGCCAGAGTGTTAGGGTCATTGGATGAATAAAATTGTGTTTCCAGTCCTCTAATTTGGGACTCGAGGAAGCAAGTGTGCCCCGTATGGCTTTTAGCACTCCTGCTTGGCGGGCAATACACTGACCTCTTATAACCACCTTAAATGCCTCCCAGAGTGAGGCTTCCATGTCCACCGAGCCGGAATTAAGAGTGAAATAGTCAGTGATATCTGTCCTTATTTCTTCCTTAAAAGCCTTGTCTAATAGGGCATGAGGTGGTGGCCGCCAAGAGTACATGAGTGGAGGGGCCATAGGAAGTGCCAATTGCAAAAGACATGGGGCATGATCCGACAAAGATCTCGGCAGATGTGACACCTCAGTGGTCCAGGTAGCCACATCACGAGAAACCAGCCAAAAATCCAAGCGGGACCAGGCGCCATGGTGCTCGGAAATACAAGTGCCTTCCCTAATCGCAGAGTGTCTACAGCGCCAGACATCTACTAATTCTCCATCTAAGATTATGACTTTTAGGGCATCGCTTGCTGAGGGATGTAGGGCCCGGGCCGCCCCCTTCTGTCCATGTCGTCGTCCAATATGGCGTTAAAATCTCCCCCAGATAATGGTGTTGCAGCCTGTCGCCCTGATTCTAGCCCAGATGTCTTGAAAAAACTAGGGAATCTACGTTAGGACCGTATATCGCTACTATCACAACAGGAGCCCCACTCAATGAGCCCAATATGATAATGAACCTACCCTCAGGATCCCTATGTATTTCCTCCTCCCTCCAGTCCAAACCTCGCTTAACCAGCACCGCCACTCCTCTAGAGTAGTTGGAATATACGGAGGAGTAAACGTGGCTCCACCTTTTGTGCTTCAACCTAGGGGAGGGCATGATATTAAGGTGGGTTTCCTGCAGTAAACATATATCTACATTGTGCCTCAATAAATATGCATGCACGAGCCTGGACTTTCTGCCATCGTTCAATCCCATGATGTTCCATGTGAGAAAGTTTAGACTGGCAGCGTGGTGTTGACCTGTGCAAAGTACAAGTGAGCCACAGGGCAAAGGCAGCACATCATATGCTTAGACCTGACCATGCAGTCAAACAAGCAGCGAATAGTTATACTGGCTAAAAATACAACAACATACCCATCCCCCAACCCTCCACCCACTCCAACCCCCCAATCAGGTTGTAGATAACCCACCCATGAACATATAGAAAAACAATAGGCACCCGGGAATCCTCCCATAGGGATGCGGGAACACCGGCACACTTCCCTGCCAAGGCAGGGTGGCCAAGATACGGCAGAGAGCAGAGTCAATAACAGGAACAGGAATAAAAGAAACCACCCAAAGAACAATAGGGCCAGGCTGGAGACCCAACAAGCCCCATATCTTCGTACAGACTAATGTGACACCCCTGTGAGTGATATGCTGCACGGACCCCCCAGACCGCAGCCTCCACGCAATCAGGCCCTCGCAGAGGCAGGACTTGCACCTTCACCCCGGGGGAACCTAGCTATGAAAAAAAACACGTTGAGCACAGGAGCACATGGCAAAGCATATATGTGTCATCACATCCTAGAGCGTCAAGCAGGGCCCCCACCAATAATTACAGTACTGAACAGCCAGAGCATATAACATGGCATGGAGGGGCAGCTGTCAGTCATTGTCACTTAGCTGGGTTTCTGCCGAGTCCGCCGGCCTGGTACCATGCTTCGACTGCTTACCCCCGATGTGTTTGGCAAATTTGAGGGCAGACTTGGCATCTGTGAAAAAGTGGGTAGAGCCATCATGCGTAACCTTAAGTTTGGCAGGATACAGTAATGAATAGGGATTTGGGCCTGCATCAGGATCCGCTTCGCCGAAAGGAACTCACGTCTCGCCGACTGCACCGCAGGTGTGAAATCCGGGTAAAAGGAGATCCTATTGCCCCTGTGCGTAATTTTCCCCATCTCGCGCGCCAGATGCAAAATCAGGTCGCGGTCCTGATAGTTGAGGATCCGAGCCAGGATGGGCCGAGGTGGAGGCCCGACCGGCAGTTTGGGACCCAGAGTACGATGAGCTCTCTCTATCGCGAAGACAGGGGAGAGGTGAGTATCAAACAGTTCACGGAGGAGATCAGCCACGTAGGTTTCCATCTTGGCAATGGCCGTGGTCTCCGGTATGCCTGTGATACATAAGTTGTTTCGGCGACACCTCGCCTCCAAGTCTTCATTCTTGGCGCGGATGAGCCCCAATACTTTGTCCATCTGCAGAAGTTGTTCTTTTGTTTTCACTTGAAATTCATGGAAGTCAGATTGTCTATTCTCCAGCACGTCGAGCCTGTGTTCGTGAGTTCCCACCTGGGACTTGACGGACTCCAGTTGTGTAGTAAGCGCGTCAAGCTTGGTGTCAATGTTGCGTAGGCTTGACCGCATTTCAAGCATTAGTGTCCGGAGGTCTTCCCCTCGATCTTCTGTTTGCTGTTCCGTGGATCTCTCCGCGCCAGCCTCGGGGTCGGATTCCGTGAGTCGAGTCGCTCTTCGCTGGTCAAAGTTTAACTTTGGTTGTTTAGCGTCTTGTTTCCCCATATTGCGCTCCGGTCCCAACTGCAGGTCCACTTCGTCCGCCGAGGCTCAGGGCGCACACCGACCACTCTCCCTCACGTATTTGGCAGCCTTTGTCGAAATAGCATGAGTGGATGTACAGTCCCAGCCCACAGGGCCGCGAGGGGGATCACCCAGCCACGCCACCAGCCAGTGAACACACCTGTGGGGATTGCCACCCCACAGTAAAGATATGCTGTACCACAACTGAATGCCAATCTAGTAGTCCACAGTGGCGCCGAAATGGTCAACCCCAAATGGCTCTCTGCCCCGCTCCTCGCGTTCCAGGTGCCACCTCACAGCACTCTGCCGTATACGCCCCTCGTGCAAGATGGCCACTGTGCAGGGATCAGATCGGCTCGCACTTCATAGCCGGGGGAGCAGGGAACACGTCTGGCAGGGTCTTTAAATGATATGGTTCTGTGGCGGGCACGCGGGCCCTGGAAGAGCAATCACAGGGCCAATATGCACCACCAAAGTGAGCTGGGTCAAGCCCCTACACGGCGCGTCTGCAAAATGGCGGCTGCAGCCTATGGGGCGCCCCTCTCCTTCCTCCGCTCCGTGTCTCACCTCATAAAATCAGGGTGTGTTCGATGCAAAAGTCCCTGCGGCTGGAGCCAGCACCGCGTTCGGGATCGTCAAGCCCAGGGGAGCACTTCACTTTTGCCGCGGCTGAGGCCCGCACCGCTCCAGCCGCTGCGGGCTCAATTTTCAAGGGATGCCCGCCCACGCTGCGTCTCGACATGCCTCCGCAGCCGGCCTCCGTCCAGCAGGTCGCACAGCTCAGCGCCGGAGCAGGGCACCCAGATCCGGGTCACGTCGTTTGAGACCTGATGAATTCCGCTGCTGGTGAGTGGATTTTAGTGCGACATTAGCTCTCCATTTTTGAGGATAAATGAAGGATTGTTTCTCGGCCGGCGGAGCTCGCTCACAGAGCGGCCATTCCGCAGCTCGGCAGACCACGCCCCCCGAGATCACACTGTTAATGGTCCAACCATTATTAACAAAGTTGGCCACATCTTGAAACTCCTTGTCATTTCCCATCGCATCCAACCACTCTTGCTCAGATAATGCACCTTTCGTGGTAACATCAACTGAACTCAAACACACAACATCCCCACATCATCTGACACTTCATCACCCTCACCCTCCAGTGGCAATCTAGAGAGAGAATCAGCCACAAAATTCCTGGCACCTGCCACATACTCCAATCTGTACTGGAATTCTTGCAATCTGTATTGCCATTTAGCAATACGCGGTGTAACCCTTTCACCGCCTCTACTGGTAAACAGATCCACCAATGGTTGTGAATTTGTTACCCCACAAAAAAATTTGAACATCCCACCATAAGGCTAACGCATCTTTTTCAATAGTTGAATATGTGAATTCTGCTCCCCTCAGCCTCCTGGAAGCAAAAGCAATGGTCTCCTCATGCCCATTGCCCCTTCTCTTCATCAGCACAGAACCGAGCCTCACATTGATGGCATCAGTGAAAATGATACACCTGTCATTGATGTTAAAAGGTCTGAGGGGACGCACACTCACAATCTCTTTCTTGATCAATTCAAAGTTCATCCCGCATTCATCATCCCACACATACCTAGCACTCTTTTTGAGGAGTTTGTGCAAACACAATTTTATCCGCAAAATTGTCCACAAACTTGGCATAATATTCTACTAAGCCAAGAAATGAGTGAAGTTGCTCCTTGTCTTTGGGTGCGGGCGCACCTTGGATGGCTTCTAGGGTCTTCATTTTAGGCTCAACTCCTCTACCCAAGACATGATGGCCCAAATAATCCACCCCATCTTGTGGTGCATTTTTCTCTCTTTAGAGTCAATCCACTACCCTTGATGATGTCCAACATGTTCCTCACTCTTTCATCATGCTGAGCTTCCGTTTTACCAAAAATCAAAATATCGTCTTGGAAAACGTGACCCCCTTTGGTGTTAACAAATAATTTGTTTATTAAACGCGGAACACAGCAGATGCCGACGCCAGGCCAAAGGGCATCCAAATGTAACAATAAGCGCCTTCAGGAGTAATAAACGTTGTGAGGTGCCTAGAATGCCTGCTCAGTTCAACCTGGTGATATGCTGAAGATATATCCAGAGACGTAAACACACAAGCATCACCCAAAGTTGCTAGCATCTCGTTGATGTTGGGTAGGGGTTGGCGATCCACCCAAATATTAGACTTAGGATCCCTCAGACTCACAAAGAGTCTTGCGTGCTAGAACTATGAGAGTCCACCATTCAGACCCTTCAATGGGCTCAATCACCCCCGTGGAACACAATTTGTTCAATTCATGCTTCAGCTCATCACGCAGACCTAATGAAACTTTGCGCACCTTGTGGGTCACCGCCAGTGCATTATCTTTGAGCACTATACAATGCTGGAAACCCTTCAGTTCAGTTTGCCCAATTTGTCACTAAAGACCTCAGGATATTCCTTGACCATTTTGAAATGGGAAACCTGACTAGAATCGGAAAGATTCTCAGCATGTTGTACAACACCAACATCACACCGCATTCGTTTTGGTACTACCATGACTGGATGATTGGGGTCTAAAATAATGCCAAGATCCCCGTTCATCCCAACCTAACAAATTCGCTCCTTATTAGACTATATACAGACAGGTCCTACAAGAGATTTCTCATCAAACTCCAAATTGGCTTCAAATTTTCCCAGAACCTCTACTCTTTTGCCCCCAAATGCAAAAATCTTCATCTGAGATTGCTGCAGTTACACATCCCCAATTTGCTGAAATCGGCCATGTTTATCAAAGTGAATAGGGAACCAGAATCTGCTGTAAATCTAACATCCCCCTTATTCACAGAAATCACACGATGTTGCACGTAGAGAGCGTGTTTCTAGAGGTAATAGTGCATGGCAACATTATATAAGGGAGGGCAGGGCTTGTAAAGAGGACGCATGCACACAGCGCGAGTTTCTAAGGGAAACCGGGCACTGCTCTCAGCTTGAGGGCCACACGACTAATGAGGCGTGATGCACGGAACAGCCCGCTGTGCTCGCCTTGAGGGCCACAAGACCAATGGCCCGTATGCTCCAGAAACGGCTTGCTGCACAACTTTTGCGCACAACCCAGGAACTGCAGTGGAGTAATCCGCAACACCGTGCCGGAATGAGATTTCAACACCAGATCATCACCAGTGAAAGCAAGACGAGATCCACGGCTTCGAGTAGGAGCTCGTTTAATTATTCTCTTCCAGCGTTGAAGTCCCGGAGGCAAGTCCCGTCCGAACCCTTCCATAGAACCCGCCGCTGTTCCACGCAGGGAACACCAGCACACTCCCACCCCACATTCTACATTTCCCAGCACATCCCAACAGGTGGTAAGGGTGATTTTAGGGTTTAGAGGTGAGTAAGAGTATTGGGTTGTAAGGATATTTTTAGGCTTTAGGGGTGGATAAGGGTATTGGGTGGTAAAGGTGTTTTTCGGGTTTCGGGGTTGGTAGGTGTATAGGGTGGTATGGGTGTTTTTTGGGGTTAGGGGTGGGTAAGGGTTTTGGATGATAAGGGATTTTTTTTAGGGTTTAGGGGTGGGTAAGGGTATTGGGTGGTAAGGGTGTTTGTAGGGTTAAGGGGTGGGTAAGGTTGTTGGGTAGTAAGGGTATTTTTAGGGTTATGGGGTGTGTAGGGTTATTGGGTGATAAGGTTGGTTTTAGGGTTTAGGGGTGGGTAAGCGTATTGGGTGGTAAGGGAGGCATTAAGGTTTAGGGGTGGGTATTGGGTGGCAAGGACGTTTTTAGGGTTTAGAGTTGGGTAAGAGTATTGGGTGGTAAAGGCGTTTTCAGGGCTTAGGGATGGGTAGGGGTATTGGATAGTGAAGGTGTCTTTAGGATCCAGGGGTTCCATCATACATCAATGACAAAATGATGCTTCCATCTGGGCGGATCAAAGTTAGTGAGCCGGCTCCTGCCAGCACCCAGTATTTTGCTGGCTGAAGAGTCGGCTGGGCCGTTGGGGCCCTGGGACTCCACCTGTGACCCCAACGAAAGTTGGGTTGTGGGTGCCCCAGGTGGGAACTAGGGCACCCACTCTTAAAATGAAAAAGTGTATGGCTCCCACCAAGGGAGCCATCTGGCCCACAGGGGCTCTGGGGGTCCCCCGCAGCCCCCACTGAAAGTTGGCCTGTGGGTGCACTGGGTGGGCACTAGGGAACCCACCAAAAAATAAAAAAGTGTCCGGCCCCTGCCACAGTGGTGGCTGGGAAGCCGGCCGGGGGCTGCGGGTGTCCTGGGGCTCCCCCCACAGCCTCCAATATTATAAAAAGGTGTGGGTGCCCCCCAAAAAAAGAATAATCAAAGCCAATAAGCTTTCCTTACTAAAAAAACCCTCTTTAAATTGTAATATCACAGCCTGCAGGGGTTGGATGCAGGGCCTGGCCGCTACTACCTAAAACTGGTGAATTGCAGTGGATTTGTTTGTTTAAAACAGTATGTTTTAACTGACATTTTGACCTAATTATAACATCATTTTAACTTTTGTTTTTATATATATATATATATATATATATATTATCTTCTGGCGGTCGCCAGTAGATAGTTATAGTTAGGACCATGTTTCCATAGGGAAAGCGTTTTTTGATTTGCTTATAACTTTGGCGTCGTTTGACGAATGTTTACGAAATTTTCCCAAAAACTTCTCTTTTTAGATCAGCTCCTATCTTGAAAGTTTGGGGGTGATTCGTCAAGGGGGGCTGAGAAAAAAGGGGGGTCCCAAAACATGTTTTCTCAATGCAATTTCCATAGGAAACTTTAGACAAGGCTACAGGTCAAACTGCTGAACGGAATTACGCCAAATTTGGCAGGGAGAAAGGTCTTGGTCCAGAAAGCACGCTTTTGTTTTAATGGTGCAAATCCATTCAGTAGTTTTTAAGAAATATCAAATTTTACAGATATCGATATTTGAGAATTCTGACATCTGATTGGCTGAGGCGTTACGAGCATGAGCTTGCGGCTCATTGGCTACGAACTGTTGAAACTAGGAAGTGTTGGCAGCCATTTTGTGATTCAGTCCATCAGCTCGCATCTCTCCCTCTACAAGCCATCATGGCGTAGTTCTACCTCTGCGAGGCAACACTGAAAATATACCGCAGCTCTGTCTGTGCGAGATAACCCTTTCAAGCTCCCTCTCCCCACATCACCAGCTCGCGGCTATGCCTTTAGAAGCTAGTCCGTCGGATCGCAGCTCTGCGTCTGCGAGCCGTCGGGCTCGCAGCTCTACCTCTACGAGCAACCCCGTTAGCTCGTAGCTGTGTCTGTGCTAGCAGGCCCGTCGGCCCGTTGCTCTGACTCTGCGAGTCAGCCCGTCGGGTCGCAGCTCGGACCCGCAGCTGTACCTCTGCGAGCCAGCCCGTTAGCTCGAAGCTGTGTCTCTGCTAGCAGGCCTGTTGGCCCAATGTTCTCCCTTTGCGAGTCAGACCACAGCTCTCCCTCTGCGAGCCAGTAAGCTGCTGTGCTTTTGCAAACCGACGGCCCGTAGCTCTCTCTCTGCGAGCCGAGCCCACGGGCCACAGCTCTTCCTCTGCGAGCCTGCCCGATGGCCCGCAGGTCTCCCTCTGCTAGCCGGACCGCAGCTGTCACTCTGCGAGCCAATATTGGGAATATAAGGCGGCTCTAAAAAGAGCCCTTGTGTTTATTAGTTGGAGCTACATGTAAGTGCGGATGCACAGCTTTAGGTTATTGAGAAAAACTCATCTGTGAAGTGTACTCCATCACTTCTGTAGATATCAGCCATATCAAAACGTATGTTGTTGTAGATCGACCCCATTCTATGGTCTCTGAGGTATGCAGACACAGCTTTAAATTATGTTGTATTATTTGATAAGTAACACTGTAATTTGTGAAATATATTACATTACACAACAGTTTTACAGTTTATTTTCTTTTATGTAGTGGAAAAGTTAGAAAAAACAGTACTAATGACAAATAGCAGAATAGTAGTTTAATATTTAAAAAACCTTTGAAATTCACTGAAAAAACCATAGGTTTTACAGACGTTATAGTTAGAAATTAGCATTTAAAAAACCTTTCAAATTCACTGAAAAAACCATAGGTTTTAGGGACGTTATAGTTAGAAATTAGCATTTAAAAACCTTTGAAATTCACTGAAAAAACCATAGGTTTCAGGGACGTTATAGTTAGTTGGACATTTTACTCGTACAAAACCAGAGAAATTCCGCCGTTATAGTTTGTTCAGCTAACTATAACTCGCGCCCGCAATGCACTGCTGATGACGTCACATATTACATCATTCATGACATGGTCAGTGACATCACTGATGACATCTCAAATGACATCACTGATGACATCACTGATGACATCATCCACATGAAAATCTGATGCACCTCCTCACACTCTAATATAAACTTTGATACACCCACTATAAAATACAGACTACCATTTTCGAAACGATCAACACACCAATACCAGTTACTACATACGCACTCACTGATTCCTAGGTCTACACACACATCCACTCATTTACCCATACAATCACTCATACATGCAGTCACTCTTCAATGCAACACTATCATATGCACTCATACACCTATACAGACAGTCATACACCACCACTCATCCATGGAGTTACTCACACACCTAGTCAGTCATGCAAAGAATCAATCACACTCCCATTTACTCACCTATACAGTTATACACACACCACCTCACTTATTCATACAGATACTAACACATACTTACTCTCTTATATAATCAGTGATACAAGTACACACTCATCTATACAGCTACTCTCACAATCACTGACTCTCACGTATAGTCATTTATATACTCCAACTCTCACATACACTGCCTTTTACATATGTAGTTACTTGGACATGTACCACTGAGACATCTATTCACTCACCAACACACATATACACACAATCACCCACCCATACAGCCCTTCACAGATGCACTCTTGAACCTGTACACCCAGTGAATCACCTAATCACACATCTATGCACAGTCACACCCCCCCCCACCCTCCCACAGAGACACTCAGGTACCCATACAGATACTCAGGCAACCAATCAATAACCCATATAGACACTCATGTAGCCACTCACCAACCCATGCAGCCGCTTACACACCAACTGACAGACTAATACAGACATTCACACAGTTTAGTCACTAACCCATGCATTCAGTAAGACACATGTAATCACTCACTTAAACAATCAGTCATGCACCTACTAAATCCTCAATCCAGACACTTATACACCCACTCATTCTTCAATACACCTTGGAATATATATAATACATATTTAAACTTTATAGAAACACAAAGTCACTGGATGATGTCATCAGTGATGTCATTTGAGATGTCATCAGTGATGTCATCAGTGATGTCACTGACCATGTCATGAATGATGTAATATGTGATGTCATCAGCAGTGCATTGCGGGGCGCGAGTTATAGTTAGCTGAACTAACTATAACGGAGGAATTTCTCTGGTTTTGTACGAGTAAAATGTCCAACTAACTATAACGTCCCTGAAACCTATGGTTTTTTCAGTGAATATATATATATATATATATATTCAAAACACTCTGCTGACACAAAGTATGTGGCGCACTCTTCGAGTTGTTCCATTCAAGATTTATTTACTGCAAACCACCGTGTCAGCCATGGTGGTTTGCAGTAAATAAATCTTGAATGGAACAACACGAGAGTGCGCCGCATACTTTGTGTCAGCAGAGTGTTTTGGAGGAATAATTAGCGGTTCGCCACTGCTCTGCGGCAGCACCCGCCTGAGAAGCGAGCTGCGTTTTTTTGGTGACAAAGTATCATAATATATATATATATACATGTAGCAGTCGCCAGTAGGTAGTTATAGTTAGGACCTAGTTTTCATAGGAAAAGCATTTTTTGTTTTCCCAATAACTTTGGCGCCGGTTGACGAATCTTCGCGAAATTTTCAAAACTAGTGATCAGCTCCGGTCAGCTCCTGTCTTAAAAGTTTCGGGGTGATTCACCAAGCAGGGGCTGAGAAAAAAGGGGGGTCCCAAAATGCGTTTTCCCCATGTTATTTTCCATAGGAAACTTTAGACAAAGCTACAGCCCGAACTACTGAACGGAATTACACCAAATTTGGCAAAAAGGTAGGTCTTGGTTTAGAAAGAGCCCTTTTTTAAAATGGTGTAAATCCGTTCAGTAGTTCCTGAGAAATAAAAAAAAAGAAAAGTTTTGATATCTGGGCGGAGCCTAACCCCCGAGCACGAGCTTGGCTCTAATTGGCTGCCAACACTTCAAACCAGGAAGTGTTCGCAGCCATCTTGTGCCTCAGACGGAGGGAGAAATAAAAAGGTAAAAGAAAGATTAAAAAACAAGAAAAGGGGGCAGGGTAAAAACACCCTGACCCCCCAGGCCTGCTCAGGGGGTCCCACAGGGACCCCCAGGCCCAAAAAAAGCATTTTTTTAAAAACAATTCGGGCGGGGTCACGCCGGGGGCGCGAATCCGTCCGAAAATTAACAAAAACGAAGCGCGGTCTCCGGCGCTTTGTTTTCAAAGCCCCCGGGTGGGCCAAGTCCCGGGGACAATTTATTTATGTAGCATGGGCCCGCGGGGGTCCCCGCAGCCCCGGGGACCGCCACCCCCGAGGCTATGTAAATTATATGCGGGAACAGCCTCTCTCTTTAAACTGCACACCCGGGTCTCTCTGAGCCATTTCCTGGCTCTAAGAATAGTGAGCGGTGCGCACGAAGGACTGTGCTCTGTGCACACGGGCTGCTGCTCCCTGCCAGAGGCGGCAGGAGGCCGAGCATTCACCTCTCCCGGGTGGGGCTCCGCTTCTCGCTGCCCCCTCAGCGACCTGCCCCTGGAGAAGGTTTTTTCCAGGACTGCACCGAACCGCAGCACTCGGCATTTACATTCCCGGAGATCTGGTTTTGGACACTTGAAATTTGGTATTTTTGTAGGTACTTTGGTGTTGTCCCTCCGTAGGAGTTGCACGTTGCGTGGCAGTGCCCTCCCTGTGGACCTCGCACCCCCCGGAGGTGGACTTTTTCTGGGTGGCCTCACCCTGAGCAGTTGGACCTTGTTCCGGGGTCACCGAGGATGGAGTGCCGGGCGCTGGGCAGCCTCCTGCTCTTCCCCCTGCACATGCTTTACCTGGTGCTGAAGGCGGCGGTGCGCCTGGTGCAGCCGCCCCGGCACCTGAGTGGGGAGACGGTCCTCATCACAGGCGGGGGCCGGGGCATCGGGCACCACCTGGCCCACGAGTTTGCTAAGCAGAGGACTAAGAAGGTAAGAGGTCAAGGAAGGGGTGCTGGGTCTCACAACATCCTTGTATTCGGACCCCACACAACGCCGCACTCAGCAGACTTGGCGCTACCAACCTTGCAGACACCACCCACACAGACCATCCTGTCATGTAGCCATCCACAATACCTCCCCACAGAGCAACCTGCGCTAGAGCCACCCACACAGCTCTCCAAGGTGCAGACTTAGTTCTATATGTAATGTTCCTCACACACTAAGGAGGTGATTCTAAAACTGCAGGTCGTACAAAATTGTGCGGCAAGGATGCTTACCGACACCCCTAACCGATGCTCAGCCAGACCTGCATTACACTCTCTCCATTGGCTTCCAGTACAGGAGAGAATTCACTTTAAGGCTCTCTGTATAGCCCATAAGGCATTGAATGAAGGAAGGCCCGGAATCACAAAGGATATGATCCGACCCCACAGGGCAAATAGGAAACTGCGTTCAAACGAACTTTACCTTGCTATGGTCCCCAGAATCAAGAAGGCGAGAAGTGGCGGAAGGCGTTTTTTGCTAAACGCTTCCAAACTCTGGAATGATCTCCCGCTACACCTACGGAGGGAACCGAACCATCTAAAGTTCCGGAAACAACTTAAGACCTGGCTCTTCCCCTAAAAGACCAGCACCCCTAGCCCCAGACGTTCACAGCGCTGGGATGCCTCCGGGTAGCCATGCGCTATACAAATGCCAATACAATACAATAACAATAACACATCATCCACACAGAACAATCTGCCCCATGCCATCCACAAGCAGCACCCACAGAGCAGCCAGCACTGCATGCGCCATCCCCAAACCCCGGAGCTCTCAGCAGAGACCTCCACTAGAGTCACCGACACAGCGCCAAACAGAACTGACTTGGCTATATATCTACATCACGCACAGCCCCGCACAGAACAGCCTGCTGTGTAGCTGTCTGCAAACAACAACGCTGGGCATGTAAGCCACCTGTAACCACATTCACCCTAATCACCTATTCAGCACATACACAGTGCCACATGGACCAGCCTAGGCAGCATTCCCACCTCAGACAGCACCCACATATGGCGGCACATGCAAGACTCCTACCACGCAACACCCGCACAGAGCAAACACAGTTCCACCTACTTCACACAGAGAATCCACCAGAGCTGGGCTTGCGCTGTACACCCATGGCATGGAGAGTACCCCACAGAGCAGCATGTATTGCACATCCACCTGACAGAGTACACCTCCAGCGCACCCAACAACCATACAGAGCAAGCACCCTGCATTCTGCCCCAATGCTCGCACTACCGCTTCCCCGCACCCTGCCGTGTACTCCCAAAGAGCGCCCACGGTGGTGGAGGTCTGACTGTACACGCACTACCCGCATTGCACTGTCTACAGTGGAGCATGAGTTGCCATCACATACCTCCCAGCGCTCCCCCACAGAGCAGCCTGCGTTGTTCCCCCACAACACACACCACCAGAGAGTTTCCTCCATTGTAGTCCCACCTCACACAAATCCACCAGAGAGGACGCACTGCACCCCTACCCCTCACACAGCACCTCCGGAGAGCAGCATGTAATGCACTCCCACTTCACGCACAACACACCCACAAAACCGCCTGCATGGCACCCGACCACACTGAGTACTTTTTTCCTTCTCACACGTGGATTTCACGCATTCCATCAGCACACGGTTTACTGTTGTTGGTTTCTACGGCTTCGGTGACAGACGGACATGGGGAGAGGCTTCTGTGACATACGGACAGGAGGAGAGGGGCGCATTGGGGATTCAGAGGAAAAGCCAGCACAGGCTATTATTATGCATTAAAAAGTAATTTCCAAATCTGCCTCTTCGCAGCGCCAGACCCCCCCGCCAGGAAGTGCTGTGCTCATGAACTTGTTGGATTTAAAGCAACCGTGTTCTTTTTTTTTTGCTGACAGGGTTGAAGCAGTTCGCTCGCTGGTTGCTTCTGTAGGGGGTGCTGGGTGATATGCATCCCAGACATGGTTCACAGTCCAGTACTTCCCACCCGACATCCACTCACTACTTGTTGTGCCTCCGGTTTCTTCAGGGTTGAGGCACTGATGCTCCAAGAGAAAGTGTTTTCTTACCACTTGTTAGCCGGGCACAGCTTGCCCGCGGTCCCACTGGCAGCAGGCTGAGGGGGAAGTGTGACCAGCTGGTGATCTAAATAACGCCAAATAAGGCTGCTGGAGTGAATGAAGCGCTCGGAGATACACTGACTTCCCCAATATATGATTGAGGATGTTAAGAGTGCAGCGCGGGGAGCCTGGTCCACAGGGAGCAAGTCAAGCACTAGAGGATACTCCACAGCCCCAGTCTTAAAACACACCACCCAATATCTCCTTACATAACCCCTATTTGTCCCACGTCTTCCTATTTAGAGCACCCCCCCGCAGATACCTCCTTTCATTGGCCACACGTGTTCCTATTGATCACATTCGCGTCACAACACCCCACAGATCATATCACCCCCACAAATCCTTCTAAAGGCCATGTCATCTCATGCACCCAGGCTCCATATCTCTCCCCATGGCACACATCTCCTGTAGGCAACGTTTCCAGCACACCTACTCCCACTGTTCCTTCCTAAGCCAAATCTCCCCTCGAATCACATCTCTCTCTCCATAACTTCTCCTATGATTGACATCTCTCCTACAGTGGCTTCCGCAGTCCACATCTCCTCCACACCTGGCAGTATAGACATCTCCACTCCTTCCGTTGACCTATCTTATCCAACGCCCCCCCAGTCGCCCCTCCACATCTCTGCTCACAGGCCCCACTGCAACCTTTTAACGTGCAAAGCATGAACACCCTGGCGGTGACGCGCACTAACAATATGTGGAAGGACACTTGGTGACGATCGACAGGTTATCCATTCACAGCCAGACACAAGCAAATGAGTCAAGTTAGCCTGGTGAACTTTGGAAAAACAACCCAGTGCTTTCATTAACTCTTTGTGTCCAGCAGGGGCGACACTGCTGCTACTTACAGCATGTTCTGAGGACATCATAGGCTGGCCTTAAAACATTGTGAACGCTCTAAGCAGGATCACAACATTTCACACTGGGTGGGGGTCGGGGGTAAGGGCAGCAGGCAGCACAGGGGGTTCTTTGTCTCCCACAGTAACTTCTGCAGTAACAGACAAAGTACACTATTAGCTGTAGAGGTAGTGCGCTCTCCTTGGCGCAGCCCATATCTGGTATCTTCCTGTGCACTAGGGATGTGGGCTGCGTGGCAGGACCATGTTACTGGGGCTCACCGTTAGCCTGCTCCTACTTTGTAGCCAGGCTCATTGCCGGAATTTGTAGGTTTATACTTGGGCAGAACATGTGAAGCTATAAGTCCACTGGGCCGTTTGAGAGCTGTGGGAATGTTGTTCACGCAGTGCAGGGCTGTACCACGTGGCCTGAAAAGGAAGATGCACTCATTAGACTGTGATGTGCAAATGTAGGGGGAGTGAGGACTTGGTAAAGTGAGACAGGCAACGCTTGAGACCCCTTGACCTTCCTCATCTTGGCCAACTGGTCTTTGTCAATCTAAATCTAAAGACAAGAGCACTAGTTTTGTCAAAAAACTGTCCCAGCTGGTTTCTTTCCTGTCTTCGCCTGAGTGTCCTGAACGTCTCAGGACAACCAAAGCCTACCTGAACTCGAGCAAGTCTCCATGATCATTTAGAAGTCAGTATCCCAGGGCCAGATAAAAGAACAAAAACAGCCCCAGTGGAATACATAAATTGATGGGAATGTTGGTAATAAGAGGCATGCGCCAAGATAAGCAAAACATGTTCGTTAGGCGTTCATTCTTCCCTAGCATGATCTGCCTGATCACGGACTGCCTGTTCCTGACCAAACAAACAAGATAAATACTTGGGAGTTGGGCAACTGGGCATGTTATTTTAACTCGGTCATAGTACAATGTCTCCACTCAGTAAATAAAATAAATGATAGGTCTGGCTGGCATCAATGGTTTAAAAAAACAGCAGATGCCCGGGGTCTAGTTGCCCCTGAGCACTTTCCTCCTTCACCCCTCAACCCCTGTACTTTTGCTGATGGACTTTTATCAGTCACACTCTTCATGAGCGACACGCCCTTATTACACATTCCTTCTACAGGTTCTGAGTGGCCTTTCTGGTGCAAGAGTTAAATCAATGTGGCTGTGATCCCTTATTGAGCTAACCAAAAATGTATGGGTTTGACCAAACAGGCCCATTCAACAGATCACTTCCATAGGTGAAATGATCATTGGAAGTAAAGGGCTATCACTTTACTTAGCTTAGGAAGGAGGTAGATCAATAGATGGGCCGTAGTCCTAAAGGGAACAGATCCTCTGGAAAAGAAGCATCTCCAAAAGAGAAAGATCCCTAAAATGAGCTGATCTGTAGAAGGCATTGCTCCCAAGAAGGGATGGATCCCTAAAATAGACTCATACCTAGAAGGGGTGGATCTTCAGAAAGAAGAGATCCACAGAAAGGACAGGATGAGATGTTAGAAGAGAAGGTCTATAGAAAGTGCAGCTCTGTAGATGAGGTGGATCCATGTAGTGGACAGATTGGTAGTAGCTACAGTCCAATAGAAGGGTCAAATCCGTCGAAGATCCATTGAAGGAGCACATGAGACAGGCCCATAAAAGCAACAGATCTGTAGATTGATGAATCTGTAGTGGGTATGTATTTGAAGAGAGTGGGGGATTTCACTTAATGGATTGATCCATTGATTTGTGGCTCCTCAGTAGGAATGGATCTGTAAAAGGGGGGAATAAATCGAGGAAAATGTTGTTTGGTGGGTAGATCCATAGGCTGATAGATGCGCAAAAGTGAGCAATCCATAGAAGCGTAGAATCTGTAAATGGAACAGAGCTCTGTAGATTAATGAGTCAGTCACTTGATAGATCTGTAAATTGATGGATCGATAGACTGAAATGTCCATAGAAAGGATTTGTCTTTGGGACGATGGATCTATGTAAGGTGAGATCTGACAAATGGAGCGGTGTGTTCCTAAAAGCAGAGGTGGACATTCAACTTTGTATGTTGTTAGTCCAACATCATAACACTGCTTTTGAGAGTGCGGTTGCAGCACAGTGTAAACTGGGGATCCAAGTTTTTTTGTCTCTAATTTGGTAGCGAAGGCTTCCTTGGTACCACCTATACAGGATTGCTAATATTGTTCTACCCTCAATTTTACTTTGCCTCGCAGCTGCCTACCTTTGGCAGTATTCAAATACTCCTCACTAGATTCATTCATTTTGGTATTTCCATCTGGGGCCCTTGTGTTGTGAAAACACGCGATTTACAATATTTTAGTGGCATTTTGATTCAAATTCAAATAAACTCAACATTAAATCACACATTTGAGGAAATTAGCTCCTCGGATAAATCTTTTCAAAGGATGAGCTGGAACACTTCATGGGGGATGGCCAAATAATTGAAAACTTGTTTTTCCTATACTGACCAGTGGAAGGCGTGCAAGATTTTCTCCGTTTTGCCAGCCGAAGCCATGTATGCATATTTATCTTGGGGATTTTTTTAAATAAAGTTTGGTGTGACATTACCTCTGTTGGTTCTTTCTGCACTGCCCTTGCTTCTTTCTGCATCTCACTTGCCTCTTTCTGCACTTTTCTTGCTTCTTTCTACACCTCTGTTGCTTCTTTCAGCAATTCTCTTGCCTCTTTGTGCACTTCTCTTGCCTGTTTCTGCACCTCTCTTGCCTCTTTTTGCACCTCTTTTGGCTCTTTCTGCACCTCACTTGCCTGTTTCTGCACTTCTCTTGCCTCTTTCTGCACTCCTGTTGCTTCATTCTACACTTTCCATGCTTCTTTCTGCACCTGTCTTGCTTCTTTCTGCACCCCTGTTGTCTCTTTATGTACCTCTTTTGCCTCTTTCTGCACTTTTCTTGCCTTTTTCTGCACCTCTCTTCGCCCTTTCTGCACGTCTGTTGCCTCTTTCTGCACCTCATTTGCTTCTTTCTGCACCCCTGTTGTCTCTTTCTGCACTCGTCTTCCCTCTTTCTGTACCTTTCCTGACTGTTTTTGCATCTCACTTGCCTCTTTCTGTACTTTTCTTGCTTCTTTCTACACCTCTGTTGCTTCTTTCAGCAATTCTCTTGCCTCTTTGTGCATTTCTCTTGCCTGTTTCTGCACCTCTCTTGACTCTTTTTGCACCTCTGTTGGCTCTTTCTGCACCTCACTTGCTCCTTTCTACACTTCTCTTGCCTCTTTCTGCACCCCTGTTGCTTTATTCTGCACTTTCCATGCTTCTTTCTGCACCGCTGTTGTCTCTTTATGTACTGCTTTTGCCTCTTTCTGCACTTTTCTTGCCTGTTTCTGCACCTCTCTTGCCTCTTTTTGCACCTCTGTTGGCTCTTTCTGCACCTCACTTGCTCCTTTCTACACTTCTCTAGCCTCTTTCTGCACCCCTGTTGCTTCATTCCGCACTTTCCATGCTTCTTTCTGCACCGCTGTTGTCTCTTTATGTACCTCTTTTCACTCTTTCTGCACTTTTCTTGCCTTTTTCTGCACCTCTCTTCCCTTTTTCTGCACGTTTGTTGCCTCTTTCTGCACCTCATTTGCTTCTTTCTGCACCTCTGTTGTCTCTTTCTGCACTCGTCTTCCCTCTTTCTGTACCTTTCCTGCCTGTTTTTGCATCTCACTTGCCTCTTTCTGCACTTTTCTTGCTTCTTTCTACACCTCTGTTGCTTCTTTCAGCAATTCTCTTGCCTCTTTGTGCATTTCTCTTGCCTGTTTCTGCACCTCTCTTGACTCTTTTTGCACCTCTTTTGGCTCTTTCTGCACCTCACTTGCTCCTTTCTACACTTCTCTTGCCTCTTTCTGTACCCCTGTTGCTTCATTCTGCACTTTCCAAGCTTCTTTCTGCACCTGTCTTGGTTCTTTCTGCACCCCTGTTGTCTCTTTATGTACTGCTTTTGCCTCTTTCTGCACTTTTCTTGCCTTTTTCTGCACCTCTCTTCCCTCTTTCTGCACGTCTGTTGCCTCTTTCTGCACCTCATTTGCTTCTTTCTGCACCCCTGTTGTCTCTTTCTGCACTCGTCTTCCCTCTTTCTGTACCTTTCCTGCCTGTTTTTGCATCTCACTTGCCTCTTTCTGCACTTTTCTTGCTTCTTTCTACACCTCTGTTGCTTCATTCAGCAATTCTCTTGCCTCTTTGTGCACTTCTCTTGCCTGTTTCTGCACCTCTCTTGCCTCTTTTGCACCTCTGATGGCTTTTTCTGCACCTCACTTGCTCCTTTCTACACTTCTCTTGCCTCTTTCTGCACCACTGTTGCTTCATTCTGCACTTTCCATGCTTCTTTCTGCACCTGTCTTGTTTTTTTCTGCACCCCTGTTGTCTCTTTATGTACCTCTTTTTCCTCTTTCTGCACTTTTCTTGCCTTTTTCTGCACCTCTCTTCCCTCTTTCTGCACGTTTGTTGCCTCTTTCTGCACCTCATTTGCTTCTTTCTGCACCTCTGTTGTCTCTTTCTGCACTCGTCTTCCCTCTTTCTGTACCTTTCCTGCCTGTTTTTGCATCTCACTTGCCTCTTTCTGCACTTTTCTTGCTTCTTTCTACACCTCTGTTGCTTCTTTCAGCAATTCTCTTGCCTCTTTGTGCACTTCTCTTGCCTGTTTCTGCACCTCTCTTGCCTCTTTTTGCACCTCTGTTGGCTCTTTCTGCACCTCACTTGCTCCTTTCTACACTTCTCTTGCCTCTTTCTGCACCCCTGTTGCTTCATTCTGCACTTTCCATGCTTCTTTCTGCACCTGTCTTGGTTCTTTCTGCACCCCTGTTGTCTCTTTATGTACCTCTTTGCCTCTTTCTGCACTTTTCTTGCCTTTTTCTGCACCTCTCTTCCCTCTTTCTGCACGTCTGTTGCCTCTTTCTGCACCTCATTTGCTTCTTTCTGCACCCCTGTTGTCTCTTTCTGCACTCGTCTTCCCTCTTTCTGTACCTTTCCTGCCTGTTTTTGCATCTCACTTGCCTCTTTCTGCACTTTTCTTGCTTCTTTCTACACCTCTGTTGCTTCTTTCAACAATTCTCTTGCCTCTTTGTGCACTTCTCTTGCCTGTTTCAGCACCTCTCTTGCCTCTTTTTGCACCTCTGTTGGCTCTTTTTGCACCTCACTTGCTCTTTTCTACACTTCTCTTGCCTTTTTCTGCACCCCTGTTGCTTCATTCTGCACTTTCCATGCTTCTTTCTGCACCTGTCTTGCTTCTTTCTGCACCCCTGTTGTCTCTTTATGTACCTCTTTTGCCTCTTTCTGCACTTTTGTTGCCTTTTACTGCACTTCTCTTGCCTGTTTCTGTACTTCTCTTGCCTCTTTCTGCACCTCTGTTGCTTCATTCTGCACTTTCCATGCTTCTTTCTGCACCTGTCTTGCTTCTTTCTGCACCCCTCCTGCCTCTTTCTGTACCTCTCTTGCCTCTTTGTGCACCCATCCTACCTTTTTCTACAACCCTCTTGCATCTCTCTCCACCTCCTTCCCTCTTTCCGCACTTCTGTTGTTTCTTTCTGTACTGCTCTTGCTTCTATCTGCACCTTACTTGCCTCTTTCTGCACTTCTCTTGCTTCTTTCTACACCTCTGTTGCTTCTTTCAGCAATTCTCTTGCCTCTTTCTGCACTTCTCTTCCTTCTTTCTGCACCCCTCCTGCCTCGTTCTGTAGCTCTCTTGCCTCTTTGTGCACCTCTCCTACCCCTTTCTGCACCCCTTTTGCCTCTTTTTACACCTCTGTTGGTTCTTTCTGCACTGCTCTTGCTTCTTTCTGCACCTCACTTGCCTCTTTCTGCACTTCTCTTGCTTTTTTCTGCACCTCTCTTGCCTCTTTCAGCACCTGTGTTGCTTCTTTCTGCTCTTCTCTTGCCTCCTTCTGCACCTCTTAGTTAGAGGTAGTTTTAATCTCCCTGCCCTATTATGTACTAAGGCCATACAGGGGAGGTCATGCCAATCACAGGGGTACCCCAACCCATAGTGTACCCTAGTGTATGTAGGCGTTTTCACTGTTTTCTAAGTGTCTTTCAGCATAGCACTGGCTCCAGGCCTGGTTAGTCAGAGTCAGTTACCACCAGTACCCGTCAGCAAAAAGTTGGGGGCACAGGATGACTTTGCAACAAGGCCTCTTTCTGCTCCTCTGTTGGTTCTTTGTGCACATCTCTTGCTTCTTTCTGCACCTTTCTTCATCTTTCTGGACTTCTGTTGCCTCTTTCTGCATTTCTCTTGCTTCTTTCTGCGCCTTTCTTCCTCTTTCTGCACATGTCCTACCTTTGTAGGCATAGTTAGAAATTAGCATTTAAAAAACCTTTGGAATTCACTGAAAAAAACACAGGTTTCAGGGACGTTATAGTTAGAAATTAGCATTTAAAAAACCTTTGAAATTCACTGAAAAAACCATAGGTTTCAGGGACGTTATAGTTAGAAATTAGCATTTAAAAAACCTTAGAAATTCACTGAAAAAACCACAGGTTTCTTGGACGTTATAGTTAGTTGGACATTTCACTCGTACAAAACCAGAGAAATTCAGCCGTTATAGTTAGTTGAGCTAACTATAACTTGCGCCCCCGCAATGCACTGCTGATGACGTCACATATTACATCATTCATGACATGGTCAGTGACATCACTGATGACATCACTGATGACATCTCAAATGACATCACTGATGACATCATTCATGTGATAATCTGATGCACCTCCTCATACCCTAATATAACCTTTGATACACCCACTCTAAAATACAGAGTACCATTTTCGAGACCATAGACACACCAATACCAGTTAGTACATACCCACTCACTAATTCCTAGGTCTACACACACATCCACTCATTCACCCATACAGTCACTCATACATGCAGTCAACCATCAATACGGCACTATCATATGCACTCACATATCTATACAGACACTCACACACCACCACTCATCCATAGAGTTACTCACACACCTAGTCAGTCATGCAAAGAATCAATCACACTCCCATTTACTCACCTATACAGTTATACACACTCCACCTCACTTATTCAAACATGTACTAATGCATACTTACACTCTTATACAATAACTAATACAAGCACACACTCATCCATACAGCTACTCTCACAATCACTCACTCTCACATATAGTCATTTATATACTCCAACACTCACATATACTGCCTTTCACATATGCAGTTACTCATACATGTACCACTGAGGCATCCATTCACTCACCAACACACCCATACACACACTCACCCACCCATACAGCCCTTCATAGATGCACTCTTGAACCCATACACCCAGTGAATCACCCACTCACACATCTATGCACAGAGTCATACCCCCCACCCACCCACACAGACACTCAGGCACCCATACAGATACTCAGACAACCAATCAATAACCCATATAGACCCTCATTTAGCTACTCACCAACCCATGCAACTGCTTACACACCAACTGACAAACTAAACTGTGTGAATGTCTGTATCAGTCACTAACCCATGCATTCAGTAAGACACATTTAATCACTCACTTATACAGTCAGTCACGCACCTACTAAATCATCCATTCAGACACTTATACACCCACTCATTCTTCAATACACCTTGGCCTATATATATATAAACATATTTAAACTTTACAGAAACACACAGTCACTGGATGATGTCATCAGTGATATCATCAGTGATGTCATTTGAGATGTCATCAGTGATGTCATCAGTGATGTCACTGACCATGTCATGAATGATGTAATATGTGACGTCATCAGCAGTGCATTGCGGGGGCGCGAGTTATAGTTAGCTGAACTAACTATAACGGCCGAATTTCTCTGGTTTTGTACGAGTGAAATGTCCAACTAACTATAACGTCCAAGGAACCTGTGTTTTTTTCAGTGAATTTCTAAGTTTTTTTAAATGCTAATTTCTAACTATAACGTCCCTGAAACCTATGTTTTTTTCAGTGAATATATATATATATATATATATATATATATATATATATATATATATATATATATATATATCCACAATAAGTCCCAGTAGACGCCCCAATCGGCGCGAACAAAGAAGGCGGCACACCAGGAGAAAGCACAATAATTTATTGTGCACTACGTGAAGGACGACGCGTTTCGGCGTTAGCCTTTGTCAAGTGTTTTTGTCTCACACCGACTTCCTCTAGAAATACATCCAATAGTTCATAGACATGGAAGAGTTATCCCAGACATTTTGCCGTTTTTTCGACATCACCAAAGATAAACATAATATATATTAATACATGTCTGGTTATATCACATCAATGATAAAGTGCATAGTTAATATCATATAAGAAAAAAAATATAATAAACTTGTGATTTCATTATAACAGATTTCATGTCCATACTGAATACTGTCAATAAAGTTTTAGAATTTCAATTTCACCAATGGGATATAAACAAAATAATGTCTTACTACTCATACTGTTCTTACTCATCCCACAATTGGTTTGGCTATACAGAGGATAATAATAGAGCCGCATTTACAATTTAACAAGAGTGTATACTATATTCGCTCGTAAGTCATCTTGGTCTCTCTACCCATTGTGCAACAGTTCTTACTGGCAACACTGCCGTAAAATGAATCATATGCAATTCATTGTTCAAATCATACGACAAAAAAATATATATATATATACATTTATAAGTAGCAGTCACAGAATAATACTTGAGGGAGATAGAATATGCAATGAAGATATACCTTAAAACCTTATTAGTTCATATTGATCACCTTGTACATTCCCTCTCTCCAATTCGAGTATTTGTATAGTTCAAATTGCTAGTGGGGCAAAAAGAGAGGCCCAATTCTAGAACAGAGGTCTCTTCTGCAGTTAATGTTCTTGATGATAGATTAATTACTGAATGATTTTCTACTGAGTTGTCCACAGTGGTGGCAATACCCCTAGATCTTCCACCTCTTCTGTAATTCATTCTCCGCCGGGCTTTGTCCCTCGTCCTTTTCCTTTTTTTGGAGCCTTGCCTCTTCCCCTGCCCCTTGTGTTGGGTTTGTCCGATTGATTCTGTTCCTTCTTTTGCTTCAAAATTTGGAATTCGTGCAGGAATGTCAATGGTCGCCCTAAAGGGACACTCGTGTTTTGTTCCTCTGAGTCAGTACTGAGATCTGAACTGGACCCAGTTGACAGTGCCTCTCCCTGTCTTTCACTGTATGATGTTCTGAAATTTCTTTGCGCCCAATCAAAGCGTTTAGCATACGTGAGTATCCGACCCTCGGCGTAGTCCCTTTTGTCCCTTAGGAACTTACGCTGTTTTCGTTGAAAGACCGTCTGGTACATAGTTATGATCTGGAAAACACAGGATCTCAGTGGCTGAAAGCACCCAATGGGTTCACCACTTGTGGGTCATGCAAGGCATGTAGAAATGGAAAAAACTGTAAGGAATTCTTGGGGGGAGCAGGGGAACAGAAAAAGATAAATCAACTTATCACCTGCAATAGTGATTTTGCTGTCTACGTGTTGGAATGTCCATGTGGCCTCCGATACGTAGGCAGCACTAAACTCCCACTGAAAATGAGAATCCTACAGCATCTCCGTGCCATAACCAACCTTGATTTCAATTATCCGGTTGCCAGACACTATGCTGATAAACACAAAAGCAATAATAGTAGTCTTAAATTCTATGGAATAGATCTAATTCCAAGACATATAAGAGGAGGCGACAGGGAAAGAAATCTCAGAATTCTTGAATCCAAATACATCATCGAGCTAGACTGTAAGACACCTAAAGGTCTCAATGGAGGTGAGGAGTTAGCTACGCATATAGGTCTTTAATATTATCAGACACTGCAAATGTTTAATTCGTGATCATTCATTCAATCAATAACTCTTATTGATTCAATTTTATATCTCTTTTTTGAAATTTGTCCTTAACACTTCCCGATTTTAAGGTGGATATGAAGTAGGAGTCAGTATTACACTAGTGACTTCCGTTGGGTTGTCACTAGAGTGGATAATTGCATCATTCTACTTATCATTCAGACATTGGAAAAAGATGTCGGTATCAGCTTAGTAGTAATTACACTCCTACATACTCCCACATTTTAATATCACTTATGGGGACATTCACCTTTCACAGTCCCATTTCACTATTGCACTAGAAAAAGGCTCTTTACTCACACCTTCCAGAAATACAATAGATACATCGACGCTGTAGTACTTACTAGAATTATATTGGCATTAGGCATTCACCGGATAATCACTATTTCCCTTTCAAGGGAAAATCAGTGCAGACTGGAATTGCATGGCATTTGCCATTATTTCTGGCCGTATTCGTAGCATCTAGGAATTACATCTTGACCCGTATACATTATGGCACCAAAAATGTATGTCAGACAGATTGAGAGAGGGAATGTACAAGGTGATCAATATGAACTAATAAGGTTTTAAGGTATATCTTCATTGCATATTCTATCTCCCTCAAGTATTATTCTGTGACTGCTACTTATAAATGTATATATATATATTTTTTTTTTTGTCGTATGATTTGAACAATGAATTGCATATGATTCATTTTACGGCACTGTTGCCAGTAAGAACTGTTGCACAATGGGTAGAGAGACCAAGATGACTTACGAGCGAATATAGTATACACTCTTGTTAAATTGTAAATGCGGCTCTATTATTATCCTCTGTATAGCCAAACCAATTGTGGGATGAGTAAGAACAGTATGAGTAGTAAGACATTATTTTGTTTATATCCCATTGGTGAAATTGAAATTCTAAAACTTTATTGACAGTATTCAGTATGGACATGAAATCTGTTATAATGAAATCACAAGTTTATTATATATTTTTTTCTTATATGATATTAACTATGCACTTTATCATTGATGTGATATAACCAGACATGTATTAATATATATTATGTTTATCTTTGGTGATGTCGAAAAAAACGGCAAAATGTCTGGGATAACTCTTCCATGTCTATGAACTATTGGATGTATTTCTAGAGGAAGTCGGTGTGAGACAAAAACACTTGACAGAGGCTAACGCCGAAACGCGTCGTCCTTCACGTAGTGCACAATAAATTATTGTGCTTTCTCCTGGTGTGCCGCCTTCTTTGTTCGCGCCGATTGGGGCGTCTACTGGGACTTATTGTGGATTTTGAAGTGGCCGCTGCTGCCGCTGGCAGGCACCGACGCCGTAGGCAGGGAACCGCTAACTGCAGCATCGGGTGGTAGTTATATATATATATATATACATATATAAAAAACTGTGGTTATAACACATTAACATATGTTAACGGAACCTTACACATTCACTGGAAAAACACAAAGTGGTGTTACGGTTTGGATTAAAATCAAACAAACATTGGAATTTGCAAATTTTGGTTTCGAACCGCAATCCATAACTCACACACCAAACATGCAAATTATAACTTACACACCAAATGTTAATGTGTTATAACCAAATCCAACCATTTGCTCACCTTAAACTTTTGTGTTTTTTAAACCTTTGAATGTTTGGAGTTTTTTTAACATATACCTAATGTAACAGTTCCCTGCGCTCAACCAACCATAGCAGCTAGCCCTCTCTGTGCACAGCCAGGCCCTGCATGCAACCCTTTGCAGACAGTCAAAGCCCACCTGCATGGTCTTTGGCCATGCATAGCAGTAAGGGATCACAACACTTGGCCTTTGGCAGGCACACAACCTCTGCAGGAGGCCAACCCCCTCAAGGGGACTTCGGCTGTGTGAGTAGTAGGGGGTGGCCGCAGGCAGCCAGGCCCTTTGCCCAACAACCAGCATGTGTTCAACCTGTTCAAGGTCTTTGGCTGTGAGCAGCTGGTTTTGGGAACAGGTTCCTATCCCCTTGTGAGTGCCAACCCCCGATGCGCATTGGCGGCAGGTACTGAACTGCAGCCAAGCACTGTTCCAAGCCTGCTGTGTACGGCCCAACTCAGGGTGTCGTCATTTGGTCAAGCTCAGCAGTAGTGCAACAAATACTTTTTTCATCTTTTTGAGGATTTCCAAATTTGGCGCCAGATTCACGAAACCTGAAGTTTCGGTAGTGCCTGTGGCGTTTGTGAATTCATAGGATTCGCAAATTCCACAATAAAAATATTTTGTAATATTTATTTTATTTCCAGGGGTGGTCTCTTTGGGGCCCCCACACATGGGCCTTATGGTCAGGGTAGGTTCAACCCCGCACCCTTATGCCCTTTAATTTTTCTTTTCCTTTTTCCCAATACAGTGCTCGGTGCACTGTGTTGGGTAATGGTGGCCATAACAGAAATCTTTATGTGATGGCGAGCCAATCACAATGTGGTGCATTCACAAATCCATAATAGATGATTGGAGAAAAAGCTCACTAGTCCAATGGTGTGCCATTATTTTTTGGATTGAGTTCATGAATCCTCTGTGTATTTAAACTCTTTATACAAGACTGGAACACTTTTTAAACGCTAATTTATTAAAATGTCTAAAGGGATTTACACCTATTTAAGCAAAGGCTCCCCTTGAGTAAAGTTTCACTTACAGAGCAAGTTTGGTGTAATTCTGATTCTGTTCAGACACTTTTTTTTTAGCGAGGATCACAGAATCCTATAGGAACTAAAAGCCCCTCCTCCCACTTGACAGACCTGCACACAGCTTGATATAAAAACTTGTAGTGGATAAATATTTTTTGTAGAATTTGTAGAATTTAATCCAGATGCATTAAACGGAGCCAAAGTTCTTAAGAAAGAAGAAAATACATTTCAATGGAACCTCTGACATAGCCATGTATCTATCTCTCTCTATATATGTATTACCCATTATAGTTAGGTCAACATTTACATAGGAAAAGCATTTTTAGTTTTGCTTATGACTTAGGCACCATTTGACGAATCTTTAATAAACATTCCAAAAAGTGTTCTTTTTTGCCTAGTTTGTGCATGGAAAGTTTAGGGTAATCCTTCAAGCGGTGGCCGAGAAAAAAGGGGGGGTCCCAAAACGCAAAATCCCCATGCATTTTCAATAGACTGCATTAGGCAGCAATATCGGCAAAAACTACTGAAATGAATTACCCAAATTTGGCAGGAAGCTAGATCTTGGCTCACAGATTGTGCTTTTTGTGATTTGGAGTAATTCTGTTCAGTATTTTTGCGATATTAATGTTTACAAATATTTGATTATATGGACGGTTGGGTTCGAGGGACTCTCATGCCCTAAGGTATCTGTACCTCGTGCCCTCGCCATGCACTGCTATTTACCCCACATACGATATCACTCATGACATCTTCTATACCGCCATCAATTTCCCTGCAACATTCGCAAAGAACTTATTGACGAAAAAAAATTGCACGGCAGGGACACAAGTTATATTTACTTGAGATAACTATAACGTTTTCTTTTAGCTTAAAACGTTACATTTTTACTGAACATTTCACCTAACTATGTCATTAGTTTTTTCATTGAATATATATATATATATATATTATATATATATATATATATATATATATATATATATATATATATCAACGACGCAGGTCTGTCCCAATATTCCCTGTTCAAACTCCGACACTCCATAGGGTGACTGATTGACAAATAATTCATTTATTTTTGCCGTTACCCCACATAACGCATTTCGGCTGGCTTCCCATCCTCTTTCAACCATATAACATATATATATATATATATATATATATATATATATATATATATATATATATATATATATATATATATATATATATATATATATATATACCTACTGGCAGTCGCCAGTAGGTAGTTATAGTTAGAACCTAGTTTCCATAGGAAAAGCGTTTTTTGATTTGCCAATAACTTTGGCGCCGTTTGACGAATCTTCACGAAATTTAAAAAAACTAATTGTTCACTCAGGTCAGCTCCTGTCTTAAACGTTTCGGGGTGATTCGTCAAGGGGGGGCCAAGAAAAAAGGGGGGTCCCAAAACCTGTTTTCACCATGTTAATTTCCATAGGAAACTTTAGACATGGCTACAGCCTGAACTGCTGAACGGAATTACACCAAATTTGGCACAGAGATAGCTCTTGGTCCAAAATGGTGTAAATCCGTTCAGTAGTTTTTGAGTTTTTTAAAGATTTACAGATATATATATTTGAGAATTGTGAGATCTGATTGGCTGAGCCCTCCCGAGCACGAGCTTGGCTATGATTGGCTGTCAACACTTCAAACCAGGAAGTGTTGGCAGCCATCTTTTGCCTCGGACCGAGTGAGAGGGGAAAAAGGTAAGAGAAACCTTAAAAAACAAAAAAAGGGGGCAGGGTAGGAACACCCTGACCCCCCAGGCCTGCTCAGGGGGTCCCATAGGGACCCCCAGACCCAAGCATTTTTTTTTTGACATTTTCGGCCGGGTCGCGCTAGGTGCGCGAACCCAGTCTAAAATGAAAGAAAAAACTGAAGCGCGGGCTCCCGCACTTCGTTTTTTAAAGCCCCTGGGTGGGCCAGGTCCCGGGGGCATTCCTTAATTGTATAGCAGGGGCCCCCACAGCCCCGGGGACCGCCACCTCCCCCGGGCTTTATAATTATAGGGTGGGGGGGCCTCGCGGGCACCCCAAAGCCCTGGGGACCGCCACCTCCCCGGGGCTTTAGTATTATAGGGTGGGGGGGCCTCACGGGCCCACCCAAGCACCGGGGACCACCACCTCCCCGGGGCTTTGCATTAGGAGGGGGGCCGTGAGGCTCCCCTCCTTGAGCCCTCGATGGCCCTAGGGACCACCACCCCCCAGGGCTGGCTCCTGCAATGTCCCGGGGTGCCCACCCCCGGGACATTGCCGTTTGCTATGGCAGGGCGGGAGCACGGCTCCCACCCTGTCATAGCAAACTCTGCTTTGGTTTTTGGAAGCGAGAGCAAGAAACCTGCTCTCGCTTCCAAAACCAAAGCAGATTGCTTTGCACAAGGGGAGCTGCATGTCAGCAGCTCCCCTGTGCAAAGCAATGCCGGCTCCCGCAGGAGGCGGGGAGCCGGAGGGACCGTGGGGGCATTGGGGCTTCCCCCACGGTCCCCAACAGAGAGGCCAGGCCCTGGGGGATGGGGTCCCCGGGGCCAGAAGTGCCCCGGGAGGGGGGCCACGTGGCCCCCCTCCCCTGTAAATAAAAAATAAAAAAATTAAAAAAAACAGAAAGGCTGGCCCCAGGGGATGGGGTCCCCGGGGCCATAATTGGCCTGAGGAGGGGGGCCACGCAGCCCCCCTCCCAAAAGGAAAAATAAGAAGGCTGGACAGGCCCCGGGGGATGGGGTCCCCGGGGCCATAATTGACCACTGGAGGGGGGCCACGCGGTCCCCCTCCCCAATTTATTTTTAAAAAAAAGACAAGGCTGCCAGGCCGAGGGGGATGGGGTCCCCGGGGCCAAAAGTGGCCCAGGGAAGGGGGGCTACGCAGCCCCCCTCCCATAAAAGAAAAAAGTAACCGGCAACTCACTGGAGGCCCCGCCCCCTCCATGCACCACTCTGCAAACGCGCCCCCTGGCGCGTTGTAAGTTGGGGAATTAATTCCCCTTGAATACTTAGGGTCCCTGGCGGCCAACTAGCCCACCAGGTACCTCCAGTAAGCGCCACAGAGCTGGATTGCAGAGAGGTGGTCCGAGGCCACGCTCCTTTTTACACCACTCTGCAAACGTGGGTCCTGGCGCACTGCTGCTCAGAGGATGAAGTCCACTTGTGTCCTGAGGTCCTCAGGACACAAGAGGACCTCATCGCCCCACCAGCAGTGCGCCAAGAGGCACGTTGCAGAGTGGTGTAAAAGGCGTGGCCTCGGACCACCTCTATGCAATCCAGCTCTGTGGCACTTACTGGGGTACCTGGTGGGCTAGTTGGCCCCCAGGGACCCTCAGTATTCAAGGGGAATTAATCCCCCAACCCAGAACGTGCCAGGAGGTGCGTCTGCAGAGTGGTGGAGAAAGGGGGCGTGGCCTTGTATGAGAAGTTAGCAATCCTGCTGTGTGGGACTTACTGGAGGTAATAGGAGGGGTAGTTGGCCCCCAAGGTTGACGTTGGGGGCTAACTACCCCTGCTGTTACCTCCAGTAAATCCCGCACAGTGGGATTGCTAAGAGGTGTTCGGAGGCCAAGCTCACCTTTCTCCACCACTCTGCAAACGCGACTGCTATGTTATAGTTAGAAATTAGCATTTAAAAAACCTTAGAAATTAACTGAAAAAAACATAGGTTTCAGGGACGTTATAGTTAGAAATTAGCATTTAAAAAACCTTAGAAATTCACTGAAAAAACCATAGGTTTCAGGGACGTTATAGTTAGAAATTAGCATTTAAAAAACCTTAGAAATTCACTGAAAAAACCATAGGTTTCAGGGACGTTATAGTTAGTTGGACATTTCACTCGTACAAAATCAGAGAAATTCAGCTGTTATAGTTAGTAGAGCTAACTATAACTCGCGACCCCGCAATGCACTGCTGATGACGTCACATATTACATCACTCATGACATGCTCAGTGACATCACTGATGACATCACTGATGACATCACAAATGACCCACTCAGAGACTCATGCATCCACTCACAGACCTACTCAGACTCATGCACCCATTCGCAAATCCACTCAGAGACCCATGCACCCACTCACAGACCCACTCACTCACACACCTACTCAAAGATCCACTGATACACTTATCCACCCACTCATAGACCCACACAGGAATTCATCTATCCAGTCGCACTCAGAGATACATAAACCCACTTGCAGGCTCACTCAGAGACTCATGCACCCACTCACAGACCCACTCAGACTTTTGCATCCAATCACAGACTCTCTCAGAGACCCATGCACCCATTTACAGACCCACTCAGATACTCATGCACCCACTCACAAATGCACTCAGACTCATGCACCCATTAACAGATCTACTGAGAGACTCATGCACCCATTCACACACCCAGAGAACAATTTATGCACTGATTCAGAGATCTACTCAGACACTCACACACCCACTCAAAGACGCACTGAGAGACTCATGCACCCACTCACAGATGCACTCAGACTCACGCACCCACTTACAGACTCACTGATACACTTATGCACCCACTCACAGACCCACTCAAAGATTTATGCACCCACTCACAGATCCACAGAGAGACTCATGCAGCCACTCAGTGGTCTACTCAAATACTCAAGCACCCACTCACAGATACACTTAGAGACTCATGCACCCACTCCAGACACAGACACAATTAGAGACTCATGCACCCACTCACAGATATACTCAGTGACACATGCACACATACACAGATGTACTTAAAGGCTTACGCACCCACTCACAGACCCACTCAGAGAGTCATGCATGCATTCACAGACCCACTCAAAGACTTGTGCATTCACTCGCAGACCCACAGGGAGACTCATGCAACCACTCAGAGATCCACTCAGATACTCAACTGCCCATTCCCAATTGCACACAAAGATTTATGTACCCACTTACAGGTGCACTCAGAGACTCAAGCACCCACTCACAGACCTACTCAGAGTTATGTACCACTCACATATCTACTCATAGACTCATGCATCTACTCACAGACCCACAGAGATTCATGCACCCACTCAGAGATCCACTCAGATACTCACGCACCCACTCACAGACACACATAGAGATTTGTGTCCACTTACAGATGCACTCAGAGACTCACACACCAACTCAGAGACCTGCTCAGAGATTTATGTACCCACTCACAGCCCCACTCAGAGACCCATGTACCCATTTACAGACCCACTCAGATATTCATGCACCCACTTGCACACCCACTCAGACTCATGCACCCATTCATAGATCCACTGAGAGACTTATGCACCCATTCACACACCCAGAGGGAAACTCATGCACCCTCTCAGAGATCCACTCATACACCCACTGACAGATGTACCTAGAGAGTCATGCACCCACTCAGATACACTCAGAGACTCATGCACCCACTTACAGATGCACTGATACACTTATGTACCCAGTCACAGACACACTTAGGAATTCATCCACCCACTCACAGCCCACTCAGAGACTCATGAACCGACTCACAGACCCACTCAAAGATTTATGAACCCACTCACGGACACACATGAAGATTCATGTACCCACTCGGCGATCCACTCAGATACTCACACACACTCTCACAGACATACTCAGAGACTCATGTACCCACTCACAGATGCACTCAGACACTCACGCACCCATTCACAGACCCATTACAGACTCACACACCCACTCACAGACTCACTCAGATAGTCATGCACCCACTCAGAGACCTATTCTGATACTCATGCAGCCATTCACAGAACTACTTAGAGAGTTATGCACCCACTCACAGACCCACTGAGAGACTCATGCATCCACTCAAAGACCCACTCACAGACTCATGCACCCACTCACAGGCCCACTCAGAGACTCATGCACCCACTCAGACACATACACCCATACACAGACCCACTTATGCACCCATTCACAGATGTACTCAGGAATGTATCTACCCACTGATAGACCCACTCAGAGACTTATGCATGCACTCACAGACCCACAGACTCATGCACCCACTCAGAGATCCACTCAGATACTCGCACGCCCACTCACAGACGTATTCAGAGATTTATGCACCCACTTATAGATGCACTCAGAGACTCATGCACCTGCTCAAAGACCTTCTCAGAGACTTGTGTACCTACTCGAAGGCCCACTCAGAGATCCATGCACCCATTTACAGGCCCACTCAGATACTCATTCACCCATTCCCAGATCTACTCAGAGACTCATGCACCCATTCACAGATCCTTTGAGAGACTCATGTACCTACTCACACACCCAGAGAGAGACTCGTGCACCCACTCAGAAATCCACTCAGATACTTATACACACACTCACACACCCACACAGACTCATGCAACCACTCACAAACCCATGCAGAGACTTATGCACCCACTCACACACCATCTCAGACACTCAGACACCCATTCAGAGACCCACTCAGAGAACCATACTCCCATTCAGAGACCCACTCAGAGAGTCATGCACCCAGTCACAGTGTCAGTAAGAGACCCACATACCTGCTCAAAACTCATTTAGAGACCCACACACCCACTCACAGACCAACTTAGACAATCACACCCACACTTAGACCCACTCAGAGACTTGTCCACCCAGTCACAGACCCACTCAGACACTCACGCACCTACTAACAGACCCACTCAGAGACTCATGCAGCCATTCACAGACCTACTCAGAGACTCATGCACCCTCTCACAAACCCACTCAGAGACCCATTCACCCACTCACAGTTCCACTCAAACACTCACGAACCCACTCAAAGACCCAGTGATACACTTATGTACCCACTCACAGACCCACATAGGAATTCATCCACCCACTGACAGACCCATTCAGAGATACATGTAGCCAGTCACAGACCCACTCAGAGACTTATGCACCCACTCACAGACCCACAGAGACACTCATGCACCCACTCAGAGGTCCTCTCAGATCCTCATGCACCCACTCACAGATGCACTCAGAGACTCATGCACCCACTCACAGATGCACTCAATGACACATGCACGCATTCACAGACACACTTAGACTTATGCACCTACTCACAGATCCACAGAGAGATTCATGCATCCACTTAGAGATCCACTCAAATACTCATGCACCCTTTCACAGGCCTATTCAGAGTTATGCACCCACTCACAAATTTACTCAGAGACTCATGCATCCACTCACAGTCCCACTCAGGTTCATGCATCCACTCACAGACCCAATCAGAGACTCATACACCCACTCACAGACCCATGCACCCACTTAGAGAGCCACTGATACACTTATGCACCCACTCACAGATACACTCAGGAATTCATCCACCCACTCATAGAGCCATTCAGACACTTATGCATACACTCACAGACCCACAGACAGACCCATGCACCCACTCAGAGATCCACTCAGATACTCATGTGCCTACTCACAGACGCACGCAGGGATTTATGCACCCACTTACAGACACACTCAAAGACTCACACACCCACTTAAAGACCCACTCAGAGACTTGTGCACCCACTCACAGACCCATTCAGAGATCCATGCACCCATTTACAGACACACTCAGACTCATGTACCCACTCATGAACCCTCTCATTGACTCATGTGACCATTCACAGATCCACTGAGAGACTCATGCGCCCACTCACATAACCAGAGTGAGACTCATGCACCCACTCAGAAATCTACTCAGATACTTATGTACACACTCAGACACCCACTTAGAGATACATGCACCCACTCACAGACCCATGCAGAGACTCATGCACCCTCTTGCACACCATCTCAGACATTCAGACACCCCTTCAGAGACCCACTCAGAGACCCATGCAACCATTCATAGAGCCACTCAGAGAGTCATGCACCCACTCAGTGTCAGTCAGAGACCCACACATTGGCTCAAAAACCCATTCAGAGACCCACGCACTCACTCACAGACCCACTCAGACACTCACACCAACACTCACAGAACCACTCAGAGACCTCTCCACCTAGTCACAGGCCCACTCAGACACTGAAATACCTACTCACAGACCTACTCACAGACCCACTCAGAGACTCATGCACCCACTCAGAAACCCACTCAGAGACCCATGCACCCACTCACAGACCCACTCAAACACTCACAAACCCACTCAAAGACCCAGTGATACACTTATGCACCTACTCACAGACCCACACAGAAATTCATCTACCTACTGATAGACCCATTCAGAGATTCATGCACCCACTCACTCACCATCTCAGACGCCCATTCAAACACACTCATAGACCCATGTACCCATTCAGAGACCCACTCAGAGAGTCATGCACCCACTCACAGTATCAGTCAGAGACCCACATACCTGCTCAAAAACCCATTCAGAGACCCACACACTCACTCACAGACCCACACAGACACTCATGTACCTACTCACAGACCCACTCAGAGACTCATGCATCCACTCACAGACCTACTCAGACTCATGCACCCACTCTCAAACCCACTCAGAGACCTATGCACCCACTCACAGACCCACTCACTCACACACCCACTCAAAGACCCACTGAAACACTTTTCCACCCACTCACAGACCCACACAGGAATTCATCTATCCAGTCACAGACCCACTCAGAGACACATATACCCACTTACAGACCTACTCAGAGACTCATGCTCCCACTCACAGACCCACTCAGACTATTGCACCCACTCACAGACCCTCTCAGAGACCCATGCACCCATTTACAGACACACTCAGATACTCATGCACCCATTCACACACGCACTCAGACTCGTGCACCCATTAACAGATCTACTGAGAGACTCATGCACCCATTCTCACACCCAGAGAAAGATTCATGCCTTGATTCAGAGATCTACTCAGACACTCATACACCCACTCACAGATGCACTGAGAGACTCATACACCCACAGATGCACTCAGAGACTCAGGCACCCAATTACAGACTCATTGAAACACGTATGCACCCACTCAAAGACTTATGCACCCACTCACAGATCCACAGAGAGACTCATGCAGCCATTCAGTGGTCTACTCAGATACTCACGTACCTACTCACAGACACACTTAGAGACTCATGCACCCACTTCAGACACAGACACACTTAGAGACTCATGCACCAACTCACAGATATACTCAGTGACACATGAACACATACACAGATATACTTAAAGGCTTACGCACCCACTCACAGACCCACTGAGAGAGTCATGCACCCATTCACAAACCCACCCAGAGACTTATGCATTCACTCGCAGACCCACAGGGAGACTCATGCAACCACTCAGAGATCCACTCAGATACTCAAGTACCTTCTCACAGTTGCACACAAAGATTTATGCACCCACTTACAGGCGCACTCAGAGACTCAGGCACCCAGTCACAGACCTACTCAGAGTTATGTACTACTCACAGATCCACTCATAGACTCATGCATCTATTCACAGACCCACAGAGAGATTCATGCACCCACTCAGAGATCCACTCAGATACTCACACACCCACTCACAGATGCAAACAGAGATATATGTGTCCACTTACAGATGCACTCAGAGACTCACACACCAACTCAGAGACCTGCTCAGAGATTTATGCACCCACTCACAGCCCCAGAGACCCATGCACCCATTTACAGCCCCACTCAGATATTCATGCACCCACTCGTACACTCACTCAGACTCATGCACCCATTCATAGATCCACTGAGAGACTTATGCACCCATTCACACACCCAGAGGGAAACTCATGCACCCTCTCAGAGATCCACTCATACACCCACTGACAGATGTACCTAGAGAGTCATGCACCCACTCAGATACACTCAGAGACTCATGAACCGACTCACAGACCCACTCAAAGATTTATGAACCCACTCACGGACACACATGAAGATTCATGTACCCACTCGGCGATCCACTCAGATACTCACACACACTCTCACAGACATACTCAGAGACTCATGTACCCACTCACAGATGCACTCAGACACTCACGCACCCATTCACAGACCCATTACAGACTCACACACCCACTCACAGACTCACTCAGATAGTCATGCACCCACTCAGAGACCTATTCTGATACTCATGCAGCCATTCACAGAACTACTTAGAGAGTTATGCACCCACTCACAGACCCACTGAGAGACTCATGCATCCACTCAAAGACCCACTCACAGACTCATGCACCCACTCACAGGCCCACTCAGAGACTCGTGCACCCACTCAGACACATACACCCATTCACAGACCCACTTATGCACCCATTCACAGATGTACTCAGGAATGTATCTACCCACTGATAGACCCACTCAGAGACTTATGCATGCACTCACAGACCCACAGACTCATGCACCCACTCAGAGATCCACTCAGATACTCGCACGCCCACTCACAGACGTATTCAGAGATTTATGCACCCACTTATAGATGCACTCCGAGACTCATGCACCTGCTCAAAGACCTTCTCAGAGACTTGTGTACCTACTCGAAGGCCCACTCAGAGATCCATGCACCCATTTACAGGCCCACTCAGATACTCATGCACCCATTCCCAGATCTACTCAGAGACTCATGCACCCATTCACAGATCCTTTGAGAGACTCATGTACCTACTCACACACCCAGAGAGAGACTCGTGCACCCACTCAGATATCCACTCAGATACTTATACACACACTCACACACCCACACAGACTCATGCAACCACTCACAAACCCATGCAGAGACTTATGCACCCAATCACACACCATCTCAGACACTCAGACACCCATTCAGAGACCCACTCAGAGAACCATACTCCCATTCAGAGACCCACTCAGAGAGTCATGCACCCAGTCACAGTGTCAGTAAGAGACCCACATACCTGCTCAAAACTCATTTAGAGACCCACGCACCCACTCACAGACCAACTTAGACAATCACACCCACACTTAGACCCACTCAGAGACTTGTCCACCCAGTCACAGACCCACTCAGACACTCACGCACCTACTAACAGACCCACTCAGAGACTCATGCAGCCACTCACAGACCTACTCAGAGACTCATGCACCCTCTCGCAAACCCACTCAGAGACCCATTCACCCACTCACAGTTCCACTCAAACACTCACGAACCCACTCAAAGACCCAGTGATACACTTATGTACCCACTCACAGACCCACATAGGAATTCATCCACCCACTGACAGACCCATTCAGAGATACATGTAGCCAGTCACAGACCCACTCAGAGACTTATGCACCCACTCACAGACCCACAGAGACACTCATGCACCCACTCAGAGGTCCTCTCAGATCCTCATGCACCCACTCACAGATGCACTCAGAGACTCATGCACCCACTCACAGATGCACTCAATGACACATGCACGCATTCACAGACACACTTAGACTTATGCACCCACTCACAGATCCACAGAGAGATTCATGCATCCACTTAGAGATCCACTCAAATACTCATGCACCCTTTCACAGGCCTATTCAGAGTTATGCACCCACTCACAAATCTACTCAGAGACTCATGCATCCACTCACAGACCCACTCAGGTTCATGCATCCACTCACAGACCCAATCAGAGACTCATACACCCACTCACAGACCCATGCACCCACTTAGAGAGCCACTGATACACTTATGCACCCACTCACAGATACACTCAGGAATTCATCCACCCACTCATAGAGCCATTCAGACACTTATGCATACACTCACAGACCCACAGACAGACCCATGCACCCACTCAGAGATCCACTCAGATACTCATGTGCCTACTCACAGACGCACTCAGGGATTTATGCACCCACTTACAGACGCACTCAAAGACTCACACACCCACTTAAAGACCCACTCAGAGACTTGTGCACCCACTCACAGACCCATTCAGAGATCCATGCACCCATTTACAGACACACTCAGACTCATGTACCCACTCATGAACCCTCTCATTGACTCATGTGACCATTCACAGATCCACTGAGAGACTCATGCGCCCACTCACATAACCAGAGTGAGACTCATGCACCCACTCAGAAATCTACTCAGATACTTATGTACACACTCAGACACCCAGTTAGAGATACATGCACCCACTCACAGACCCATGCAGAGACTCATGCACCCTCTTGCACACCATCTCAGACATTCAGACACCCCTTCAGAGACCCACTCAGAGACCCATGCAACCATTCATAGAGCCACTCAGAGAGTCATGCACCCACTCAGTGTCAGTCAGAGACCCACACATTGGCTCAAAAACCCACTCAGACACTCACACCAACACTCACAGAACCACTCAGAGACCTCTCCACCTAGTCACAGGCCCACTCAGACACTGAAATACCTACTCACAGACCTACTCACAGACCCACTCAGAGACTCATGCACCCACTCAGAAACCCACTCAGAGACCCATGCACCCACTCACAGACCCACTCAAACACTCACAAACCCACTCAAAGACCCAGTGATACACTTATGCACCTACTCACAGACCCACACAGAAATTCATCTACCTACTGATAGACCCATTCAGAGATTCATGCACCCACTCACTCACCATCTCAGACGCCCATTCAAACACACTCATAGACCCATGTACCCATTCAGAGACCCACTCAGAGAGTCATGCACCCACTCACAGTATCAGTCAGAGACCCACATACCTGCTCAAAAAACCCATTCAGAGACCCACACACTCACTCACAGACCCACACAGACACTCATGTACCTACTCACAGACCCACTCAGAGACTCATGCATCCACTCACAGACCTACTCAGACTCATGCACCCACTCTCAAACCCACTCAGAGACCTATGCACCCACTCACAGACCCACTCACTCACACACCCACTCAAAGACCCACTGAAACACTTTTCCACCCACTCACAGACCCACACAGGAATTCATCTATCCAGTCACAGACCCACTCAGAGACACATATACCCACTTACAGACCTACTCAGAGACTCATGCTCCCACTCACAGACCCACTCAGACTATTGCACCCACTCACAGACCCTCTCAGAGACCCATGCACCCATTTACAGACACACTCAGATACTCATGCACCCATTCACACACGCACTCAGACTCGTGCACCCATTAACAGATCTACTAAGAGACTCATGCACCCATTCTCACACCCAGAGAAAGATTCATGCCTTGATTCAGAGATCTACTCAGACACTCATACACCCACTCACAGATGCACTGAGAGACTCATACACCCACAGATGCACTCAGAGACTCAGGCACCCAATTACAGACTCATTGAAACACGTATGCACCCACTCAAAGACTTATGCACCCACTCACAGATCCACAGAGAGACTCATGCAGCCATTCAGTGGTCTACTCAGATACTCACGTACCTACTCACAGACACACTTAGAGACTCATGCACCCACTTCAGACACAGACACACTTAGAGACTCATGCACCAACTCACAGATATACTCAGTGACACATGAACACATACACAGATATACTTAAAGGCTTACGCACCCACTCACAGACCCACTGAGAGAGTCATGCACCCATTCACAAACCCACCCAGAGACTTATGCATTCACTCGCAGACCCACAGGGCGACTCATGCAACCACTCAGAGATCCACTCAGATACTCAAGTGCCTTCTCACAGTTGCACACAAAGATTTATGCACCCACTTACAGGCGCACTCAGAGACTCAGGCACCCAGTCAGAGACCTACTCAGAGTTATGTACTACTCACAGATCCACTCATAGACTCATGCATCTATTCACAGACCCACAGAGAGATTCATGCACCCACTCAGAGATCCACTCAGATATTCACACACCCACTCACAGATGCAAACAGAGATATATGTGTCCACTTACAGATGCACTCAGAGACTCACACACCAACTCAGAGACCTGCTCAGAGATTTATGCACCCACTCACAGCCCCAGAGACCCATGCACCCATTTACAGCCCCACTCAGATATTCATGCACCCACTCGTACACTCACTCAGACTCATGCACCCATTCATAGATCCACTGAGAGACTTATGCACCCATTCACACACCCAGAGGGAAACTCATGCACCCTCTCAGAGATCCACTCATACATCCACTGACAGATGTACCTAGAGAGTCATGCACCCACTCAGATACACTCAGAGACTCATGCACCCACTTACAGATGCACTGATACACTTATGTACCCAGTCACAGACACACTTAGGAATTCATCCACCCACTCACAGCCCACTCAGAGACTCATGAACCGACTCACAGACCCACTCAAAGATTTATGAACCCACTCATGGACACACATGAAGATTCATGTACCCACTCGGCGATCCACTCAGATACTCACACACACTCTCACAGACATACTCAGAGACTCATGCACCCACTCACAGATGCACTCAGACACTCACGCACCCATTCACAGACCCATTACAGACTCACACACCCACTCACAGACTCACTCAGATAGTCATGCACCCACTCAGAGACCTATTCTGATACTCATGCAGCCATTCACAGAACTACTTAGAGAGTTATGCACCCACTCACAGACCCACTGAGAGACTCATGCATCCACTCAAAGACCCACTCACAGACTCATGCACCCACTCACAGGCCCACTCAGAGACTCGTGCACCCACTCAGACACATACACCCATTCACAGACCCACTTATGCACCCATTCACAGATGTACTCAGGAATGTATCTACCCACTGATAGACCCACTCAGAGACTTATGCATGCACTCACAGACCCACAGACTCATGCACCCACTCAGAGATCCACTCAGATACTCGCACGCCCACTCACAGACGTATTCAGAGATTTATGCACCCACTTATAGATGCACTCAGAGACTCATGCACCTGCTCAAAGACCTTCTCAGAGACTTGTGTACCTACTCGAAGGCCCACTCAGAGATCCATGCACCCATTTACAGGCCCACTCAGATACTCATGCACCCATTCCCAGATCTACTCAGAGACTCATGCACCCATTCACAGATCCTTTGAGAGACTCATGTACCTACTCACACACCCAGAGAGAGACTCGTGCACCCACTCAGAAATCCACTCAGATACTTATACACACACTCACACACCCACACAGACTCATGCAACCACTCACAAACCCATGCAGAGACTTATGCACCCACTCACACACCATCTCAGACACTCAGACACCCATTCAGAGTCCCACTCAGAGAACCATACTCCCATTCAGAGACCCACTCAGAGAGTCATGCACCCAGTCACAGTGTCAGTAAGAGACCCACATACCTGCTCAAAACTCATTTAGAGACCCACACACCCACTCACAGACCAACTTAGACAATCACACCCACACTTAGACCCACTCAGAGACTTCTCCACCCAGTCACAGACCTACTCAGACACTCACGCACCTACTAACAGACCCACTCAGAGACTCATACAGCCATTCACAGACCTACTCAGAGACTCATGCACCCTCTCGCAAACCCACTCAGAGACCCATTCACCCACTCACAGTTCCACTCAAACACTCACGAACCCACTCAAAGACCCAGTGATACACTTATGTACCCACTCACAGACCCACATAGGAATTCATCCACCCACTGACAGACCCATTCAGAGATACATGTAGCCAGTCACAGACCCACTCAGAGACTTATGCACCCACTCACAGACCCACAGAGACACTCATGCACCCACTCAGAGGTCCTCTCAGATCCTCATGCACCCACTCACAGATGCACTCAGAGACTCATGCACCCACTCACAGATGCACTCAATGACACATGCACGCATTCACAGACACACTTAGACTTATGCACCCACTCACAGATCCACAGAGAGATTCATGCATCCACTTAGAGATCCACTCAAATACTCATGCACCCTTTCACAGGCCTATTCAGAGTTATGCACCCACTCACAAATCTACTCAGAGACTCATGCATCCACTCACAGACCCACTCAGGTTCATGCATCCACTCACAGACCCAATCAGAGACTCATACACCCACTCACAGACCCATGCACCCACTTAGAGAGCCACTGATACACTTATGCACCCACTCACAGATACACTCAGGAATTCATCCACCCACTCATAGAGCCATTCAGACACTTATGCATACACTCACAGACCCACAGACAGACCCATGCACCCACTCAGAGATCCACTGAGATACTCATGTGCCTACTCACAGACGCACTCAGGGATTTATGCACCCACTTACAGATGCACTCAAAGACTCACACACCCACTTAAAGACCCACTCAGAGACTTGTGCACCCACTCACAGACCCATTCAGAGATCCATGCACCCATTTACAGACACACTCAGACTCATGTACCCACTCATGAACCCTCTCATTGACTCATGTGACCATTCACAGATCCACTGAGAGACTCATGCGCCCACTCACATAACCAGAGTGAGACTCATGCACCCACTCAGAAATCTACTCAGATACTTATGTACACACTCAGACACCCACTTAGAGATACATGCACCCACTCACAGACCCATGCAGAGACTCATGCACCCTCTTGCACACCATCTCAGACATTTAGACACCCCTTCAGAGACCCACTCAGAGACCCATGCAACCATTCATAGAGCCACTCAGAGAGTCATGCACCCACTCAGTGTCAGTCAGAGACCCACACATTGGCTCAAAAACCCATTCAGAGACCCACGCACTCACTCACAGACCCACTCAGACACTCACACCAACACTCACAGAACCACTCAGAGACCTCTCCACCTAGTCACAGGCCCACTCAGACACTAAAATACCTACTCACAGACCTACTCACAGACTCACTCAGAGACTCATGCACCCACTCAGAAACCCACTCAGAGACCCATGCACCTACTCACAGACCCACTCAAACACTCACAAACCCACTCAAAGACCCAGTGATACACTTATGTACATACTCACAGACCCACACAGAAATTCATCTACCTACTGATAGACCCATTCAGAGATTCATGCACCCACTCACTCACCATCTCAGACGCCCATTCAAACACACTCATAGACCCATGTACCCATTCAGAGACCCACTCAGAGAGTCATGCACCCACTCACAGTATCAGTCAGAGACCCACATACCTGCTCAAAAACCCATTCAGAGACCCACACACTCACTCACAGACCCACACAGACACTCATTTACCTACTCACAGACCCACTCAGAGACTCATGCATCCACTCACAGACCTACTCAGACTCATGCACCCACTCTCAAACCCACTCAGAGACCTATGCACCCACTCACAGACCCACTCACTCACACACCCACTCAAAGACCCACTGAAACACTTTTCCACCCACTCACAGACCCACACAGGAATTCATCTATCCAGTCACAGACCCACTCAGAGACACATATACCCACTTACAGACCTACTCAGAGACTCATGCTCCCACTCACAGACCCACTCAGACTATTGCACCCACTCACAGACCCTCTCAGAGACCCATGCACCCATTTACAGACACACTCAGATACTCATGCACCCATTCACACACGCACTCAGACTCGTGCACCCATTAACAGATCTACTGAGAGACTCATGCACCCATTCTCACACCCAGAGAAAGATTCATGCCTTGATTCAGAGATCTACTCAGACACTCATACACCCACTCACAGATGCACTGAGAGACTCATACACCCACAGATGCACTCAGAGACTCAGGCACCCAATTACAGACTCATTGAAACACGTATGCACCCACTCACAGACCCACTCAAAGACTTATGCACCCACTCACAGATCCACAGAAAGACTCATGCAGCCATTCAGTGGTCTACTCAGATACTCACGTACCTACTCACAGACACACTTAGAGACTCATGCACCCACTTCAGACACAGACACACTTAGAGACTCATGCACCAACTCACAGATATACTCAGTGACACATGAACACATACACAGATATACTTAAAGGCTTACGCACCCACTCACAGACCCACTGAGAGAGTCATGCACCCATTCACAAACCCACCCAGAGACTTATGCATTCACTCGCAGACCCACAGGGAGACTCGTGCAACCACTCAGAGATCCACTCAGATACTCAAGTGCCTTCTCACAGTTGCACACAAAGATTTATGCACCCACTTACAGGCACACTCAGAGACTCAGGCACCCAGTCACAGACCTACTCAGAGTTATGTACTACTCACAGATCCACTCATAGACTCATGCATCTATTCACAGACCCACAGAGAGATTCATGCACCCACTCAGAGATCCACTCAGATACTCACACACCCACTCACAGATGCAAACAGAGATATATGTGTCCACTTACAGATGCACTCAGAGACTCACACACCAACTCAGAGACCTGCTCAGAGATTTATGCACCCACTCACAGCCCCAGAGACCCATGCACCCATTTGCAGCCCCACTCAGATATTCATGCACCCACTCGTACACTCACTCAGACTCATGCACCCATTCATAGATCCACTGAGAGACTTGTGCACCCATTCACACATCCAGAGAGAAACTCATGCACCCACTCAGAGATCCACTCATACACCCACTCACAGACATACTTAGAGACTTATGCACCCACTCACAGATGCACTCAGAGACTCACCCACCCACTTACAGACGCACTGATACACTTATGTACCCAGTCACAGACCCACTCAGGAATTCATCCACCCACTCACAGCCCACTCAGAGACTTATGAACCCACTCACAGACCCATTCAAAGACTTATGAACCTACTCACAGACCCACATGAAGGCTCATGTACCTGCTCAGAGATCCACTCAGATACTCACACACACTCTCACAGACGTACTCAGAGACTCATGTACCCACTCACAGATGCACTCAGACACTCACGCACTCATTCACGGACCCATTATAGACTCATGCACCCACTCAGACTCACTCAGATAGTCATGCACCTACTCAGAGATCTATTCAGATACTCATGCACCAATTCACAGACCTACTCAGGAATATATCCACCCACTCATAGACCCACTCAGAGAATTATGCATACACTCGCAGACCCACATGCTCATGCACTCACTCAGAGATCTACTCAGATACTCGCACGTCCACTCACAGATGCATTGAGATTTATGTACCCACTTACAGATGCACTCAAAGACTTGTGCACCTACTCACAGACCAACTCAGAGATCCATGCACCCATTTACAGGCCCACTCAGATACTCATGCACCCATTCCCAGATCCACTCAGAGACTCATAGACCTACTCAGAGACTCATGCACCCATTCACAGATCCATTGAGAGACTCATGTGCCCACTCAAACACCCAGAGAGAGACTCATGCACCCACTCAGAAATCCACTCAGATATTTATGCACACACTCACACAGACTCATGCACCCACTCACACACCATCTCAGACACCCAGACACCCATTCAGAGACCCACTCAGAGAACCATACAGCCATTCAGAGACCCACTCAGAGAGTCATGCACCTATTCACAGTAGCAGTAAAAGACCCACACACCTGCTCAAAACCCATTCAGAGACCCACACACCAACTTAGACACTCACACCCACAATCACAGACCCACTCAGAGACTTGTCCACCCAGTAACAGACCCACTCAGACACTCATGCACCTACTCACAGACCCACTCAAACACTTGCGAACCCACTGAAAGACCCAGTGATACACTTATGCACCCACTCACAACCCATGTAGGAATTCATCCACCCACTGACAGACCCATTCAGAGACACATGTACCAAGTCACAGACCCACTCAGAGACTTATGCACCCACTCACAGACCCAGAGAGACACTCATGCACCCACTCAGACACCCATTCAAACACACTCATAGACCCATGCACCCATTCAGAGACCCACTCAAACAGTCATGCACCCACTCATAGTATCAGTCAAGAGACCCACATACCCACTCAAAAACCCATTCAGAGACCCACATACTCACTCACAGACCCACTCAGACACTCAAGTACCTACCCACAGACCCACTTAGAGACGCATGCATCCACTCACAGACCTACTCAGACTCATGCACCCACTCGCAAACCCACTGAGAGACCCATGCACCCACACACACACCCACTCAAAGACCCACTGATACACTTATCCACCCACTCACAGACCCACATAGGAATTCATCTATCCAGTCACAGACCCACCCAGAGACACATATGCCCACTTATAGATCTACTCAGAGACTCACGCACCCACTTACAGACCCACTCAGACTTTTGCACCCACTCACAGACCCTCTCAGAGACCCATGCACCCATTTACAGACCCACTCAGATACTCATGCACCCACTCACACACGCACTGACTCATGCACCCATTAACAGATCTACTGAAACTCATGCACCCATTCACACACCCAGCGAAAGATTCATGCACTGATTCAGAGATCTACTCACTCACACACCCACTCACAGATGCACTGAGGCTCATGCACCCACTCACAGATACACTCAGAGAATCATGCACCCACTTACAGACTCAATGATACACTTAAGCACCCACTCATAGACCCACTCCAAGACTTATGCACCCACTCACAGATCCACAGAGATACTCATGCACCCACTCACAGACACATGTAGAGACTCATGCACCCACTCCAGACACAGACACACTTAGAGACTCATGCACCCACTCACAGATATACCGAGTGATACATGCACACATACACAGATGTACTTAAAGGCTTACTCACCCACTCAGAGAGTTATGCACCCATTCACAAACCCGCTCAGAGACTTATGCATTCACTTGTAGACCCACAGGGAGACTCATGCAACCATTCAGAGTTCCACTCAGATACTCAAGCGCCCACTCACAGTTGCACACAAAGATTTATGCACCTACTTACAGGCGCACTCAAAGACTCAGGTACCCACTCACAGACCTACTCAGAGTTATATACCACTCACAGATCCACTCATAGACTCATGCATCTACTCACAGACCTACATACACAGATGTAACTAAAGGCTTACACACCCAATCACAGACCCACTCAGAGAGTTATGCACCCATTCACAAACCCACTCAGAGACTTATGCATTCACTCGCAGACCCACAGAGATTTATGCACCCATTCAGAGATCCACTCAGATACTCACGCATCCACTCACAGATGCACAGAGATTTATGTGTCCACTTACAGACGCAACCAGAGACTCACACACCAACTCAGAGACCACACCAACTCAGAGACCTGCTCAGAGATTTATGCACCCACTCACAGCCCCACTCAGAGACCCATGCACCCATTTACAGACCCACTCAGATATTCATGCACCCACTCACACACCCACTCAGACTGATGCACCCACTCACAGATCCAGGCAGAGACTCATGCACCCACTCACACACCATCTCAGACACTCAGACACCCATTCAGAGACCCACTCAGAGAACCATACACCCAGTCACAGTGTCAGTAAGAGACCCACACACCTGCTCAAAACCCATTCAGAGACCCATGCACACACTCACAGACCAACCTAGACACTCATGCCCACACTCACAGACCCACTCAGAGACTTGTTCACCCAGTCACAGACCCACTCAGACACTCACGCACCTACTCACAGACCCACTCAAAGACCCATTCACCTACTCACAGACACACTCAAACACTCACAAACCCACTCAAAGACCCAGTGATACACTTATGCACCCACTCACAGACCCACATAGGAATTCATTCACCCACTGACAGACCCATTCAGAGACATGTACCCAGTCACAGATCCACTCAGACTCAATAAATCAATCAGGGGAATTGTAAGCGCGCTACTCACCCGTGAGGGTCTCACGGCGCTGGGGGGGGGGGGCTTGCAGCTCCGATCAGTCGAAGAGCCAGGTCTTGAGTGTTTTCCTGAAGATGTTGAGGGAGGGGGCACGTCTGATGTTGGTTGGGAGCTCGTTCCAGGTCTTGCCCGCGATGTAGGAGAAGGCTCTTCCACCTGTTCTGGCTCTGCAGATACGCAGGGTTTCGGCGAGGGCGAGGTCAGCAGATCAGAGGTTTCTCTTGGGTACGTGGAAGATGATTCTATCATTGAGGTAATGGGGTCTGGTGTTGTGGAGGCATTTGTGGGCGTGGGTGAGTATCTTGAAAGTAACTCTCTTCTCAATGGGGAGCCAATGGAGGTTTCACAAGTCTTGGGTGATGTGTCCGTGTCGAGGGATGCCGAGGACGAGTCTGGCTGCGGTGTTCTGTATGGTCTGGAGCTTGAGGAGCAGAGACTTGTTGATGCCGGCGTAGAGGGCGTTTCCGTAGTCCAGTCTACTGGTTATGAGTGCGTGGGTGTCGGTCTTCCGTGATTCGGGAGGGATCCATTTGAAGGTCTTTTGGAGGATGCGGAGGGTGTTGAAGCAGTTGGAGGCGACGGTGTTGACCTGTCGGATCATAGAGAGGGAGGAGTCGAGTACGATGCTGAGTTTTCGGACGTGGTCCATGGGGTGGGGGGTTGCAGAGGGCGGTGGGCCACCAGGTGTTGTCCCATGCAGAGGGGGAGGGCCTGAGGATGAGGACCTCTGTCTTCTCTGAGTAGAGCTTAAGCACCTGCCGCTCATCCAGGATGCGACGTCCTTCATTCCTTCCTGGAAGTTGGGTCTGGTGGTGGTGGGGTCTTTGGTGAGGGAGAGGTTGAGCTGGGTGTCGTCGACGTAGGATATTATGTTGAGTCCATGCTGTCTGATGATGGCGGCGAGGGGGGCCATGTAGATGTTGAAAAGCATGGGGCTGAGCGATGATCCTTGGGGTACTCTGCAGTTGATTTCCGTGGGTTCGGAGAGGAAGGGTGGCAGTGTGATTCTTTGTGTTCTGCCAGTGAGGAACGAGCGGATCCAGTCGAGGGCGGTTCCTTGTATGCGGGCATTGTGGAGACTGGCGGTGAGTGTGCAGTGAGAGACGGTGTTGAACACTGCCGAGAGGTCGAGTAGGATCAGGGCCACGGTGTGTCCTTGGTCGAGGAGGGTGCGGATGTTGTCTGTGGCGGTGAGTAGAGCGGTCTCGGTGCTGTGGTTGCTGCGGAATCTGGATTGGGAGGGGTCGAGGATGGAGTTTTCTTCGATGAATTTTGTTAGTTGTGCATTGACGGTCTTCTTGGTAACTTTGGCCGTGAAGGGGAGGAGGGAGTTGGGTCGGTAGTTCTTGAGTTCCGTGGGATCTGCTGAGGGCTTCTTGAGCAGGGGTCTGACTTCTGTGCGTTTCCAGTCGTCGGGAAAGATGCCGGTCTTGAGGGTGGCATTGATGGTGCGTCTTAGTTCTGGAGCGATGGCGGTGGTAGCTCTGTGGAAGATGTGCGGAGGGCAGGGGTCCATGGGGGCCCCTGAGTGGATGCCTTTCATAGTCAAAGTGGTGTCTTCGGTGGTGACTGGGGTCCAGGAGGAGATGGTGGGCTGGCTGGCGTTGCTGGAGGAGGAAGTGGTTTCAGAGTCAGGTGTCTGGTCATTGAAGTTGTCGTAGAAGCTCCTGATGGAAGTAGGATCCGAGCTTGCTGCAGCGGTTCTGGGTGGGGGTGATGTCCGTGGTTTCACTGGTGAGCTTGGTGACTTCCTGGATGACGCTGAAGAGTTCCTTGGAGTTGCTGGAGTTGGCGAGGATCTTGTCTTGGATGAAGGTCCTTTTGGTGCATCTGATGCGTTGGTGGTATTCTGTCATGGCGCTCTTGTAGGTGGTGCGATCTTCTGATGTTTTGCTGTTTCTCCAGTTCTTCTCAAGACGTCTGCAGGTGCATCTGAATTCTTGGAGGTCGGCGGTGAACCAGGTGGCTTTCCTGAGGCGCTGTCTGTCGGGTTGCGTAGGGGTGAGAGCTTGTCTGCGCAGTTGGAGATCCATCTGTGGAGTTCTTTGGCTGCGAGGTTGGTGTTGGTTGAGGTGGTGGGGGGTCACGGTTGAGGGTGGAGTTGAGCTGCTCCTCAGTGACTTTGCTCCAGTTCCTTCGTGGAGGGGACGGTGCAGGTTTGGGCGGCGTGGGTTTGTTGACGTGGAACTGTACGCAGTGGTTGTCCATCCATGGAGGTTGCGTAGTGTGCCTGAAGTGGATGTTGTTACCTCCTGCGAATATGGGGTTGAGGGTGTGTCCTGCCTTGTGGGTAGGCATGGTGATGAGCTGTTTCAGTCTGATGTTGGCGAGGTTGTCCAGGAGGGTGGTGGAGTTGGGGTCGCTGGGGTTGTCGAGGTGGAAGTTCAGGTCTCCAATGAGTATGTAGTCCATGGAGGCGATGGTGTGGGGTCGGTGATGGTAGTGGCGAACGGAGCGCGGGGTCTGGGGGGTCTGTAGGCGAGGGTGCTGCGAAGTGTGGTTCTAGGGCTGGTCTGTATCTGGAAGTGGAGGTGTTCGGTGGTGGAGAGGGAGTCACTTGTGGTGGAGGTGGAGAGTCGGAGGGAGCTCTTGTGTGCAATGGCGAGTCCTCCTCCTGGGCGGTTGGGGTGGTCCTTCCTCTGGATCTTGTATCCGTCAGGGATGGTGGTGGCGATGTCGTGGGCGGAGGAGGCGTTGGTCCAGGTTTCTGTAAGGAAGGCAACGTCTGGTGAGAGAGTGTCGAGGAGGATCCAGATCTCTACGGTGAGTCTGTGCAGGGAGCGCATGTTGAGGAGGATGCACCTCAGGGCTACAGTGGTGTTGGCGTTCAGTGCGGGGGCCGTGGGGGTGTGGACGGTGGTGACTGTCTGGCGGCAGTGACGGCAGGAGAACTGTCCGTGGGTGGTGCTTGGCGTGGACCTCTGGCAGTTGTTGCTCCTTCCGGGGTTGAGTGCGAGGAGGGCAGCTGAGTCGTAGCGGTGGATGGTCGGTGAGCCAGGGTCCATGGCGCTGGTTGCGGTCGGGTCATGGACGGGCGCAGACAGGCTTGCCTTTGGAGAGCCTTCGGCACGCCAGCGGCCGCCATTAAATAGGGGAGGGGGGAGGGACAGTGTAGCTGGGAGGCGGGAGCGGGAAACCGGCAGGGGGGTGGGGCCGCAGAGGCAGCAGCAGCGGGGAGGAAAATGGGCACGGAGCAAAATAAACTAACAAGGCACAATAAACTGATAGGCACAATAACTGAAAGCAGGCACAATCACAGAAGTAAAACAGAAAAACAGGACCAGAACAGCAGGAAAACGGGCACAATACTGGGCCTGGGCAGCGTCAAACACCTACCAGGAGGAGGTGAAATGGGTCAGCGGCGGCCGCACAGACGGCGGAGCTGCTGGGGAGAGAGCAGGTCTCAGACTAGAGGTCTGAGGTCTTGCTCGCGCTCCCCTGCAGTGGCCGCCATTAAATAGGGGAGGGGGAGGGACGTGCAGCTGGGAGGCGGGAGCGGGAAACCGGCAGGGGGGAGGGGCGGCAGGGGCAGCAGAGGTGGGGTGGAAAATGGACACGGAGCAAAATAAACTAACAAGGCACAATAAACTGACAGGCACAATAACTGAAAGCAGGCACAATCACAGAAGTAAAACAGAAAAACAGGACCAGAACAGCAGGAAAACGGGCACAATACTGGACCTGGGCAGCCTCAAACACCTACCAGGAGGAGACAAAATGGGTCAGCGGCGACAGCACAGACGGCGGAGCTGCTGGGGAGAGAGCAGGTCTCAGACCAGAGGTCAGAGGTCTTCCTCGCGCTCCCCTGCAGCAGCTGCCATTAAATAGGGGAGGGGGAGGGACGTGCAGCTGGGAAGCGGGAGCGGGAGACCGGCAGGGGGGAGGAGCTGCAGGGGCAGCAGCGGCGTGGAGGAAAACAGGCATGGAGCAAAATAAACTAACAAGGCACAATAAACTGACAGGCACAATAACTGAAAGCAGGCGCAATCACAGAAGTAAAACAGAAAAACAGGACTAGAACAGAAGGAAAACGAGCATAATACCGGGCCAGGGCAGCCTCGAACACCTACCAGGAGGAGGTGAAATGGGTCAGCGGCACAGACGGCGGAGCTGCTGGGGAGAGAGCAGGTCTCAGACCAGACTCACACCCACTCACAGACCCACAGAGACACTCATGCACCCACTCAGAGGTCCTCTCAGATCCTAACGTACCCACTCACAGACGCACTCAGAGACTCATGCACCCACTCACAGATGCACTCAATGACACATGCACCCATACACAGATGCACTTAAAGACTTATGTACCCACTCACAGATCCACAGAGAGACTCATGCACCCACTCAGAGATTCACTCAGATACTCATGCACCCTTTCACAGACCTAGTCAGAGTTATGTACCCACTCACAGACCCACTCAGAGAATCAAGCATCTACTCACACACCCCCTCAGGCTCATGCATCCACTCACAGACCCAATCAGAGACTCATGCACCCACTCACAGACCCATGCACCCACTTACAGAACCACTGATACACTTATGCACCCACACACAGATGCACTCAGGAATTCACCCACCCACTCATAGAGCCATTCAGACACTTATGCATACACTTGCAGACCCACAGACAGACTCATGCACCCACTCGGAGATCCACTCAGTTACTCAGGAGTCCACTCACACACTCAGGGATTTATGCACCCACTTATAGATGCACTCAAAGACTCACACACCCACTTAAAGACCCACTCCGAGACTTGTGCACCCACTCACAGACCCACTCAGAGACCCATGCACCCATTTACAGACACACTCAGATACTCATGCACCCATTTACAGATCCACTCAAAGACTCATGTACCCACTCATAGACCCACTCATTGACTCATGTGCCCATTCACAGATCCACTGAGAGACTCATGCGCCCACTCACACACCCAGAGCGAGACTCATCCACCCACTCAGAAATCCACTCAGATACGTATGCACACACTCACACTTATGTTTCATACAGGTACCCCGATATAGGCTCAGGTAGTAACCAAACCTTTCACCTATATTTCCCCTGCCATTACACTACATAAAGGTTCATGGTACTGACCTTTTACCTAGTTAGGGTACTGCCTAAAAGACGTGGGGTTTTCTCTGAAAACTAGCCTAATTAATTATGCATGAGGATTCTTGGAATCTCAGCAGGACTACAATCTCCTGCATAATAACTATATATAAGGGTCATTCCTTCCGTCATCCTAGTCCGACATGACACAGCAAGGTAGATCCCCTGAGGGTACCACTTTGGGTATATAAATGCCATATCTTTGATGAGGCAGCGAGAGGAGAAAAGGACTTCCATGCTGACACAGTGACGCGAGGCGCTGAGGTTCCTGCATACAGACACTCCAGCTTGCAGTGGTCTGACATCCCTCGCGGGGTGTCCATCTCGAGACCAAAACGGGGTCCCACAGTCTCTCACTTCAGGTAATGGGGTTGGCTTTATCCTAGGGGAATTCTTGGCTCTACACCTACATATATGTTAGGTACATTGGCTTCCCATCAGGAAACGTATTATTTTCAAGATCAATTGTCTGGTCCATAAAACCATTCATGGGAATGGACCACACTATCTTGCAAGAAAACTGATCTGGTATAACCCCACCAGAACCCTTAGGTCCGCCAACAAACATCTTCTCATCCCTTTTAAGATCCGTACCACAAGTTGAGGATACAGGAACACCGCTGGGCTATAAAAACTAAAGATGACAGATACCCTATTACAAGCCATTATCACAGTGAACATCCAGATGACCTGACCTTTTGGTTTCACGCAATTGATCATGTAACTGTGCGAACTAGAGGAGGCAATAGGGAGCATCTACTTAGGCAGATGGAGTCTAAATGGATTTGCCGAATAAGGGCAACCCTCTTGGGGCATAATACCGATGGGGAAATGCACTTCTTTTTGTAAACATGGAGGATAGGGAAGAATTTGATGAGAAAGTCCCCATGTTTACATACTTGTGTGATCATTTGTTGTGCAAGCTCAACTGAGATTGACCTCCACCGATCCTCTCTGTATTGTTTAAATTGCTTAAATTGCTTACAAATACAAATCAATCAATCACAGAATTTGTAGAGCGCACTACTTACCCGCGAGGGTCTCAAGGCGCTGGGGAGAGAAAAGGGGGGGGGTGCTGCTACTGGTCGAACAGCCAGGTCTTGAGTAGCCTCCTGAAGGTCAGTAGGTCTTGGGTCTGTCGTAGGCTTAGTGGAAGGGTGTTCCAGGTCTTGGCGGCGAGGTGTGAGAAGGATCTGCCGCCGGTGGTTGTTCTTCGAATGCGAGGGACGGTGGCGAGGGAGAGGTCGGCGGAGCGGAGCTGGCGGTTGGGGACGTAGAAGAAGAGTCGTCTGTTGAGGTAGGCTGGGCCAGTCTTGTGGAGTGCCTTGTGTGCGTGGATGAGGAGTTTGAAGGAGATCCTCCTGTCGAATTTAATGATCAATTTCTGTAAGTTATGATGCCATTTGGTGAGGTGCCTTAAACAAAAGAAGGCTATGCAAATAATAAGTCTCTGTGCAGTATTTATACCTATCTCCCAAATGGATATTCTGTCCCCTTCTGTCAAGTCTTCCACCCTATACTGTTCACTTTCTGTGACTGAACCTTTCTTGTACATTAAGGAAACACTTTGTCGTTATAGTTCTCAATTTCTTGTTAATTTTGATTATATTCACTGGGTCTGTTTTAACTAAATAGCAACATGTAATATCGATTACCCTCTGGCATACAATAACTTTGAATACAATACCGGAACCGTATTTAGCTGTTGGGGCTCATTTTAGGAATAATAATCCAATATGATGCCCGGTTAATTTGTATTATTGTCTACCCATAGGGTGACTCATGTGGGTAGATATTTGTTGGCATAGTGATAGTCTTTCCAATATTATATCTAATTGGCGTTTTGCTTATTCAATATGATTGTGTGTCCAAAAGGTGGTTTTTGTTGTGTTATACCCGGAGGTTTAAAGACGGAAACTATATGGAAAATTGGTTGAATTTCTTAACAATTTATTCTTGTTCCTAAATTTAAGTTCTTACTCGGGGGTTATATCTCGAGAGAGGAAGGGACAGTCTAATGTATTTAGTTTAATTCACCCCTGCATTTTATTATGAAAATATACCATTTCAACATGGCGCCTGCTTACGCCTGATCGGGATCAGCCTATACAAGGCCCTTTACGTATGGCAATTCCCTGTGTTGACATTGAGCATGCGCATTGTATCAGACACTGTATTTAATCTCGGTCGACTATGGCGCCCTTTTTTGTAAGTCCGGATGGGGAATTGTCGTGCCTGGCGTCTACTTTGATCGGGTAATTATGACTTGTGGCGTTTTACGTTGTGCGGGTGGCAGTCTTACCTATGTGCTGCGTTGAAGGATTATGCCGGGGTTTCGATTCCGTTTATGCTGTGCGGGTGGCCTGCTTACCTATGTGTTGCGTTGAAGGATTATGCCGGGATTTCGATTCCGGGGTTTCACATTGCCTGGATATATGTATATATATATACATACCTTCTAAGGCTGATTCACGCTTACGTGTGGAATGTCGCATGATATGTTTACTTAACATTATATGGGTGGCCTAAGTGCTTATGTATTGCGCTGTGGGATTATGCCGGGATTTCGATTCCGGGGTTATGGAGATTGAAGTAACCGTGGGGTTTTTCCTCTCTCTTTTTTTAAGTTAGATAATAACATACCATCATAAGAACATATATTTATTGTTGAGGATTCTTACGAGGACGATTGAAATTGACTGTTGGCCCTTGTTTTGGGTATAAATTATTGAAATGATATTATCTTTTGTATTAGGTTACTGGCCATTACATTGGCCTCCAGAAATATGGGACGCTGAGGAATATATTATATTTCGTTACTGTATTCTATTCGATGTGGAGGTAAGATGACCCCTAGAGATGCAAGGGGATAATTATGACAGGTCGTTACAAGTTGACCGAGAATTATGTTGTTCTCTTTTGTAATTGACCACTAAATATGCTGGCTGTCTATGAAATTTTGTGTCCTTTGTTTACCAGGATTCGGGTCACCACTTGAGCCACCACCATGATTTTATAAGGCTGGATGTTTGCGGTATACAGCAGAATCTATAAACATATTTATTGCTTGTGGTAAGACGTTGTCCTGAGAGTCACATTGACAAGTGTGTATTTGGGTAGCGTAAGTGAACTCTTAACTATGGGTGTCATTATTTATTCCTATGTCTCATGCAATTTTTAGCTAATGTATCATTTCACTTGGCCTCTTTATTAGAGTGTGGAATTGTCTTTAATGTACTTGATTTTGGAGTATATTTTCTCAAGTGCATAGACTGATCGGGTCCCGGTGCAGTCTATGGTTAGTGAGAAGCATGTATTGATACTTTATGTCCTCCCTTTACTAGGACTTGGTCCATCATTTGGGCTACCATGGTGAATATATGAGTTTGGACAATTGTGGGAAACTATAGAACTTATAAGCACATTACATTTGTTGGCAACGGTAAGATGTTATTCTTACAGTGATTTTGATAATTGTGTGGTTGGGTGGCTCTTTTGAATCCTTAATCAGGAAATGGGTGCTATTATTTATTCTTATGCCCCATGTAAACCTGGATTAACATTCTTGTCTCATTTCCTAGATCTTAGGATTGTTTCCTCTTTTTTGGTTTGACCTTGGAGTACATTAACTCAAGTATACAGACTGATCCGACCGGGAATTAAATAGTTAAGGTGAGATCCATAGGTGGATTTGTGTTTCCTCTCTCCCCTTTTTTCCCCCGCCTTTCTTTTCCTTTTCTCTTTCTCCCTTTTTCTCATATCTTCATTACATGGATATCTGTTCCTGTGATGTCATATGTATGATGTCCTTAAGCTAGATTTATATTGTATGTTACTAATGAATTTCGCTGATGAACCTTTTTTGATATTAGGGTGATTTTTAGTAAGTGTATGCAAAATTGAAATTAGATTGTCGCTCAGTAATTTTTATATATGTACTGATTTGTTTTGTATGTCAGAATGTTTATATTTTTATAATGTGAAGTTTTTATTGTTTACAGTTCCGTTTTGTCATATATCGTGTTTTTTTATATATCTTTTTGAGGTATATATACATTTGTGAATATTTTGTGTAGTTTTAATGTTTTTGTGCCGTTTTGTGATAGTTATTGTTTCTGTCTTTTTGATTCACATACAAATATATTGTGCATGTATTTTTAATGTTTTAGTCATAATGTTCAGTGTGTTTTGGTGTTGTTTTGTTTGTATGTTTTTCCAGCCCTGATGAAGTTCCAGCTGTGGAACGAAACGCGTTGGCTAATGTCCAATTTTTAACTTCAACGACAATAAAAAGATATTTCGGATACATTTGGAGTTTATTTGACTTGATTCTGGTGCACCTTCCCTTTTGTACAGGAATGGCGGGAGATCGTTTTCATATCTTGCCCCCACCCAGTGGAATTCACTCCCTCTGAATCTACGTATGGAAACCAACCACAGAAAATTTCGTAAGGCCCTTAAAACCTGGCTGTTCTGATCTCTCCTCTCTCTGTTTGCTTCCTCCATTCTTTTTCTTCTATGTTCTTGGGTTTAGGCTAGCGCTTTGAGACCCTCGGTGATATGTGCGCTTAATAAAATCCTAAATGAAATGAAATGAAATACACGTAGGTACATCTAGATAGGGTGGCATAGAAGGAGTACGCATTTATTACTGTCATGTATTTTATATCCTTGCCTGTATTCATTGTTTTAGCACTATGGTAGGAATCTACCATCCTTTTACTCTATTGGTGCTTACAATCATTTATATCTGTTTCTGTCTTATAGTTGTTTCAGCACACCTATTTTACATTAGAATGACACTGATTCAATAAATGCTTATTGAAAACGTCCCCACCGTTTATTCTGTGTATTTCTCTGAGACAAAGTGAGCACGAGTGACTGAGCGAAAAGTACTGTACTGTTTCCACGATTCTGAGGGATCAGAGTTGTCATGTTTGATAGTTGACAAGAACTATTCTCTACTTGGTAAGAGGGGTTTATAGTGGCACTGTGAGCTAGCCGGTATACAGGCTAAAATACCCGATGGGGATGTCTGGAATCAGTCTGGACACCAATCCCGCAGTGTATGTTGTCTAAACCTGCAGATCCTATATAGATTTTTAGGAACTACACGACATGGCGCCGCCAATGTTGGTTTGGTACTTATTTAACGGTCAAATCTGAGTAGTTCAGTCGTGCTGTTCTCAGAGACCCCATCTCACACTTTTCAGAGACGTCTGGAGTGGGAAGGGAACAATCCGCCACAGCTGAGTAGGCATATCTTATGTATTGGCTGTAGGTTTATCAAGCTTAACTCCTTCGATGCTCATGACGGAGCGGTTCCGTCATGAGCATCGGTTGGGCTGTGCTTATGACGGAACCGCTCCGTCATGAGCACAGCCCCTGGGGGAAGCGCTGGCGCTCCCCCCCTGGGGCATCGATCTTGCCCCCACAGAGGGGTATGGCAGCGGAAGAGTTTCCGCTGCCACCCCTGACCCCCCCCACGCTTCCCCATGACATCAGCACGCACAGCGCGCGCCAACGTCATCAGGAAGCGCTGGACGCACTGGAAATCATTTCTTTCCAGCGCATCCAGAGGAAGAGGTAGGTTTGTTGTCTCCGGTGGGGTGGAGGGGCCAAATCAGGATGCCTTGAGGCATCGGGGAGAGGAAAGAGTATTTCCTCTCCCCTGATGTCTCAATGCAGGGCATTCCTGCTTCACGATCGCGCACAGCGTCGCGATCGTGGAGCAGGAATGCCCCACTGGACACCAGGGATGGTTTTTTTTTGCAAAAGGAAGCGACCCCTTAGGCAAGGGTTGCTTCCTATGGGGGCCATTTCAAATTAAGACTTTTCTGCCCCCCCTGGGGACAGATCGGACGTTTTTTCGGCCGTTTTTGGACCCAGGGGGGGGGGGCAGAAAAGCCCACTAGACCCAGGGATTACCTTTTTAATTTAAATGGAAGCGACCCCTTTTTTTTATGTGTATTCTGCCCCCCCTGGGGGCAGATCGGCAATTTTATTGGGCCTTTCTGCCCCCAGAAAACCCCACTAGACACCAGGGACTCATTTTAAAAATGAAATGGGAGTGACCCCTTGGGCAAGGGTCGCTGCTAGGGGGCATATTGTTTTTGTATGCGTATTCTGCCCCTCCTGGGGGCAGATTAGCCTGGGTTTTTTTGCCTTTCTGCCCGGGGGGAGGGGGGGAGGGAGCAGAAAACCCCACTAGACACCAGGGACTTCTTTTAAATTAAAATGGAAGCAACCCCTTGGCCAGGGGTCGCTTCCAGGGGGCAGATTTATTTATATGTGTATTCTGCCCCCCCTGGGGGCAGATCAGCCTATTTTTTTGCCCTTTCTGCCCCCGGGGGGGGGAGGGGGCAGAAAACCCCACTAGGCACCAGGGATTTTGTTTTGTGAGTAATGGAAGCGACATGGTTGCTTCCTGGGGACAGATCTGCCCCTTTTTTTGGCCTTTCTGCCCTAGGCGGGAGGGGGAGGCAGAAAACCCTACTAGGCACTAGGGATTTATTACTTTTGCAAGGGGGCAAATTTCTGTCTGCTGTTTTCTGCCCCACCTGGGGGGCAGATTGGCCTGGCAGACAACCTCACCCGATCCCTTGGGCAAGATCACCCCTATTTTTCTCAGCCCTATTTGAAGGCCCATCTGGCCGATTGACCCTTTGGGTAGTAACATAGCGTGTTATAATGTTAATTGTTTTATTTTTTGTGAATTGCAATTGTAATGCTTTATTTCTCCTTTTTTGTTCTAGTTGAAGGCTTTTGCTCTTTAGACTGTTCCAGGTTGCGGTTTCGTTACTGGTGGTTCTGCTGTTTGTGTAGTTGCATGTGTTTGGTAAGAGACTTTTTTGTACAATGTAAATGAGTTTCATTTCTCTGCACGAATTTGTTTTTTGCAAATGGTGTAATAATAGCAGTATGTTTGGCTTCTGTTTTTTGAGTGTCATAAACTTTTAGCATTTGTGCTCAATGTGTATTTTGTTGTCTTGTGAGTAATTGGTTTTGTTTTTTTTCTTTCGAGTGGGATATTGTTGGTTTTTGCTGTGTCTCTGCAGAGTAGGTGCTGGTGAGTGTAGCTGTCTCTTGTAAGTGAATTGTATAGTTTTTGAGTATATAGATCTTTGTGATAAAGGCACACATTATTTTACTTACTTGTTTTGCACAGTGTTGGTTGTTGTTGACTTGTTTGTGCAGTCTCCTTTCTTAGTAAGGATAATGGCTAGCCGCAGGATTACTGCTCAGCAGGTTGTTGGTATGCTTTTTGAGTCTTCCTCTGACCATGGTTCAGAGACTGACTCTGCGTCAGAGGAGGCAGGGGATGATTCAGGCAGTGAGTTTTCTCTCCACATGGAATCATCGGATGATGAAGATACTCTTAGTGTGGATGAAGTGCCTGTGTTAGAGGAGGAGATTGGTGTGCCGATAGTGCGGCAAGAGGCATCTGGGCTGCAGCCTGGGGCTGCAAGGCTTCCCGTTGGTGTAATGCGGCAAGAGGCATCTGGGCTGCAGCCTGCGGCTGCAAGGCTTCCCGTTGGTGTAGTGCGGCAAGAGGCATCTGGGCTGCAGCCTGCGGCTGCAAGGCTTCCCGTTGGTGTAGTGCGGCAAGAGGCATCTGGGGCAGCAAGGCTTCCCGTTGGTATAGTGCGGCAAGAGGCATCTGGGCTGCAGCCTGGGGCTGCGAGGCTTCCCGTTGAAAGTGCTGACCTCTGGGTTGCCCCAGGCATGGTGCAGCCGGCATTGCCAGACTTTACTGGTGTTCCAGGGTGTAGAGTGAATACTGAAAACTTTTTGCCGATACATTTTTTTCAGTTGTTTATGGACGATGTGTTTTTGGCAGAGATTGTTGAGCAGACTAATTTGTATGCCGAACAGTTTTTGAGGGACAACAGTGCCAGTCTTAAGCCCCAATCTAGAGCTACCCGGTGGACTCCCACAAATCTGGAAGAGATGAAGAAGTTCTTGGGTTTAACTTTTTGATGGGCTTGCTAAGGAAGCCATCAATGTCTTCATATTGGTCTACTAGTCCCTTGATGGCAACTGCTATTTTTCCGGCAGTCATGAGTCATGATAGGTATTTGCTTCTGCTTCGGATGATGCATTTTGTCGATAATGGTTTAGCGTTGCCACAAGATCACCCTGAATGTGACCGTCTTTTTAAGATTCGGCCTGTCATTGATCACTTTGTTGATCGATTTTCTGAGATCTATGCTCCAGGGAAAGAAATTGCAGTGGATGAGTCTTTGGTGTTGTTCAAGGGCCGCTTGGTTTTTAGGCAATACATTCCTAGTAAGAGGGCACGCTATGGAATTAAGCTGTATATGCTGTGTGACAGTAGGACTGGATATATCTCTAATTTCAGGGTGTACACCGGTAAGGAATCCAGGATTAACCCCCCTGGTTGTCCGTCCACTTTTGGAGTGACTGAGAAAATTGTGTTGGAACTTGGTAGAGGATTTTTTAACAAAGGCCACCATTTATATGTAGATAACTTCTACACTGGTGTGAGGTTGTTCAGGGAATTGGCCAAAGTGGACACTGTTGCTTGTGGCACAATCCGCTCTAACCGTAATGGTTTCCCAAAAGAACTTGTTTGTCAAAAGCTTGTGCGGGGACAGTGCAGTGCGTTGCGAGGAGCTTCTAGCTGTGAAGTTTTCAGACAGGAGAGATGTCTACATGCTGACTACCATCCATGATGAAAGCACTGCACCTGTGACTGAAGCGCGCAAACCTGTGTGCATTGTAGACTATAATAAGCACATGGGTGGTGTTGACAGAGTAGATCAGAGGTTGGAACCTTATGCTGCTCTTCGTAAGGCTTACATTTGGTACAAGAAGTTGGCTATCCATCTTTTCCACTTGGCAACCTTTAATGCTTTTGTTGTGTTCCAGGATTCTTGTCCTGAGTCAAAGATGACTTTTGCTAAGTTTCAAGAGTCTGTAATAGGCAGCCTTGTTTTAGTGGAACAGGCAAGTGTTCCTAGAGTTGGAGTGGTGGAGGATGTTGCTAGATTGAAAGATCACCACTTTCCTGATCACATTCCTCCCACACCCTCAAAAGACTTTCCCAGTAGGAAATGTAGAGTCTGTTGGCGAAGAGGTATGCGGAAGGAGACTCGTATGTACTGCCCCGAGTGTCCTTCTAACCCTGGGCTGTGTGTGCCTGCTTGTTTTAGAATGTACCACACGCAAAAGAATTTTTGGGAGCATCCATGAGTGGTAAAGTGAACTGCCTGGCCTCTATTGTTTAATATTTTTGGTGCAGTTTCAAGGTTGGCATTTGTGTAGTGTATTGAGTTTCAGATTTTGTGTTAGTAGATTTGTATCTATTTACAATTTGTTTGTGTTTTCTTATTTATATAAAAAAAAATCCTAAATGTGATGGCGGTGTGCGTGGAGTGGTGCTTGTCTGGCGGTGTGCGTGGTCTGGCGTTTGGCTGGCGGTGTGTTTAGATTGGCGCTTGGCTGGCGGTGTGCGTGGACTGGCGCTTGGCTGGCGGTGTGTTTGTACTGGCGCTTGGCTGGCGGTGTGTTTGGACTGGTGCTTGGCTGGCGGTGTGCGTGGACTGGCACTTGGCTGGCGGTGTGCGTGGACTGGCGCTTGGCTGGCGGTGTGCGTGGACTGGCGCTTGGCTGGCGGTGTGTGTGGACTGGCGCTTGGCTGGCGGTATGCGTGGACTGGCGCTTGGCTGGCGGTGTGCGTGGACTGGCGCTTGGCTGGCGGTGTGTGTGGACTGGCGCTTGGCTGGCGGTGTGAGTGGACTGGCGGTGTACGTGGACTGGCGCTTGGCTGGCAGTGTGTGAGTAGTGACTAGCTGCTGGTCACTACACACACTGCTAGCCAAACGCCACTCAACGCAATCCGTGAGCTGGTGTGGTTGCTGTGTCAGGAATGTGGGCGTGTGAAAGTGATGGGCCCTTGAATGGCGCTGTCTGCTGGTGTGAGTGTTGTAATGTGCTGGGCCCGCGGCTGGCATTGTGAATGGTTTTGTATGTGTCACACGTATGAAAGGTGTATGAATGGCCTGTAAAGAGGTTGGTGCCTTGTCGTGGCTTTACAGCTCACGAGCTGTGAGTCAATGGTTCAGTTTCTCATCCTTTCAATTAACAGTGCATTTCATTTTTGTGAAATCTCTGGTTAATACAACTGTATATACTGAACCATCACTCACCCTCGTGCTAAATCCAACCAGTATGTATGTGTGCTTGAGGAATAGGTGGTTGTGCATAAAAGTGTGTCTTTTCTGTTTTTGTCAAGCAGGTTGTCCTTTTTTGTGAATGTTGTAATGTGTTGGTTTTGTGCCTGGTGGTGTGAATGGTCTTGTGTGTATCATGTATGAATGGCCTGTAAAGCGGTTGGTGCCTTGAAGTGGCTTTACAGCTCACGAGCTGCGAGTCACTGGTTCAGTTTTTTTGTCCATTCAATTATTGACAGTGCATTTCATTTTTGTGAAATCTCTTGTTAATACAATTTTATATACTGAACCATCACTCGCCCTCTTGCCAAATCCAACCAGTATGTGTGTGTGCTTGAGGAATAGATGGCTGTGCAGTAATCTTTGTCTGTTTTGTCTCTCTGCCAAGCTGTACATTTCATTTAAGAATAACCTAACAACTGTAGTTTTTGTTGTAAACTAAACACCCATGGGAGTGCATGGTGATGTCTCTCTTGTGGATCCCAACAAGTTATCTTACCCACAATGTCCTGCAAACCTCAAAATGTGACTGTGACATTTTCCTTGCATTATTGTGCCCAAATTTTCACACTGCAGAAAGTAACAACAAATTTCCAACCCCCCAGCATTTCTCCAAGTATCCCAATAGAAATGGTACCTCACTTGTATGGGTGGGCCAAGTACCCGCGGCAGGGAAGGGCCCAAAACCTATTGATGTGACATCAAAATTACCTATCACAAACCAACCTGGTTTTGCATGGGGGGCCCCATGAGTTTTTGGTCCGGGGCTCGGCGGCCATCTAGGGAAACCTACCTAACCCACACATTTCTGGAAACTAGTAAAATGAGTAAAATGATACCTCACTTGTGTGGGTGGGCCAAAGGCCTGTGGCTAGGAGGAGCCCAAAACATAGGGATTTAGAGTATAGCACCGAGAATTCTAAGTGCTACATTTTTTTAAAAATACGTTTTTAGCCAATTCTGCTTTGGACACCCACACAAGTGAGGTATCATTTTACTCAGGAGAACAAGGGGAATGCTGGGTGGTAGGACATTTGTGCCGGCACGGTGATTCCACACAAAAATATGTGGAAAATTTGTTTTTTTCAGCTAAATTTGAGGTTTGCATGGCATTCTGGGTAGGAAAACGTTGGGGGATCCACGCAAGCCATACCTCCTTGGACTCCCCCGGGTGTCTAGTTTTCAGAAATGTTTGGGTTTGATACTTTCCCAAGATGGCCACCGAGCCCAGGGCCAAAATCTCAGGTGCCCCCTCCCAAAACCAGGTAGTTTTGCTATAGGTAATTTTGAAGTCTCCACAGTACGATTTGGGCCATTTCCTGTTGCAGCCACTATGCCTACCCACACAAGTGAGGTACCATTTGTATCTGGAGACCTGGGGGAATGCTGGGTGGGAGGAAATTTGTGGATCCACGCAGATTCCAGAACTTTCCCACACAGAAATTTGAGAAAAAAGTGAATTTTTTGGCAAAATTTGAGGTTTGCAGGGGATTCTGAGTAGGAGAATGATGGGGGACCCACTCAAGCCATACCTCGCTGGACTCCCCCGGGTGTCTAGTTTCCAGAAATGTGTGGGTTAGGTAGGTTTCCCTAGATGGCTGCCGAGCCCCGGGCCAAAAAGTCATGGGACCCCCCATGCAAAACCAGGTTGGTTTGTGATAGGTAATTTTGATGTCGCCTCAATAGCTTTTGGGCCCTTGCCTGTCGCGGGTCCTTGACCCACCCACGCAAGTGAGGTCCCATTTTTATCGGGAGACCTGGGGGAACGCTGGGTGGGAGGAAATTTGTGGATCCACGCAGATTCCAGAACTTTCCACCACAGAAATGTGAGGAAAAAGTACATTTTTCTGCGAAATTTGAGGTTTGCAGGGGATTCCGGGTAGAAGAATGATGGGGGACCCACGCAAGCCATACCTCGCTGGACTCCCCCGGGTGTCTAGTTTCCAGAAATGTGTAGGTTAGGTAGGTTTCCCTAGATGGCTGCCGAGCCCGGGCCAAAAACTCATGGGACCCCCATGCAAAACCAGGTTGGTTTGTGATAGGTAATTTTGATGTCGCCTCAATAGCTTTTGGGCCCTTGCCTGTCGCGGGTCCTTGACCCACCCACGCAAGTGAGGTACCATTTTTCTCAGAAGACTTTGGGGAACGCGGGGTGGGTGGAAATTTGTGGATCCACACAGATTCCAGAGCTTTCCACCACAGAAATGTGGGGAAAATGTGGATTTTTTGACAATGTTTTAGGTTTGCAAGGGATTCTGGGTAACAGAACCTGGTGGGAGGCAGTCAAGTCACCCCATCCTGGATTCCCCTGGGTGTCTAGTTTTCAAAAATGTATAGATTTGCTAGGTTTCCCTAGGTGCCGGCAGAGCTATGGTTCAAAAACTACAGCTAGGCACTTTGCCAAAAAAGGGTCATTTTTCACTGCGAAATTGAGGTGTGTCCACGTTGCGTTTTGCGCCGTTTCCTGCCGCGGGCACTAGGCCTACCCACACAAGTGAGGTACCATTTTACTCGGAAGACTTTGGGGAATGCGGGGTGGGTGGAAATTTGTGGATCCACGCAGATTCCAGAACTTTCCACCACAGAAATGTGGGGAAAATGTGGATTTTTGACAATTGTTTAGGTTTGCAAGGGATTCTGGGTAACATAACCTGGTGGGAGGCAGTCAAGTCACCCCATCCTGGATTCCCCTGGGTGTCTAGTTTTCAAAAATGTATAGGTTTGCTAGGTTTCCCTAGGTGCCGGCAGAGCTATGGTTCAAAAACTACAGCTAGGCACTTTGCCAAAAAAGGGTAATTTTGCACTGCGAAATTGAGGTGTGTCCACGTTGCGTTTTGTGCCGTTTTCTGCCGCGGGCACTAGGCCGACCCACACAAGTGAGGTACCATTTTTCTCGGAAGACTTTGGGGAACGCGGGGTGGGTGGAAATTTGTGGATCCACGCAGATTCCAGAACTTTCCACCACAGAAATGTGGGGAAAATGTGTTTTTTTTGACAATTTTTTAAGTTTGCAAGGGATTCCGGGTAACAGAACCTGGTGGGACGCAGTCAAGTCACCCCATCCTGGATTCCCCTGGGTGTCTAGTTTTCAAAAATGTATAGGTTTGCTAGGTTCCCCTAGGTGCCGGCAGAGCTATGGTTCAAAAACTACAGCTAGGCACTTTGCCAAAAAAGGGTCATTTTTCACTGCGAAATTGAGGTGTGTCCACGTTGCGTTTTGTGCCATTTCCTGCCGTGGGCACTAGGCCGACACACACAAGTGAGGTACCATTCTTCTCGGAAGACTTTGGGGAACGCGGGGTGGGTGGAAATTTGTGGATCCACACAGATTCCAGAACTTTCCACCACAGAAATGTGGGGAAAATGTGGATTGTTTGACAATTTTTTAGGTTTGCAAGGGATTCTGGGTAACAGAACCTGGTGGGAGGCAGTCAAGTCACCCCATCCTGGATTCCCCTGGGTGTCTAGGTTTCAAAAATGTATAGGTTTGCTAGTTTTCCTAGGTGCCGGCAGAGCTAGGGTTCAAAAACTACAGCTAGGCACTTTGCCAAAAAAGGGTCATTTTTCACTGCGAAATTGATGTGTGTCCACGTTGCGTTTTGTGCCGTTTCCTGCCGCGGGCACTAGGCCGACCCACACAAGTGAGGTACCATTTTTCTCGGAAGACTTTGGGGAACGCGGGGTGGGTGGAAATTTGTGGATCCACGCAGATTCCAGAACTTTCCACCACAGAAATGTGGGGAAAATGTGTTTTTTTAAAACATTGATTTAGGTTTGCAAGGGATTCTGGGTAACAGAACCTGGTGGGAGGCAGTCAAGTCACCCCATCCTGGATTCCCCTGGGTGTCTAGTTTTCAAAAATGTATAGGTTTGCTAGGTTTCCCTAGGTGCCGGCAGAGCTATGGTTCAAAAACTACAGCTAGGCACTTTGCCAAAAAAGGGTAATTTTGCACTGCGAAATTGAGGTGTGTCCACGTTGCGTTTTGCGCCGTTTCCGGCCATGGGCACTAGGCCGACCAACACAAGTGAGGTACCATTTTTCTCGGAAGACTTTGGGGAACGCGGGGTGGGTGGAAATTTGTGGATCCACGCAGATTCCAGAACTTTCCACCACAGAAATGTGGGGAAAATGTGTTTTTTTGGACAATTTTTTAAGTTTGCAAGGGATTCCGGGTAACAGAACCTGGTGGGAGGCAGTCAAGTCACCCCATCCTGGATTCCCCTGGGTGTCTAGTTTTCAAAAATGTATAGGTTTGCAAGGTACCCGTAGGTGCCGGCAGCGCTATGGTTCAAAAACTTCAGCTAGGCACTTTGCCAAAAAAGGGTCATTTTTCACTGCGAAATTGAGGTGTGTCCACGTTGCGTTTTGCGCCATTTCCTGCCGCGGGCACTAGGCCGACCCACACAAGTGAGGTACCATTTTTCTCGGAAGACTTTGGGGAACGTGGGGTGGGTGGAAATTTGTGGATCCACGCAGATTCCAGAACTTTCCACCACAGAAATGTGGGGAAAATGTGTTTTTAAAATTTTTTGTTTAGGTTTGCAAGGGATTCTGGGTAGCAGAACCTGGTGGGAGGCAGTCAAGTCACCCCATCCTGGATTCCCCTGGGTGTCTAGTTTTCAAAAAGGTATAGGTTTGCTAGGTTTCCCTAGGTGCCGGCAGAGCTATGGTTCAAAAACTACAGCTAGGCACTTTGCCAAAAAAGGGTCATTTTTCACTGCGAAATTGAGGTGTGTCCACGTTGCGTTTTGCGCCGTTTCCTGTCGCGGGCACTAGGCCGACCCACACAAGTGAGGTACCATTTTTCTCGGACAACTTTTGGGAACGCGGGGTGTGTGGAAATGTGTGGATCCACGCAGATTCCAGAACTTTCCACCACAGAAATGTGGGGAAAATGTGGTTTTTTTGACAATTTGTTAAGTTTGCAAGGGATTCTGGGTAACAGAACCTGGTGGGAGGCAGTCAAGTCACCCCATCCTGGATTCCCCTGGGTGTCTAGTTTTCAAAAATGTATAGGTTTGCTAGGTTTCCCTAGGTGCCAGCAGAGCTAGGGTTCAAAAACTACAGCTAGGCACTTTGCCAAAAAAGGGTCATTTTTCACTGCGAAATTGAGGTGTGTCCACGTTGCGTTTTGCACCGTTTCCTGCCGCGGGCACTAGGCCGACCCACACAAGTGAGGTACCATTTTTCTCGGAAGACTTTGGGGAACGCGGGGTGGGTGGAAATTTGTGGATCCACGCAGATTCCAGAACTTTTCACCACAGAAATGTGGGGAAAATGTGTTTTTTTGACAATTTATTAGGTTTGCAAGGGATTCTGGGTAACAGAACCTGGTGGGAGGCAGTCAAGTCACCCCATCCTGGATTCCCCTGGGTGTCTAGTTTTCAAAAATGTATAGGTTTGCTAGGTTTCCCTAGGTGCTGGCAGAGCTAGGGTTCAAAAGCTACAGCTAGGCACTTTGCCAAAAAAGGGTCATTTTTCACTGCGAAATTGAGGTGTGTCCACGTTGCGTTTTGTGCAGTTTCCTGCCGCGGGCACTAGGCCGACCCACAAAAGTGAGGTACCGTTGTTGTCGGAAGACTTTGGGGAACGCGGGGTGGGTGGAAATTTGTGGATCCACGCAGATTCCAGAACTTTCCACCACAGAAATGTGGGGAAAATGTGGTTTGTTTTACATTTTTTTAGGTTTGCAAGGGATTCTGGGTAACAGAACCTGGTGGGAGGCAGTCAAGACACCCCATCCTGGATTCCCCTGGGTGTCTAGCTTTCAAAAATGTATACGTTTGCTAGGTTTCCCTAGGTGCCGACAGAGCTATGGTTCAAGAACTACAGCTATGCACTTTGCCAAAAAAGGGTCATTTTTCACTGCGAAATTGAGGTGTGTCCACGTTGCATTTTGCGCCGTTTCCTGCCACGGGAACTAGGCCGACCCACACAAGTGAGGTACCATTGTTCTCGGAAGACTTTGGGAACGCGTGGTGGGTGGAAATTTGTGGATCCACGCAGATTCCAGAACTTTTCACCACAGAAATGTGGGGAAAATGTGTTTTTTTAAAACATTTTTTTAGGTTTGCAAGGGATTCTGGGTAACAGAACCTGGTGGGAGGCAGTCAAGTCACCCCATCCTGGATTTCCTTGGGTGTCTAGTCTTCAAAAATGTATAGGTTTGCTAGGTTTCCCTAGGTGCCGGCAGAGCTATGGTTCAAAAACTACAGCTAGGCACTTTGCCAAAAAAGGGTCATTTTTCACTGCGAAATTGAGGTGTGTCCACGTTGCGTTTTGCGCCGTTTCCTGTCGCGGGCACTAGGCCGACCCACACAAGTAAGGTACCATTTTTCTCGGATGACTTTTGGGAACGCGGGGTGGGTGGAAATTTGTGGATCCACGCAGAATCCAGAACTTTCCACCACAGAAATGTGGGGAAAATGTGGATTTTTTGACAATCTTTTAGGTTTGCAAGGGATTCTGGGTAACAGAACCTGGCGGGAGGCAGTCAAGTCACCCCATCCTGGATTCCCCTGGGTGTCTAGTTTTCAAAAATGTATAGGTTTTCTAGGTTTCCCTAGGTGCCGGCAGAGCTAGGGTTCAAAAACTACAGCTAGGCACTTTGCCAAAAAAGGGTCATTTTTCACTGCGAAATTGAGGTGTGTCCACGTTGCGTTTTGCGCCGTTTCCTGCCGCGGGCACTAGGCCGACCCACACAAGTGAGGTACCATTTTTCTCGGAAGACTTTGGGAAACGCGGGGTGGGTGGAAATTTGTGGATCCACGCAGATTCCAGAACTTTCCACCACAGAAATGTGGGGAAAATGTGGTTTGTTTTACATTTGTTTAGGTTTGCAAGGGATTCTGGGTAACAGAACCTGGTGGGAGGCAGTCAAGTCACCCCATCCTGGATTCCCCTGGGTGTCTAGTTTTCAAAAATGTATAGGTTTGCTAGGTTTCCCTAGGTGCCGGCAGAGCTATGGTTCAAAAACTACAGCTAGGCACTTTGCCAAAAAAGGGTCATTTTTCACTGCGAAATTGAGGTGTGTCCACGTTGCATTTTGTGCCGTTTCCTGTCGCGGGCACTAGGCCGACCCACACAAGTGAGGTACCATTTTTCTTAGAAAACTTTGGGGAATGCGGGGTGGGTGGAAATTTGTGGATCCACGCAGATTCCAGAACTTTCCACCACAGAAATGTGGGGAAAATGTGTTTTTTTGGACAATGTTTTAGGTTTGCAAGGGATTCTGGGTAACAGAACCTGGTGGGAGGCAGTCAAGTCACCCCATCCTGGATTCCCCTGGGTATCTAGTTTTCAAAAATGTATAGGTTTGCTAGGTTTCCCTAGGTGCCAGCAGAGCTAGGGTTCAAAAACTACAGCTAGGCACTTTGCCAAAAAAGGGTCATTTTTCACTGCGAAATTGAGGTGTGACCACGTTGCGTTTTGCGCCGTTTCCTGTCGCGGGCACTAAGCCGACCCACACAAGTGAGGTACCATTTTTCTTGGAAGACTTTGGGGAACGCGGGGTGGGTGGAAATTTGTGGATCCACGCAGATTCCAGAACTTTCCACCACAGAAATGTGGGGAAAATGCGTTTTTTTTTACAATTGTTTAGGTTTGCAAGGGATTCTGGGTAACAGAACCTGGTGGGAGGCAGTCAAGTCACCCCATCCTGGATTCCCCTGGGTGTCTAGTTTTCAAAAATGTATAGGTTTGCTAGGATTCCCTAGGTGCCGGCAGAGCTATGGTTCAAAAACTACAGCTAGGCACTTTGCCAAAAAAGGGTCATTTTTCACTGCGAAATTGAGGTGTGTCCACGTTGCGTTTTGCGCCATTTCCTGCTGCGGGCACTAGGCCGACCCACACAAGTGAGGTACCATTTTTCTCGGAAGACTTTGGGGAACGTGGGGTGGGTGGAAATTTGTGGATCCACGCAGATTCCAGAACTTTCCACCACAGAAATGTGGGGAAAATGTGGATTTTTTGACAATGTTTTAGGTTTGTAAGGGATTCTGGGTAACAGAACCTGGTGGGAGACAGTCAAGTCACCCCATCCTGGATTCCCCTGGGTGTCTAGTTTTCAAAAATGTATAGGTTTGCTAGGTTTCCCTAGGTGCCGGCAGAGCTAGGGTTCAAAAACTACAGCTAGGCACTTTGCCAAAAAAGGGTCATTTTTCACTGCGAAATTGATGTGTGTCCATGTTGCGTTTTGTGCCGTTTCCTGCCGCGGGCACTAGGCCGACCCACACAAGTGAGGTACCATTTTTCTCGGAAGACTTTGGGGAACGCGGGGTGGGTGGAAATTTGTGGATCCACGCAGATTCCAGAACTTTCCACCACAGAAATGTGGGGAAAATGTGTTTTTTAAAACATTGTTTTAGGTTTGCAAGGGATTCTGGGTAACAGAACCTGGTGGGAGGCAGTCAAGTCACCCCATCCTGGATTCCCTGGGTGTCTAGTTTTCAAAAAGGTATAGGTTTGCTAGGTTTCCCTAGGTGCCGGCAGAGCTATGGTTCAAAAACTACAGCTAGGCACTTTGCCAAAAAAGGGTCATTTTTCACTGCGAAATTGAGGTGTGTCCACGTTGCGTTTTGCGCCGTTTCCTGTCGCGGGCACTAGGCCGACCCACACAAGTGAGGTACCATTTTTCTCGGACGACTTTTGGGAACGCGGGGTGTGTGGAAATTTGTGGATCCACGCAGATTCCAGAACTTTCCACCACAGAAATGTGGGGGAAATGTGTTTTTTTTTGACAATTTGTTAAGTTTGCAAGGGATTCTGGGTAACAGAACCTGGTGGGAGGCAGTCAAGTCACCCCATCCTGGATTCCCCTGGGTGTCTAGTTTTCAAAAATGTATAGGTTTGCTAGGTTTCCCTAGGTGCCGGCAGAGCTAGGGTTCAAAAACTACAGCTAGGCACTTTGCCAAAAAAGGGTCATTTTTCACTGCGAAATTGAGGTGTGTCCACGTTGCGTTTTGCGCCGTTTCCTGCCGCGGGCACTAGGCCGACCCACACAAGTGAGGTACCATTTTTCTCGGAAGACTTTGGGGAACGCAGGGTGGGTGGAAATTTGTGGATCCACGCAGATTCCAGAACTTTCCACCACAGAAATGTGGGGAAAATGTGGTTTGTTTGACATTTTTTAGGTTTGCAAGGGATTCTGGGTAACAGATCCTGGTGGGAGGCAGTCAAGACACCCCATCCTGGATTCCCCTGGGTGTCTAACTTTCAAAAATGTATAAGTTTGCTAGGTTTCCCTAGGTGCCGGCAGAGCTATGGTTCAAGAACTACAGCTAGGCACTTTGCCAAAAAAGGGTCATTTTTCACTGCGAAATTGAGGTGTGTCCACATTGCATTTTGCGCCGTTTCCTGTCGCGGGCACTAGGCCGACCCACACAAGTGAGGTACCATTTTTCTCAGAAAACTTTGGGGAATGCGGGGTGGGTGGAAATTTGTGGATCCACGCAGATTGCAGAACTTTCCACCACAGAAATGTGGGGAAAATGTGTTTTTTTTGACAATTGTTTAGGTTTGCAAGGGATTCTGGGTAACAGAACCTGGTGGGAGGCAGTCAAGTCACCCCATCCTGAATTCCCCTGGGTGTCTAGTTTTCAAAAATGTATAGGTTTGCTAGGTTTCCCTAGGTGCCGGCAGAGCTAGTGTTCAAAAGCTACAGCTAGGCACTTTGCCAAAAAAGGGTCATTTTTCACTGCGAAATTGAGGTGTGTCCACGTTGCGTTTTGTGCCGTTTCCTGCCGCGGGCACTAGGCCGACCCACACAAGTGAGGTACCATTGTTCTCGGAAGACTTTGGGGAACGCGGGGTGGGTGGAAATTTGTGGATCCACGCAGATTCCAGAACTTTCCAACACAGAAATGTGGGGAAAATGTGGTTTGTTTTACATTTTTTTAGGTTTGCAAGGGATTCTGGGTAACAGAACCTGGTGGGAGGCAGTCAAGACACCCCATCCTGGATTCCCCTGGGTGTCTAGCTTTCAAAAATGTATAAGTTTGCTAGGTTTCCCTAGGTGCCGGCAGAGCTATGGTTCAAGAACTACAGCTAGGCACTTTGCCAAAAAAGGGTCATTTTTCACTGCGAAATTGAGGTGTGTCCACGTTGCATTTTGCGCCGTTTCCTGCCGCGGGAACTAGGCCGACCCACACAAGTGAGGTACCATTGTTCTCGGAAGACTTTGGGGAACGCGTGGTGGGTGGAAATTTGTGGATCCACGCAGATTCCAGAACTTTCCACCACAGAAATGTGGGGAAAATGTGTTTTTAAAACATTTTTTAGGTTTGCAAGGGATTCTGGGTAACAGAACCTGGTGGGAGGCAGTCAAGTCACCCCATCCTGGATTCCCCTGGGTGTCTAGCTTTCAAAAATGTATAAGTTTGCTAGGTTTCCCTAGGTGCCGGCAGAGCTATGGTTCAAGAACTACAGCTAGGCACTTTGCCAAAAAAGGGTCATTTTTCACTGCGAAATTGAGGTGTGTCCACGTTGCGTTTTGCGCCGTTTCCTGTCGCGGGCACTAGGCCGACCCACAGAAGTGAGGTACCATTTTTCTTGGAAGACTTTGGGGAACGCGGGGTGGGTGGAAATTTGTGGATCCACGCAGAATCCAGAACTTTCCACCACAGAAATGTGGGGAAAATGTGGATTTTTTGACAATTGTTAGGTTTGCAAGGGATTCTGGGTAACAGAACCTGGCGGGAGGCAGTCAAGTCACCCCATCCTGGATTCCCCTGGGTGTCTAGTTTTCAAAAATGTATAGGTTTTCTAGGTTTCCCTAGGTGCCGGCAGAGCTAGGGTTCAAAAACTACAGCTAGGCACTTTGCCAAAAAAGGGTCATTTTTCACTGCGAAATTGAGGTGTGTCCACGTTGCGTTTTGCGCCGTTTCCTGCCGCGGGCACTAGGCCGACCCACACAAGTGAGGTACCATTTTTCTCGGAAGACTTTGGGAAACGCGGGGTGGGTGGAAATTTGTGGATCCACGCAGATTCCAGAACTTTCCACCACAGAAATGTGGGGAAAATGTGGTTTGTTTTACATTTGTTTAGGTTTGCAAGGGATTCTGGGTAACAGAACCTGGTGGGAGGCAGTCAAGTCACCCCATCCTGGATTCCCCTGGGTGTCTAGTTTTCAAAAATGTATAGGTTTGCTAGGTTTCCCTAGGTGCCGGCAGAGCTATGGTTCAAAAACTACAGCTAGGCACTTTGCCAAAAAAGGGTCATTTTTCACTGCGAAATTGAGGTGTGTCCACGTTGCATTTTGCGCCGTTTCCTGTCGCGGGCACTAGGCCGACCCACACAAGTGAGGTACCATTTTTCTCAGAAAACGTTGGGAAATGCGTGGTGGGTGGAAATTTGTGGCTCCACGCAGATTCCAGAACTTTCCACCACAGAAATGTGGGGAAAATGTGTTTTTTTGGACAGTTTTTTAGGTTTGCAAGGGATTCTGGGTAACAGAACCTGGTGGGAGGCAGTCAAGTCACCCCATCCTGGATACCCCTGTGTGTCTAGTTTTCAAAAATGTATAGGTTTGCTAGGTTTCCCTAGGTGTCGGCAGAGCTAGGGTTAAAAAACTACAGCTAGGCACTTTGCAAATAAAGGGTCATTTTTCACTGCGAAATTGAGGTGTGACCACGTTGCGTTTTGCGCCGTTTCCTGTCGCGGGCACTAGGCCGACCCACACAAGTGAGGTACCATTTTTCTCGGAAGACTTTGGGGAACGCGGGGTGGGTGGAAATTTGTGGATCCACGCAGATTCCAGAAGTTTCCACCACAGAAATGTTTGAAAATGCGTTTGTTTTTACAATTTTTTAAGTTTGCAAGGGATTCCGGGTAACAGAACCTGGTGGGAGGCAGTCAAGTCACCCCATCCTGGATTCCCCTGGGTGTCTAGTTTTCAAAAATGTATAGGTTTGCTAGGTTTCCCTAGGTGCCGGCAGAGCTATGGTTCAAAAACTACAGCTAGGCACTTTGCCAAAAAGGGTCATTTTTCACTGCGAAATTGAGGTGTGTCCACGTTGCGTTTTGCGCTGTTTCCTGCCGCGGGCACTAGGCCGACCCACAGAAGTGAGGTACCATTTTTCTTGGAAGACTTTAGGGAACGCGGGGTGGGTGGAAATTTGTGGATCCACGCAGAATCCAGAACTTTCCACCACAGAAATGTGGGGAAAATGTGGATTGTTTGACAATTGTTTAGGTTTGCAAGGGATTCTGGGTAACAGAACCTGGTGGGAGGCAGTCAAGTCACCCCATCCTGGATTCCCCTGGGTGTCTAGTTTTCAAAAATGTATAGGTTTGCTAGGTTTCCCTAGGTGCCGGCAGAGCTAGGGTTCAAAAACTACAGCTAGGCACTTTGCCAAAAAAGGGTCATTTTACACTGCGAAATTGATGTGTGTCCATGTTGCGTTTTGTGCCGTTTCCTGCCGCGGGCACTAGGCCGACCCACACAAGTGAGGTACCATTTTTCTCGGAAGACTTTGGGGAACGCGGGGTGGGTGGAAATTTGTGGATCCACGCAGATTCCAGAACTTTCCACCACAGAAATGTGGGGAAAATGTGTTTTTTAAAACATTGTTTTAGGTTTGCAAGGGATTCTGGGTAACAGAACCTGGTGGGAGGCAGTCAAGTCACCCCATCCTGGATTCCCCTGGGTGTCTAGTTTTCAAAAAGGTATAGGTTTGCTAGGTTTCCCTAGGTGCCGGCAGAGTTATGGTTCAAAAACTACAGCTAGGCACTTTGCCAAAAAGGGTCATTTTTCACTGCAAAATTGAGGTGTGTCCACGTTGCGTTTTGCGCCGTTTCCTGTCGCGGGCACTAGGCTGACCCACACAAGTGAGGTACCATTTTTCTCGGACGACTTTTGGGAACGCGGGGTGTGTGGAAATTTGTGGATCCACGCAGATTCCAGAACTTTCCACCACAGAAATGTGGGGAAAATGTGTTTTTTTTGACAATTTGTTAAGTTTGCAAGGGATTCTGGGTAACAGAACCTGGTGGGAGGCAGTCAAGTCACCCCATCCTGGATTCCCCTGGGTGTCTAGTTTTCAAAAATGTATAGGTTTGCTAGGTTTCCCTAGGTGCCGGCAGAGCTAGGGTTCAAAAACTACAGCTAGGCACTTTGCCAAAAAAGGGTCATTTTTCACTGCGAAATTGAGGTGTGTCCACGTTGCGTTTTGCGCCGTTTCCTGCCGCGGGCACTAGGCCGACCCACACAAGTGAGGTACCATTGTTCTCGGAAGACTTTGGGGAACGCGTGGTGGGTGGAAATTTGTGGATCCACGCAGATTCCAGAACTTTCCACCACAGAAATGTGGGGAAAATGTGTTTTTTTAAAACATTTTTTTAGGTTTGCAAGGGATTCTGGGTAACAGAACCTGGTGGGAGGCAGTCAAGTCACCCCATCCTGGATTTCCTTGGGTGTCTAGTTTTCAAAAATGTATAGGTTTGCTAGGTTTCCCTAGGTGCCGGCAGAGCTATGGTTCAAAAACTACAGCTAGGCACTTTGCCAAAAAGGGTCATTTTTCACTGCGAAATTGAGGTGTGTCCACGTTGCGTTTTGCGCCGTTTCCTGTCGCGGGCACTAGGCCGACCCACAGAAGTGAGGTACCATTTTTCTTGGAAGACTTTGGGGAACGCGGGGTGGGTGGAAATTTGTGGATCCACGCAGAATCCAGAACTTTCCACCACAGAAATGTGGGGAAAATGTGGATTTTTGACAATTTTTAGGTTTGCAAGGGATTCTGGGTAACAGAACCTGGCGGGAGGCAGTCAAGTCACCCCATCCTGGATTCCCCTGGGTGTCTAGTTTTCAAAAATGTATAGGTTTTCTAGGTTTCCCTAGGTGCCGGCAGAGCTAGGGTTCAAAAACTACAGCTAGGCACTTTGCCAAAAAAGGGTCATTTTTCACTGCGAAATTGAGGTGTGTCCACGTTGCGTTTGCGCCGTTTCCTGCCGCGGGCACTAGGCCGACCCACACAAGTGAGGTACCATTTTTCTCGGAAGACTTTGGGAAACGCGGGGTGGGTGGAAATTTGTGGATCCACGCAGATTCCAGAATTTTCCACCACAGAAATGTGGGGAAAATGTGGTTTGTTTTACATTTGTTTAGGTTTGCAAGGGATTCTGGGTAACAGAACCTGCTGGGAGGCAGTCAAGTCACCCCATCCTGGATTCCCCTGGGTGTCTAGTTTTCAAAAATGTATAGGTTTGCTAGGTTTCCCTAGGTGCCGGTAGAGCTATGGTTCAAAAACTACAGCTAGGTACTTTGCCAAAAAAGGGTCATTTTTCACTGCGAAATTGAGGTGTGTCCACGTTGCATTTTGCGCCGTTTCCTGTCGCGGGCACTAGGCCGACCCACACAAGTGAGGTACCATTTTTCTCAGAAAACGTTGGGGAATGCGGGGTGGGTGGAAATTTGTGGCTCCACGCAGATTCCAGAACTTTCCACCACAGAAATGTGGGGAAAATGTGTTTTTGGGACAATTTTTAGGTTTGCAAGGGATTCTGGGTAACAGAACCTGGTGGGAGGCAGTCAAGTCACCCCATCCTGGATTCCCCTGGGTATCTAGTTTTCAAAAATGTATAGGTTTGCTAGGTTTCCCTAGGTGCCAGCAGAGCTAGGGTTCAAAAACTACAGCTAGGCACTTTGCCAAAAAAGGGTCATTTTTCACTGCGAAATTGAGGTGTGACCACGTTGCGTTTTGCGCCGTTTCCTGTCGCGGGCACTAGGCCGACCCACACAAGTGAGGTACCATTTTTCTCGGAAGACTTTGGGGAACGCGGGGTGGGTGGAAATTTGTGGATCCACGCAGATTCCAGAAGTTTCCACCACAGAAATGTTTGAAAATGCGTTTGTTTTTACAATTTTTTAAGTTTGCAAGGGATTCCGGGTAACAGAACCTGGTGGGAGGCAGTCAAGTCACCCCATCCTGGATTCCCCTGGGTGTCTAGTTTTCAAAAATGTATAGGTTTGCTAGGTTTCCCTAGGTGCCGGCAGAGCTATGGTTCAAAAACTACAGCTAGGCACTTTGCCAAAAAGGGTCATTTTTCACTGCGAAATTGAGGTGTGTCCACGTTGCGTTTTGCGCTGTTTCCTGCCGCGGGCACTAGGCCGACCCACAGAAGTGAGGTACCATTTTTCTTGGAAGACTTTAGGGAACGCGGGGTGGGTGGAAATTTGTGGATCCACGCAGAATCCAGAACTTTCCACCACAGAAATGTGGGGAAAATGTGGATTGTTTGACAATTGTTTAGGTTTGCAAGGGATTCTGGGTAACAGAACCTGGTGGGAGGCAGTCAAGTCACCCCATCCTGGATTCCCCTGGGTGTCTAGTTTTCAAAAATGTATAGGTTTGCTAGGCTTCCCTAGGTGCCGGCAGAGCTAGGGTTCAAAAACTACAGCTAGGCACTTTGCCAAAAAAGGGTCATTTTTCACTGCGAAATTGATGTGTGTCCATGTTGCGTTTTGTGCCGTTTCCTGCCGCAGGCACTAGGCCGACCCACACAAGTGAGGTACCATTTTTCTCGGAAGACTTTGGGGAACGCGGGGTGGGTGGAAATTTGTGGATCCACGCAGATTCCAGAACTTTCCACCACAGAAATGTGGGGAAAATGTGTTTTTTTAAAACATTGTTTTAGGTTTGCAAGGGATTCTGGGTAACAGAACCTGGTGGGAGGCAGTCAAGTCACCCCATCCTGGATTCCCCTGGGTGTCTAGTTTTCAAAAAGGTATAGGTTTGCTAGGTTTCCCTAGGTGCCGGCAGAGTTATGGTTCAAAAACTACAGCTAGGCACTTTGCCAAAAAAGGGTCATTTTTCACTGCAAAATTGAGGTGTGTCCACGTTGCGTTTTGCGCCGTTTCCTGTCGCGGGCACTAGGCTGACCCACACAAGTGAGGTACCATTTTTCTCGGACGACTTTTGGGAACGCGGGGTGTGTGGAAATTTGTGGATCCACGCAGATTCCAGAACTTTCCACCACAGAAATGTGGGGAAAATGTGTTTTTTGACAATTTGTTAAGTTTGCAAGGGATTCTGGGTAACAGAACCTGGTGGGAGGCAGTCAAGTCACCCCATCCTGGATTCCCCTGGGTGTCTAGTTTTCAAAAATGTATAGGTTTGCTAGGTTTCCCTAGGTGCCGGCAGAGCTAGGGTTCAAAAACTACAGCTAGGCACTTTGCCAAAAAAGGGTCATTTTTCACTGCGAAATTGAGGTGTGTCCACGCTTGCGTTTGCGCCGTTTCCTGCCGCGGGCACTAGGCCGACCCACACAAGTGAGGTACCATTGTTCTCGGAAGACTTTGGGAACGCGTGGTGGGTGGAAATTTGTGGATCCACGCAGATTCCAGAACTTTCCACCACAGAAATGTGGGGAAAATGTGTTTTTTTAAAACATTTTTTTAGGTTTGCAAGGGATTCTGGGTAACAGAACCTGGTGGGAGGCAGTCAAGTCACCCCATCCTGGATTTCCTTGGGTGTCTAGTTTTCAAAAATGTATAGGTTTGCTAGGTTTCCCTAGGTGCCGGCAGAGCTATGGTTCAAAAACTACAGCTAGGCACTTTGCCAAAAAAGGGTCATTTTTCACTGCGAAATTGAGGTGTGTCCACGTTGCGTTTTGCGCCGTTTCCTGTCGCGGGCACTAGGCCGACCCACAGAAGTGAGGTACCATTTTTCTTGGAAGACTTTGGGGAACGCGGGTGGGTGGAAATTTGTGGATCCACGCAGAATCCAGAACTTTCCACCACAGAAATGTGGGGAAAATGTGGATTTTTTGACAATTTTTTAGGTTTGCAAGGGATTCTGGGTAACAGAACCTGGCGGGAGGCAGTCAAGTCACCCCATCCTGGATTCCCCTGGGTGTCTAGTTTTCAAAAATGTATAGGTTTTCTAGGTTTCCCTAGGTGCCGGCAGAGCTAGGGTTCAAAAACTACAGCTAGGCACTTTGCCAAAAAAGGGTCATTTTTCACTGCGAAATTGAGGTGTGTCCACGTTGCGTTTTGCGCCGTTTCCTGCCGCGGGCACTAGGCCGACCCACACAAGTGAGGTACCATTTTTCTCGGAAGACTTTGGGAAACGCGGGGTGGGTGGAAATTTGTGGATCCACGCAGATTCCAGAACTTTCCACCACAGAAATGTGGGGAAAATGTGGTTTGTTTTACATTTGTTTAGGTTTGCAAGGGATTCTGGGTAACAGAACCTGGTGGGAGGCAGTCACGTCACCCCATCCTGGATTCCCCTGGGTGTCTAGTTTTCAAAAATGTATAGGTTTGCTAGGTTTCCCTAGGTGCCGGTAGAGCTATGGTTCAAAAACTACAGCTAGGTACTTTGCCAAAAAAGGGTCATTTTTCACTGCGAAATTGAGGTGTGTCCACGTTGCATTTTGCGCCGTTTCCTGTCGCGGGCACTAGGCCGACCCACACAAGTGAGGTACCATTTTTCTCAGAAAACGTTGGGGAATGCGGGGTGGGTGGAAATTTGTGGCTCCACGCAGATTCCAGAACTTTCCACCACAGAAATGTGGGGAAAATGTGTTTTTTTGGACAATTTTTAGGTTTGCAAGGGATTCTGGGTAACAGAACCTGGTGGGAGGCAGTCAAGTCACCCCATCCTGGATTCCCCTGGGTATCTAGTTTTCAAAAATGTATAGGTTTGCTAGGTTTCCCTAGGTGCCAGCAGAGCTAGGGTTCAAAAACTACAGCTAGGCACTTTGCCAAAAAAGGGTCATTTTTCACTGCGAAATTGAGGTGTGACCAAGTTGCGTTTTGCGCCGTTTCCTGTCGCGGGCACTAAGCCGACCCACACAAGTGAGGTACCATTTTTCTCGGAAGACTTTGGGGAACGCGGGGTGGGTGGAAATTTGTGGATCCACGCAGATTCCAGAACTTTCCACCACAGAAATGTGGGGAAAATGCGTTTTTTGACAATTGTTTAGGTTTGCAAGGGATTCTGGGTAACAGAACCTGGTGGGAGGCAGTCAAGTCACCCCATCCTGGATTCCCCTGTGTGTCTAGTTTTCAAAAATGTATAGGTTTGCTAGGTTTCCCTAGGTGTCGGCAGAGCTAGGGTTAAAAACTACAGCTAGGCACTTTGCAAATAAAGGGTCATTTTTCACTGCGAAATTGAGGTGTGACCACGTTGCGTTTTGCGCCATTTCCTGTCGCGGGCACTAGGCCGACCCACACAAGTGAGGTACCATTTTTCTCGGAAGACTTTGGGGAACGCGGGGTGGGTGGAAATTTGTGGATCCACGCAGATTCCAGAAGTTTCCACCACAGAAATGTTTGAAAATGCGTTTGTTTTTACAATTTTTAAGTTTGCAAGGGATTCCGGGTAACAGAACCTGGTGGGAGGCAGTCAAGTCACCCCATCCTGGATTCCCCTGGGTGTCTAGTTTTCAAAAATGTATAGGTTTGCTAGGTTTCCCTAGGTGCCGGCAGAGCTATGGTTCAAAAACTACAGCTAGGCACTTTGCCAAAAAAGGGTCATTTTTCACTGCGAAATTGAGGTGTGTCCACGCTATGCGTTTGCGCTGTTTCCTGCCGCGGGCACTAGGCCGACCCACAGAAATGAGGTACCATTTTTCTTGGAAGACTTTAGGGAACGCGGGGTGGGTGGAAATTTGTGGATCCACGCAGAATCCAGAACTTTCCACCACAGAAATGTGGGGAAAATGTGGATTGTTTGACAATTGTTTAGGTTTGCAAGGGATTCTGGGTAACAGAACCTGGTGGGAGGCAGTCAAGTCACCCCATCCTGGATTCCCTGGGTGTCTAGTTTTCAAAAATGTATAGGTTTGCTAGGTTTCCCTAGGTGCCGGCAGAGCTAGGGTTCAAAAACTACAGCTAGGCACTTTGCCAAAAAAGGGTCATTTTTCACTGCGAAATTGATGTGTGTCCATGTTGCGTTTTGTGCCGTTTCCTGCCGCGGGCACTAGGCCGACCCACACAAGTGAGGTACCATTTTTCTCGGAAGACTTTGGGGAACGCGGGGTGGGTGGAAATTTGTGGATCCACGCAGATTCCAGAACTTTCCACCACAGAAATGTGGGGAAAATGTGTTTTTTAAAACATTGTTTTAGGTTTGCAAGGGATTCTGGGTAACAGAACCTGGTGGGAGGCAGTCAAGTCACCCCATCCTGGATTCCCCTGGGTGTCTAGTTTTCAAAAAGGTATAGGTTTGCTAGGTTTCCTAGGTGCCGGCAGAGTTATGGTTCAAAACTACAGCTAGGCACTTTGCCAAAAAAGGGTCATTTTTCACTGCGAAATTGAGGTGTGTCCACGTTGCGCTTTGCGCCGTTTCCTGTCGCGGGCACTAGGCCGACCCACACAAGTGAGGTACCATTTTTCTCGGACGACTTTTGGGAACGCGGGGTGTGTGGAAATTTGTGGATCCACGCAGATTCCAGAACTTTCCACCACAGAAATGTGGGGAAAATGTGTTTTTTTGACAATTTGTTAAGTTTGCAAGGGATTCTGGGTAACAGAACCTGGTGGGAGGCAGTCAAGTCACCCCATCCTGGATTCCCCTGGGTGTCTAGTTTTCAAAAATGTATAGGTTTGCTAGGTTTCCCTAGGTGCCGGCAGAGCTAGGGTTCAAAAACTACAGCTAGGCACTTTGCCAAAAAGGGTCATTTTTCACTGCGAAATTGAGGTGTGTCCACGTTGCGTTTTGCGCCGTTTCTGCCGCGGGCACTAGGCCGACCCACACAAGTGAGGTACCATTTTTCTCGGAAGACTTTGGGGAACGCAGGGTGGGTGGAAATTTGTGGATCCACGCAGATTGCAGAACTTTCCACCACAGAAATGTGGGGAAAATGTGTTTTTTTTGACAATTGTTTAGGTTTGCAAGGGATTCTGGGTAACAGAACCTGGTGGGAGGCAGTCAAGTCACCCCATCCTGGATTCCCCTGGGTGTCTAGTTTTCAAAAATGTATAGGTTTGCTAGGTTTCCCTAGGTGCCGGCAGAGCTAGTGTTCAAAAGCTACAGCTAGGCACTTTGCCAAAAAAGGGTCATTTTTCACTGCGAAATTGAGGTGTGTCCACGTTGCGTTTTGTGCCGTTTCCTGCCGCGGGCACTAGGCCGACCCACACAAGTGAGGTACCATTGTTCTCGGAAGACTTTGGGGAACGCGGGGTGGGTGGAAATTTGTGGATCCACGCAGATTCCAGAACTTTCCACCACAGAAGTGTGGGGAAAATGTGGTTTGTTTTACATTTTTTAGGTTTGCAAGGGATTCTGGGTAACAGAACCTGGTGGGAGGCAGTCAAGACACCCCATCCTGGATTCCCCTGGGTGTCTAGCTTTCAAAAATGTATAAGTTTGCTAGGTTTCCCTAGGTGCCGGCAGAGCTATGGTTCAAGAACTACAGCTAGGCACTTTGCCAAAAAGGGTCATTTTTCACTGCGAAATTGAGGTGTGTCCACGTTGCATTTTGCGCCGTTTCCTGCCGCGGGAACTAGGCCGACCCACACAAGTGAGGTACCATTGTTCTCGGAAGACTTTGGGGAACGCGTGGTGGGTGGAAATTTGTGGATCCACGCAGATTCCAGAACTTTCCACCACAGAAATGTGGGGAAAATGTGTTTTTAAAACATTTTTTAGGTTTGCAAGGGATTCTGGGTAACAGAACCTGGTGGGAGGCAGTCAAGTCACCCCATCCTGGATTTCCTTGGGTGTCTAGTTTTCAAAAATGTATAGGTTTGCTAGGTTTCCCTAGGTGCCGGCAGAGCTATGGTTCAAAAACTACAGCTAGGCACTTTGCCAAAAAAGGGTCATTTTTCACTGCGAAATTGAGGTGTGTCCACGCTATGCGTTTGCGCCGTTTCCTGTCGCGGGCACTAGGCCGACCCACAGAAGTGAGGTACCATTTTTCTTGGAAGACTTTGGGGAACGCGGGGTGGGTGGAAATTTGTGGCTCCACGCAGAATCCAGAACTTTCCACCACAGAAATGTGGGGAAAATGTGGATTTTTTGACAATTTTTTAGGTTTGCAAGGGATTCTGGGTAACAGAACCTGGCGGGAGGCAGTCAAGTCACCCCATCCTGGATTCCCCTGGGTGTCTAGTTTTCAAAAATGTATAGGTTTTCTAGGTTTCCCTAGGTGCCGGCAGAGCTAGGGTTCAAAAACTACAGCTAGGCACTTTGCCAAAAAGGGTCATTTTTCACTGCGAAATTGAGGTGTGTCCACGTTGCGTTTTGCGCCGTTTCCTGCCGCGGGCAGTAGGCCGACCCACACAAGTGAGGTACCATTTTTCTCGGAAGACTTTGGGAAACGGGGGGTGGGTGGAAATTTGTGGATCCACGCAGATTGCAGAACTTTCCACCACAGAAATGTGGGGAAAATGTGTTTTTTTGACAATTGTTTAGGTTTGCAAGGGATTCTGGGTAACAGAACCTGGTGGGAGGCAGTCAAGTCACCCCATCCTGGATTCCCTGGGTGTCTAGTTTTCAAAAATGTATAGGTTTGCTAGGTTTCCCTAGGTGCCGGCAGAGCTAGTGTTCAAAAGCTACAGCTAGGCACTTTGCCAAAAAAGGGTCATTTTTCACTGCGAAATTGAGGTGTGTCCACGTTGCGTTTTGTGCCGTTTCTGCCGCGGGCACTAGGCCGACCCACACAAGTGAGGTACCATTGTTCTCGGAAGACTTTGGGGAACGCGGGGTGGGTGGAAATTTGTGGATCCACGCAGATTCCAGAACTTTCCACCACAGAAGTGTGGGGAAAATGTGGTTTGTTTTACATTTTTTAGGTTTGCAAGGGATTCTGGGTAACAGAACCTGGTGGGAGGCAGTCAAGACACCCCATCCTGGATTCCCCTGGGTGTCTAGCTTTCAAAAATGTATAAGTTTGCTAGGTTTCCCTAGGTGCCGGCAGAGCTATGGTTCAAGAACTACAGCTAGGCACTTTGCCAAAAAAGGGTCATTTTTCACTGCGAAATTGAGGTGTGTCCACGTTGCATTTTGCGCCGTTTCCTGCCGCGGGAACTAGGCCGACCCACACAAGTGAGGTACCATTGTTCTCGGAAGACTTTGGGGAACGCGTGGTGGGTGGAAATTTGTGGATCCACGCAGATTCCAGAACTTTCCACCACAGAAATGTGGGGAAAATGTGTTTTTTTAAAACATTTTTTTAGGTTTGCAAGGGATTCTGGGTAACAGAACCTGGTGGGAGGCAGTCAAGTCACCCCATCCTGGATTTCCTTGGGTGTCTAGTTTTCAAAAATGTATAGGTTTGCTAGGTTTCCCTAGGTGCCGGCAGAGCTATGGTTAAAAAACTACAGCTAGGCACTTTGCCAAAAAAGGGTCATTTTTCACTGCGAAATTGAGGTGTGTCCACGTTGCGTTTTGCGCCGTTTCCTGTCGCGGGCACTAGGCCGACCCACAGAAGTGAGGTACCATTTTTCTTGGAAGACTTTGGGGAACGCGGGGTGGGTGGAAATTTGTGGATCCACGCAGAATCCAGAACTTTCCACCACAGAAATGTGGGGAAAATGTGGATTGTTTGACAATTTTTTAGGTTTGCAAGGGATTCTGGGTAACAGAACCTGGCGGGAGGCAGTCAAGTCACCCCATCCTGGATTCCCCTGGGTGTCTAGTTTTCAAAAATGTATAGGTTTTCTAGGTTTCCCTAGGTGCCGGCAGAGCTAGGGTTCAAAAACTACAGCTAGGCACTTTGCCAAAAAAGGGTCATTTTTCACTGCGAAATTGAGGTGTGTCCACGTTGCGTTTTGCGCCGTTTCCTGCCGCGGGCAGTAGGCCGACCCACACAAGTGAGGTACCATTTTTCTCGGAAGACTTTGGGAAACGGGGGGTGGGTGGAAATTTGTGGATCCACGCAGATTCCAGAACTTTCCACCACAGAAATGTGGGGAAAATGTGGTTTGTTTTACATTTGTTTAGGTTTGCAAGGGATTCTGGGTAACAGAACCTGGTGGGAGGCAGTCAAGTCACCCCATCCTGGATTCCCCTGGGTGTCTAGTTTTCAAAAATGTATAGGTTTGCTAGGTTTCCCTAGGTGCCGGCAGAGCTATGGTTCAAAAACTACAGCTAGGCACTTTGCCAAAAAGGGTCATTTTTCACTGCGAAATTGAGGTGTGTCCACGTTGCATTTTGCGCCGTTTCCTGTCGCGGGCACTAGGCCGACCCACACAAGTGAGGTACCATTTTTCTCAGAAAACGTTGGGGAATGCGGGGTGGGTGGAAATTTGTGGCTCCACGCAGATTCCAGAACTTTCCACCACAGAAATGTGGGGAAAATGTGTTTTTTGGACAATGTTTTAGGTTTGCAAGGGATTCTGGGTAACAGAACCTGGTGGGAGGCAGTCAAGTCACCCCATCCTGGATTCCCTGGGTATCTAGTTTTCAAAAATGTATAGGTTTGCTAGGTTTCCTAGGTGCCAGCAGAGCTAGGGTTCAAAAACTACAGCTAGGCACTTTGCCAAAAAAGGGTCATTTTTCACTGCGAAATTGAGGTGTGACCACGTTGCGTTTTGTGCCGTTTCCTGTCGCGGGCACTAAGCCGACCCACACAAGTGAGGTACCATTTTTCTCGGAAGACTTTGGGGAACGCGGGGTGGGTGGAAATTTGTGGATCCACGCAGATTCCAGAACTTTCCACCACAGAAATGTGGGGAAAATGCGTTTTTTTTGACAATTGTTTAGGTTTGCAAGGGATTCTGGGTAACAGAACCTGGTGGGAGGCAGTCAAGTCACCCCATCCTGGATTCCCCTTGGTGTCTAGTTTTCAAAAATGTATAGGTTTGCTAGGTTTCCTAGGTGTCGGCAGAGCTAGGGTTAAAAACTACAGCTAGGCACTTTGCAAATAAAGGGTCATTTTTCACTGCGAAATTGAGGTGTGACCACGTTGCGCTTTGCGCCGTTTCCTGTCACGGGCACTAGGCCGACCCACACAAGTGAGGTACCATTTTTCTCGGAAGACTTTGGGGAACGCGGGTGGGTGGAAATTTGTGGATCCACGCAGATTCCAGAAGTTTCCACCACAGAAATGTTTGAAAATGCGTTTGTTTTTACAATTTTTTAAGTTTGCAAGTGATTCCGGGTAACAGAACCTGGTGGGAGGCAGTCAAGTCACCCCATCCTGGATTCCCCTGGGTGTCTAGTTTTCAAAAATGTATAGGTTTGCTAGGTTTCCCTAGGTGCCGGCAGAGCTATGGTTCAAAAACTACAGCTAGGCACTTTGCCAAAAAAGGGTCATTTTTCACTGCGAAATTGAGGTGTGTCCACGTTGCGTTTTGCGCTGTTTCCTGCCGCGGGCACTAGGCCGACCCACAGAAGTGAGGTACCATTTTTCTTGGAAGACTTTAGGGAACGCGGGTTGGGTGGAAATTTGTGGATCCACGCAGAATCCAGAACTTTCCACCACAGAAATGTGGGGAAAATGTGGATTTTTTGACAATTTTTTAGGTTTGCAAGGGATTCTGGGTAACAGAACCTGGCAGGAGGCAGTCAAGTCACCCCATCCTGGATTCCCCTGGGTGTCTAGTTTTCAAAAATGTATAGGTTTTCTAGGTTTCCCTAGGTGCCGGCAGAGCTAGGGTTAAAAAACTACAGCTAGGCACTTTGCCAAAAAAGGGTCATTTTTCACTGCGAAATTGAGGTGTGTCCACGTTGCATTTTGCGCCGTTTCCTGTCGCGGGCACTAGGCCGACCCACACAAGTGAGGTACCATTTTTCTCAGAAAACTTTGGGGAATGCGGGGTGGGTGGAAATTTGTGGATCCACGCAGATTCCAGAACTTTCCACCACAGAAATGTGGGGAAAATGTGTTTTTTTGGACAATGTTTTAGGTTTGCAAGGTATTCTGGGTAACAGAACCTGGTGGGAGGCAGTCAAGTCACCCCATCCTGGATTCCCCTGGGTATCTAGTTTTCAAAAATGTATAGGTTTGCTAGGTTTCCCTAGGTGCCAGCAGAGCTAGGGTTCAAAAACTACAGCTAAGCACTTTGCCAAAAAAGGGTCATTTTTCACTGCGAAATTGAGGTGTGACCACGTTGCGTTTTGCGCCGTTTCCTGTCGCGGGCACTAAGCCGACCCACACAAGTGAGGTACCATTTTTCTCGGAAGACTTTGGGGAACGCGGGGTGGGTGGAAATTTGTGGATCCAAGCAGATTCCAGAACTTTCCACCACAGAAATGTGGGGAAAATGCGTTTTTTTTTACAATTGTTTAGGTTTGCAAGGGATTCTGGGTAACAGAACCTGGTGGGAGGCAGTAAAGTCACCCCATCCTGGATTCCCCTGGGTGTCTAGTTTTCAAAAATGTATAGGTTTGCCAGGTTTCCCTAGGTGTCGGCAGAGCTAGGGTTAAAAAACTACAGCTAGGCACTTTGCAAATAAAGGGTCATTTTTCACTGCGAAATTAAGGTGTGACCACGTTGCATTTTGCGCCATTTCCTGTCGCGGGTACTAGGCCGACCCACACAAGTGAGGTACCATTTTTCTCGGAAGACTTTGGGGAACGCGGGGTGGGTGGAAATTTGTGGATCCACTTAGATTCCAGAAGTTTCCACCACAGAAATGTGGCGAAAATGCATTTTTTTTTTACAATTGTTTAGGTTTGCAAGGGATTCTGGGTAACAGAACCTGGTGGGAGGCAGTCAAGTCACCCCATCCTGGATTCCCCTGGGTGTCTAGTTTTCAAAAATGTATAGGTTTGCTAGGTTTCCCTAGGTGCCGGCAGAGCTAGGGTTAAAAAACTACAGCTAGGCACTTTGCCAAAAAAGGATCATTTTTCACTGCGAAATTGAGGTGTGTCCACGTTGTGTTTTTCGCCGTTTCCTGCCGCAGGCACTAGGCCGACCCACACAAGTGAGGCACCATTTTTCTCGGGAGACTTTGGGGAACGCGGGGTGGGTGGAAATGTGTGGATCCACGCAGATTCCAGAACTTTCAACCACAGAAATGTGGGGAAAATGTGGTTTTTTTGACAATTGTTTAGGTTTGCAAGGGATTCTGGGTAACAGAACCTGGTGGGAGACAGTCAAGTCACCCCATCCTGGATTCCCCTGGGTGTCTAGTTTTCAAAAATGTATAGGTTTGCTTGGTTTCCCTAGGTGCCGGCAGAGCTAGGGTTCAAAAACTACAGCTAGGCACTTTGCCAAAAGGGTCATTTTTCACTGCGAAATTGAGGTGTATCCACGTTGCATTTTGCGCCGTTTCCTGTCGCGGGCACTAGGTTGACCCACACAAGTGAGGTACCATTTTTCTCAGAAAACTTTGGGGAATGCGGGGTGGGTGGAAATTTGTGGATCCACGCAGATTCCAGAACTTTCCACCACAGAAATGTGGGGAAAATGTGTTTTTTGGACAATTGTTTAGGTTTGCAAGGGATTCTGGGTAACAGAACCTGGTGGGAGGCAGTCAAGTCACCCCATCCTGGATTCCCCTGGGTATCTAGTTTTCAAAAATGTATAGGTTTGCTAGGTTTCCCTAGGTGCCAGCAGAGCTAGGGTTCAAAAACTACAGCTAGGCACTTTGCCAAAAAAGGGTCATTTTTCACTGCGAAATTGAGGTGTGACCACGTTTCGTTTTGTGCCGTTTCCTGTCGTGGGCACTAAGCCGACCCACACAAGTGAGGTACCATTTTTCTCGGAAGACTTTGGGGAACGCGGAATGGGTGGAAATTTGTGGATCCACGCAGATTCCAGAACTTTCCACCACAGAAATGTGGAGAAAATGCGTTTTCTTTGACAATTGTTTAGGTTTGCAAGGGATTCTGGGTAACAGAACCTGGTGGGAGGCAGTCAAGTCACCCCATCCTGGATTCCCCTGGGTATCTAGTTTTCAAAAATGTATAGGTTTGCTAGGTTTCCCTAGGTGCCAGCAGAGCTAGGGTTCAAAAACTACAGCTAGGCACTTTGCCAAAAAGGGTCATTTTTCACTGCGAAATTGAGGTGTGACCACGTTGCGTTTGTGCCGTTTCCTGTCGCGGGCACTAGGCCGACCCACACAAGTGAGGTACCATTTTTCTCGGAAGACTTTGGGGAACGCGGGTGGGTGGAAATTTGTGGATCCACGCAGATTCCAGAAGTTTCCACCAAAGAAATGTGGGGAAAATGCGTTTTTTACAATTGTTTAGGTTTGCAAGGGATTCTGGGTAACAGAACCTGGTGGGAGGCAGTCAAGTCACCCCATCCTGGATTCCCCTGGGTGTCTAGTTTTCAAAAATGTATAGGTTTGCTAGGTTTCCCTAGGTGCCGGCAGAGCTAGGGTTAAAAACTACAGCTAGGCACTTTGCCAAAAAAGGGTCATTTTTCACTGCGAAATTGAGGTGTGTCCACGTTGCATTTTGCGCCGTTTCCTGTCGCGGGCACTAGGTTGACCCACACAAGTGAGGTACCATTTTTCTCAGAAAACTTTGGGGAATGCGGGGTGGGTGGAAATTTGTGGATCCACGCAGATTCCAGAACTTTCCACCACAGAAATGTGGGGAAAATTTGTTTTTTTGGACAATTGTTTAGGTTTGCAAGGGATTCTGGGTAACAGAACCTGGTGGGAGGCAGTCAAGTCACCCCATCCTGGATTCCCCTGGGTATCTAGTTTTCAAAAATGTATAGGTTTGCTAGGTTTCCCTAGGTGCCAGCAGAGCTAGGGTTCAAAAACTACAGCTAGGCACTTTGCCAAAAAAGGGTCATTTTTCACTGCGAAATTGAGGTGTGACCACGTTGCGTTTTGTGCCGTTTCCTGTCGCGGGCACTAGGCCGACCCACACAAGTGAGGTACCATTTTTCTCGGAAGACTTTGGGGAACGCGGAATGGGTGGAAATTTGTGGATCGACGCAGATTCCAGAACTTTCCACCACAGAAATGTGGAGAAAATGCGTTTTCTTTGACAATTGTTTAGGTTTGCAAGGGATTCTGGGTAACAGAACCTGGTGGGAGGCAGTCAAGTCACCCCATCCTGGATTCCCCTGGGTATCTAGTTTTCAAAAATGTATAGGTTTGCTAGGTTTCCCTAGGTGCCAGCAGAGCTAGGGTTCAAAAACTACAGCTAGGCACTTTGCCAAAAAAGGGTCATTTTTCACTGCGAAATTGAGGTGTGACCACGTTGCGTTTTGTGCCGTTTCCTGTCGCGGGCACTAGGCCGACCCACACAAGTGAGGTACCATTTTTCTCGGAAGACTTTGGGGAACGCGGGGTGGGTGGAAATTTGTGGATCCACGCAGATTCCAGAAGTTTCCACCAAAGAAATGTGGGGAAAATGCGTTTTTTTTTTACAATTGTTTAGGTTTGCAAGGGATTCTGGGTAACAGAACCTGGTGGGAGGCAGTCAAGTCACCCCATCCTGGATTCCCCTGGGTGTCTAGTTTTCAAAAATGTATAGGTTTGCTAGGTTTCCCTAGGTGCCGGCAGAGCTAGGGTTAAAAACTACAGCTAGGCACTTTGCCAAAAGGGTCATTTTTCACTGCGATATTGAGGTGTGTCTACGTTGTGTTTTTCGCCGTTTCCTGCCGCAGGCACTAGGCCGACCCACACAAGTGAGGCACCATTTTTCTCGGGAGACTTTGGGGAACGCGGGGTGGGTGGAAATTTGTGGATCCACGCAGATTCCAGAACTTTCAACCACAGAAATGTGGGGAAAATGTGGTTTTTTTGACAATTGTTTAGGTTTGCAAGGGATTCTGGGTAACAGAACCTGGTGGGAGGCAGTCAAGTCACCCCATCCTGGATTTCCTTGGGTGTCTAGTTTTCAAAAATGTATAGGTTTGCTAGGTTTCCCTAGGTGCCGGCAGAGCTAGGGTTAAAAAACTACAGCTAGGCACTTTGCCAAAAAAGGGTCATTTTTCACTGCGATATTGAGGTGTGTCTACGTTGTGTTTTTCGCCGTTTCCTGCCGCAGGCACTAGGCCGACCCACACAAGTGAGGCACCATTTTTCTCGGGAGACTTTGGGGAACGCGGGGTGGGTGGAAATTTGTGGATCCACGCAGATTCCAGAACTTTCCACCACAGAAATGTGGGGAAAATGTTTTTTTTTACAATGTGTTAGGTTTGCAAGGGATTCTGGGTAACAGAACCTGGTGGTAGGCAGTCAAGTCACCCCATCCTGGATTCCCCTGGGTGTCTAGTTTTCAAAAATGTATAGGTTTGCTAGGTTTCCCTAGGTGCCGGCAGAGCTATGGCTCAAAAACTACAGCTAGGCACTTTGCCAAAAAACTGTCATTTTTCACTGTGAAATTGAGGTGTGTCCACATTGCGTTTTGCGCCGTTTCCTGCCGCGGGCACTAGGCCGACCCACAGAAGTGAGGTACCATTTTTCTTGGAAGACTTTGGGGAACGCGGGGTGGGTGGAAATTTGTGGCTCCACGCAGAATCCAGAACTTTCCACCACAGAAATGTGGGGAAAATGTGGATTTTTTGACAATTTTTTAGGTTTGCAAGGGATTCTGGGTAACAGAACCTGGTGGGAGGCAGTCAAGTCACCCCATCCTGGATTCCCTGGGTGTCTAGTTTTCAAAAATGTATAGGTTTTCTAGGTTTCCCTAGGTGCCGGCAGAGCTAGGGTTCAAAAACTACAGCTAGGCACTTTGCCAAAAAGGGTCATTTTTCACTGCGAAATTGAGGTGTGTCCACGTTGCATTTTGCGCCGTTTCCTGTCGCGGGCACTAGGCCGACCCACACAAGTGAGGTACCATTTTTCTCAGAAAACTTTGGGGAATGCCGGGTGGGTGGAAATTTGTGGATCCACGCAGATTCCAGAACTTTCCACCACAGAAATGTGGGGAAAATGCGTTTTTTTTTACAATTGTTTAGGTTTGCAAGGGATTCTGGGTAACAGAACCTGGTGGGAGGCAGTCAAGTCACCCCATCCTGGATTCCCCTGGGTGTCTAGTTTTCAAAAATGTATAGGTTTGCTAGGTTTCCCTAGGTGTCGGCAGAGCTAGGGTTAAAAAAACTACAGCTAGGCACTTTGCAAATAAAGGGTCATTTTTCACTGCGAAATTGAGGTGTGACCACGTTGTGCTTTGCGCCGTTTCCTGTCGCGGGTACTAGGCCGACCCACACAAGTGAGGTACCATTTTTCTCGGAAGACTTTGGGGAATGCGGGGTGGGTGGAAATTTGTGGATCCACGCAGATTCCAGAAGTTTCCACCACAGAAATGTGGGGAAAATGCGTTTTTTTTTTACAATTGTTTAGGTTTGCAAGGGATTCTGGGTAACAGAACCTGGTGGGAGGCAGTCAAGTCACCCCATCCTGGATTCCCCTGGGTGTCTAGTTTTCGAAAATGTATAGGTTTGCTAGGTTTCCCTAGGTGCCGGCAGAGCTAGGGTTAAAAAACTACAGCTAGGCACTTTGCCAAAAAAGGGTCATTTTTCACTGCGAAATTGAGGTGTGTCCACGTTGTGTTTTTCGCCGTTTCCTGCCGCAGGCACTAGGCCGACCCACACAAGTGAGGCACCATTTTTCTCGGGAGACTTTGGGGAACGCGGGGTGGGTGGAAATTTGTGGATCCACGCAGATTCCAGAACTTTCAACCACAGAAATGTGGGGAAAATGTGGTTTTTTTGACAATTGTTTAGGTTTGCAAGGGATTCTGGGTAACAGAACCTGGTGGGAGGCAGTCAAGTCACCCCATCCTGGATTCCCCTGGGTGTCTAGTTTTCAAAAATGTATAGGTTTGCTAGGTTTCCCTAGGTGCCGGCAGAGCTAAAGTTCAAAAACTACAGCTAGGCACTTTGCAAAAAAAGGGTAATTTTTCATTGTGAAAATGTGGTGTGTTCACGTTGGGTTTTGAGCCATTTCCTGTCGTGGGAACTATGCCTACCCACACAAGTGAGGTACCATTTTTATCGGGAGACTTAGGGTAATTCAGATTTGTAAAGCAACTGTTATTACCTATTGACTTTCGATGCATTTCTGCCTTCCAAATGAAAGACATTGTGTAAAAAAGAAGTCATTTTGAAAAATTACCGATAATACTCATGCTAGTATGAGTATTCCCAATTTCGAAAATGTGCAAATATCTACTGTTTCTCAACTCTATAATTTGTTCCCATTTCAGAAATACATAGGTGTCTTTCATACCGATTTTTCCATGTATACATTTTCCCACAATAATTGCTATATACCCTGTACATAATAAAAAGCCATTGCAAATTGCTGCTCATTTTTTCACTCTGGGTTCGTCAGGTTCTTGGTGAACCTACAAGTCCTATATATCCCCACAACCAGTAAGGTCCAGCGGATGTAACGGTATATTGCTTTCAAAGAGTTGTCATAATTAGAAGAAGTTACAGGTGAAAACGTTGACACAAAAGGCTGATTTTTCAACAAATTTTCAATTTTTTCTATATTTAACTGTAAGTTTCTATAAAGAATCCTTGATGGATCTACACAAATGACCCCTTGCTGAATTCAGAATTTTGTCTACTTTTCTAAAATGTATAGCTTTCCAGGATACATTATTGCTTTCATACGCATTTCTACCATTAACTGGAAGGAGGTTGAAAGCACAAAAAATAGTAAAAATAGGCTATGTCCCAGAAAAATGCCAAAACTGTGTAAACAATGTTGGTTTTCTGACAAAAGTCTGTCATTTCCTAAAAGCTGGAAAAATGGTGATTTCAGCCCCACAAACCCTTTTTTGATACCATTTGCAGGGAAAAACCCAGACGCTTTCATTAGCAGCCCTTTTATCCCATTTTTCCCCAAAAAAACAAAATGTAGCTGTATTTTGGCTAATTTCTGGGACCCCTCCAGGGGAATGCACAAACCCTGGGTACCTTTAGAATCCCCATGATGTTGGAAGAAAAGGACACAAATTTGGCGTGGATACCTTATGTGGTCAAAAAGTTACAGGGGCCTAAGCGTGCACTACCCCAAATAGCCAAAAAGAGGCTTAGCAGAGGGGGGGAAAAGGCCTAGCAGCGAAGGGGTTAAAGGACAAATAGTTCCCTGTTGTGCATAAAATCTTATCTCAGTTTCCTTGAAACTTCTGATTTGTCAATAATGGCTGACGAAGACGCCGCTGCGCCAGCACAACGTGCGACTGCAGCAAGGGAGAAAGAACAATAAGGTGAAATAAATATTTCAGAAAATGTCAGAACTGCCCTTATTTTAAAACTAGCGGAATATGGAGTCACAGCTAGCAGTGGGACAGCAACTTTCATGATTGAGGCACATGAATCATACAGAACAGAGGTATTCTATTCATGGGTTAAATTCCCACCAGCAGATGCACGCACAAATACATTTCATTCGTACACTGAAGATGAAATACCAGAGGAATACTGTCCGTATGAGGACACTGAAGTTCCGCTCACCTACCAGAAGCACATAAACGGGTTTAAAGGCGCCCTTCCACACACAAAAGAAAAAGTGAGACTCGGTCCACTCTGAAGAGATGGAGCAACTTGGCCAGTCCTAGTGGCTTACACACCGCATCCAGACATTGACTCAATGCCAGTAGCAGACTTACGTCCACTTCATAAAGAAATAATAAAACTTTACAGAGACCTGACACAATTTGTGATGAGAAGACTCACACTTCAGCCAACAAGGGCTACACCAGCAGGACAAATTCAGGGGTCCGCAACCAAAGTTACTCCACAAACGCTACATGCAGTTATGGGTAAAATGCCAACTAGATGTGAGCAAATGCCATTCTGGATAGCTCAGAAAATAACACAGTTAGAGGCAATGTTTCCACACACAAGCCCTCAAGAAAAACACAGAATGCTCATAATTTTCTTGCCAATGGGGATAGCTCCCCAGATAGAGGATTGTACCTCTTGGGGTACAGTTTTCGCGCCATATATACCAGAACTCATGGTATCCCTTCAATAGCAGTAATACCAGATGTATTAAGACAAATACAGAATGAGTATGGAGCAGAACCTGCTCTGAACTTAGGGATGAAATTGTTAGGAAATTTTGCCCAGGTATCAACTATTATATTAGCAGACATAAAAGGGGAGGCAGCAGCAGTGGCAATACGCCAACGCCTGAGGGATTTCACTCCTTTACAACAGGAGTGTGAATTACCTAAAATTATCGAAGACACCTATGCCGAATAAGGTAGAGATAGTTTGGGAGCTAGAGCAACACAACCTCAACTCATGGGTGGTCAGGATAAAGATAACACCAAGCAAGCACCTGATTCTTCTAAGAAGAAATGGGATAATAATAATAAAAAGCAAAAGAATAGAGAAAATAGGCCACAATCCAGGGGTGGGTCTCCTCAACAAGAGCCCTCCGAAAGGAGGTACAACCGTAGGAATCGTGATAACATTAAAAAACCTGACAGGTATCAAGATACAGATACACGTTCCTTTCGTTCCTTTCAGGGTTCATCAAAAAACTCTGAGAGGGAAGGACGGTCAGAACACAGACAAGAAGAGCGTACAAAGTCCAGAGACACGCAACTCACTTCAGACTATACTTCCAAAAAAGAAAAGAAACCCAAATCAAAACCTCAATTTAAAAAAGAAGAAAGTAGCAGGTCTTAGAGTTAGACATGCCCAGGATTCTGAGGACTCAACTTCTGAACGGGGAATGGGCTCTGATGATGCTAGACAGCGCAGCAGAAGTAACAATAGCTCACCAGAACCTGATGGAATTTCTGGTGACAGCGGAGTTGAATGATCATATCACGGTGGAGACACCTGATACAAGGGTAAGTGTCCCACATAGGTTGCATGAAATAACACTCCGATAGGAGGGGGACAAACCCAGAAAAATTAAAGGTCTCTTTTGGGAGAACCTGACTTATGGATATGACATCCTTTTGGTTGAAAAAGATTGGCCGCCTGAAATTGTTATGGAAGGCCCAAAGGGAGAAACGGTAATTTTACTGGCTTTTTCTGACCTTGTTCCAGTATACTTAAAACATTCATATACGCAGGAGTGGGCAGTAGCACTCGCTCCAGCATTATATTGCAACCATGTTGGGTGGGATGCTGAGTCACCTCACCATGTAATCCCAGTAAAAACTACTCCAACTCCACAGAGACAGTACCCAATAAAACAAGAAGCGAAAAAACAGGTCAAGGAGATCTTAGATCAACTTGAATGCCAGCGTGCAATAGAAACATGCACCTCTCCAATGAATAATCCTTTGTTTCCTGTGATGAAACCAGATAATTCATATCATCTAGTTTTAGGCTACAGACATTTGAACACATGCACTAAAACATTTGCAGTACAGAATGCACACAGTGCCGCCTTAATGACTTAATTAATAATATTGTGTGGAAGAAATACAAAACAACACTAGATATCTCAAATGGATTTTTCTACCAAAATATAGCGCCTGAGAGAAGATATTTGACAGCATTCTCAGCGCTCCGTTCTCAGCGTCAATTCTGTTGACTCCCCTAAGGGTATAAGAATAGCCCTGGGTTGTTCTCAGCTAGGGTAACAGAGTTACTTCAGAATTTGGATGAAGAGGCATTGTCCTATGTAGATGACATTTATCTGACGGATGATGATTTAATGGATCATTTGACCAGGGTGACCAACATAATTTTGGGGTTCACCGCTGAGGGTTACAAATTCAACTTAAAAAAATCAAAAAGCCTGGCAGCTAACTTTTTAGAAGAATGTGCGCTGCTCCAACCTCTTACGTTGTTAAAAAATTTACAATCCATATTGGGATTCCTAAATGTTGGCAGAACTTACATTTTAGATTACGCAGAAAAAGTGAAACCTTTCTACGACCTAATAAGACCTGATTTTTCAGTTAGGCATTGGACACAGGAACACACAGATATCCTTCGTTCCCTACAAGCTGACATGATAGCGTTCAAACACCTACACACACGTGTAAACACCACAAATTTGGTGATCCGTGTTATAGCGGGTCAATCTGGGTACACTTACCTAACCTTCAATGAAGGTGAAACGGTACCTATAGTATATAAATCACACTTGTACACAAACGCGGAAATGAGTTTTGCTTCAACAGAAAAAATTCTGACAGCATTACAGACTGCTGTGGTGAGAGAAAGAGCACTGGCTCAGGGGAAATGAATAATTGTTGATACTCCAGTACCGGCCTTAGAGGCTGTCATAAAGGCAAGCGTTCCAAATGCTAAAGCTTTACATCCAAGATGGATACAATGGGCCAATTCTCTCACTGCAACAGATGTAGATTACAAATTTGACTCTACACTTTAAATGCAAGCATTCCTGCAATACGAACAAGAATATCCTCTCCCAAATGAAATAATGCCTCTTTATCAGTATGAGTATATTATTTACACTGATGGATCTGCTCAGCTGGCCATAGGAAGTAAACAACAATACAGCGCAGAGTGTGCGATTGTGAAGGGTCGTATGAAGGAAGGCAAGTTCCATCCTAGCAGTACAAAGACAGTCTCTAGGAGACTGCACGGCACAGCTGGCAGAATTAAAAGCCCTGTTACTGGCCCTGATAAATACGGATCGAGAATTCCCCACACTGATTGTGTGCAATTCATTTTACTGTGTCCAGTCGTACAATTAATATCTTCACTACTGGGGTCAGAATGGGTTTAAAGACTCAAAAGGTTGCACAATTAAACATAAATTGCAATGGGAACAGGTAGCTGAATTAAAAAACGAACTACCAAGAGCTCACGTGATACACACGCTGAGTCATCAACGTGATGGCGTTCACGTTGAAGGGAATTCATTGGCTGATGAAGCTGCAAAAGGGGAGGTAAGAACTGCTGCCGTAGCTGCAATCACTCGTTCTAGAATGAGAATAGACGGAGACATAATGGTAGCTATCATTGCTTCACGCAAAAACAGCTCAGCTGTACCAAAGACAATTCAACTATCGTACTCCTACAAGTTAGATGCAAATAACATTCCGGATGCTCAAATTCCAGGGGTGGGGGATAGAGTAATACCAAACATGGATCGCAGATTAGGCTCAATACTAGCTGCATACAAGGGTCTGGGTTCTGCACATGCAGAAGTTACCACAACAGTTTCTTTATAGAAACAAAGCTATTGGTGGCCAGGGTTAACTAAACAGACAAAGAATTTCGTCTTAAAGTGTGACATCTGTCAGCAGATGTAGGGTTCCACCGTAGCACGACCAGCGCAGACACCATTATTTATATCAGAGAGACCACTCGCTTGTGTCTATTTGGACCACTGCGGCACCCTACAATCAGATGGGGCTTACAAGTATATCTTGGTAGCAGGGGATTCATGCTCTCGATTCCTGTGGGTTTGGCCTCAGCGCTGGGCTGACGCTCGAACTGTTATAAAAGATTTGCGAGTCTTCATAGGGACATATGCAGTTGGCACATTACATTCTGACCGTGGCCCCGCGTTTAGCTCTAGGGCTTACAAAGAGGCCATGGGAAGTTTGGGTGTTGCCTGCGGTACTCCTCTCCGTACCATCCCAAGGAAAATTTGCTTGTGGAGAGGAAAAACCGGTACTTAAAGCAGTCTTTAAGAGCAAAGGTATTAGGTTCGGGTGGTAGTAGGGTCAATCACTTATATGGGGTACAGAGAGCTCTCAACAATATGCCAAGAAGTTCCCTTGGAGGTGTCACTCCTTACGAAGTCCTATTTGGGACGAGAATGTGGGTACCTGATCTCGATTATGAAAGCACAATGGCGGATGAAAAACCATTTGACATCAATAAACGTTTGGCTGTTTTACAGGATCTCAATGAATTCCGGGCACTACAAAGCAACGTGCAAGTAAAATGCACCGCCACTGGGGAAGTCAAATCAGTCAAGGCAAGACCTGCTTGAATCCCAAAAGTCGGGGATCTGGTCAGAGAAAAGATTGTGGACAAGAAAGAATTTGGGCCATCATACAGAAAGCCTGTACCTGTTCTGGCGGTCGAAGGAACAAGAACAGTACTTCTTCCACCTCTTGCCGGCAAAAAAGAAAAGAGATTTGTCTCCATCGATCTGATCAAACCACACTATGTGGCCGATACTGAATAGTAGGCCTCGTGGGCTCCTGGGTAGCCGCCGCTCTCCTCTCGCTACTATACAGGAAGTTCAGACAGAAAGACTCATAACATTCGAAGAGTCACCAATACAAAGTAATGGACTTATCAACAATGAAATGGAACTCGTTACTATTGAAACAGAACCTCAAAACACAAATGAAAGACAACTATCAATTCGGCCTACCACCGATATATACATAAATATGCCTCTACAAGAGACGTCTGCCAGTTCAACAAAACCTCCTGAGCTACCAAAGATAGATCGAACTGCATCTGGTTACTTCATCGACTTTGATAACTTCTCTCTTGATCCCAGTGAACCTGAATCAGCGCCAGCTACAGTTTCCCGTAAACAACAACTTCATGAATTCAACAGTTTTCTGAAAAAGACTTACCTAGTATCACCTTGGCTACAACTCTGGATAATAACTGGAATTATTGTTTTTTCTGTTCTGGATTGGCCAAGTGACTGTCTTTTGCTTACTCATGAACGGAAACTATCTGCCAGAACGCTCTGCGGTATCAAATGTGAACTTGGTCCTGAAACCTCATTCCTCTTCTCATCGTGAACAAAGAGACCTGTCCTTCGTGAACATTTCAGCTGTTCCAATTCCTGATGGTATAGTTTGGGAGAGAGTCTCATATGATGTATTTGGTCCAACAGAACATTTGAAAATACCTCATGTATTTAAAATTTCTTTAAATGATATCATTACCTCCAGTACATTTTCTGACGATTGGGATTTTGAAACTGTAAATAACATGTTGTCTGATTTAGAACAACCCGCTGCATTTTCAAGCATGGAAATGTTAGAAGACACAACTGATTACGACACAATGTACTGTTACCAACATTATGGTCATCACTTTTTACATAAATCCAGTATCCCACGTAATGTTTTCACATACCACCAATGGGAACATTGCCCAACCCCACCGAAAGGTAGTTCAAGAACGTTCGCACAGATTTTTTCCTATTTTTCAGGGTTTATCACTTCAGACCCGACCTCATATTACTATAAGGTTGCACTTACAACTGCACAGAAAAATATGCTAACAAACACCAAACAGATTTACTCTACATCCTTTATTTCCCAACTGTCTGAACAGGGTTTTGACTTATGGAAGGACACTATAGACATAAAATCAGTCTGGGGTTCAAAGGAATGGCAAGTTCAGGAAACAGAGACACTATTTTGAGCATGTCTCATTCCGCAGCAAATCATCTTTCTGAATGACACAGTGCAACAGACTTCCTGTCTTGGATTAGGCAAGAACAAGGATTTGAACACATCTCGGACATCTTGGACGTGCTCCCCACCTCAGCCAGGAAAAACCTAGTCCCCGCGTTAGTAACTTCCCAACTGGACTACGGAAATGCTCTCTACCTGGGAGCAACAAATAAAGGCCTTCGTAGCCTTCAATGCATTCAAAATGCAGCTGCTTGCCTTGTTCTGATGCTTCCCAGGAGAACCTCCACCAGGAAGGCTCTTGTGGACCTACACTGGCTACCAATTAAGGAGAGAATCCTCTTCAAAACCCTGTGCATTAGCCATCGCATCCTGCAGAGTAAAGGTCCTAGTTACCTGCACAATCTGCTTACGCCTTACAATCCGACTCGCCGTCTCATATAATCCGGAACCTATTTGCTTAAGGTTCCTAAAGTAAAAAAAGCTAGAATGGGAGCTCGGTCTTTCAGCTATCTGGCTTCCAAGAACTGGAATGCCCTCCCTCTCTTCCTCCGTGCTGAACCATCGGAATCACTTTTTCGGAAGAAACTGAAGACCTGGCTCTTCCGTGCATAGGTCTCTCCTCTCCTTTCTGCTCCATCTCTTACAACTGTTGAGTCTGTACCTCAGCGCGGGGACACGCCAGTGGGTGTAACCAGGCGCTTTACAAGCTTGCCTATTATTATTATTATTATTCCCTCACCATCACACCTTGAGGGATGGCAAAACTTTACAACACATGGTGGTGATACAGTAGATGACATCATATATACAGTGTCTTACAATTCATCAGACCCCAATTGGAAGGGATGATTAGTTTGGCCTATAGGCACAAATAGGTGTCAAACAAGATTCGGGGGTTCCACCGAAGGGTTTAGTATCCATAGTCCGGACCAACGCTATGTACAACGAGAACATCCGGGGGTGGTGACATCATACAGTGTTGGGAAGTTATGCCTTGATTGGCTAAAAACCTCAACACTGTCCCAGGTGAAATAGAACTTATCCTTACTGTCAGAAGACATGGATTTAAGGGATTTTTTACTGGGTCTCCGAAAGCCACGTCAGAAGCGTTTCTTATACGCTGTTTATAATGAAATTTGGAAAATCTTTCAACAGGAAGCTGCAGAGAGACTTCATGAAATTGACATAATTAACCTAGAAAAGGCCTTAGTGGCGGTTGATAATGGTATGACCAAATTAACATCCAGGATTTATTCACTGGGCAACATTGTATCTTCTTCTATAGATATACTAGAACAGGATTTGTCCATACTACAACACGCACAATCTCAGTTACGTTCTATTATGTTGTTAAGCTGGATGCTGCACTCATTGCGTTCTGGTTATGTGCCTTGGCGATTTATCAACAGTACGTCCCTGTTCTCTGCATACAATCTAACTAAAAAGCATATAACAATGGCACAAAGAGGAGCAAAATATACAATGCTGCGTATTGAAAAACTGGACCAATTACCTTTCACTGTGGCAGAGTCACCATCCACAGAATGGTTAATTCATGGCCATGTAACATTACCAGTCACAACTTTCCAGTTTCAGTATTGCCTAGAACAACAACAGGCAGGCAGATATGAAGGAATGGGTAAGGAATCTATCAAGGAGTCTTGGGAATTACTGTATAGATTTCAATGCAGGAGTGGGGACATGGAAGTGTTTCTAAGCGGTACAGACTGCGAGAACTCTTTAAGCGGATCGCTCATCTGCCAGGATATCATGCTTCACGGGGCCTGTAACGGTTCAGTTGCAAACTTATCCTGTCATTTGAAATGTTCCCCAGCTGCCGTGATTAATCCGGTGTTCAAGTTGCTCTCGAATGGGAATTAAGTTACTTGATGCTGAATGATCAAGATTGTTGTGGATTGCTTCCGGGCATTGCATATCTTGTCACTGTAGGCTCCACGGTTACTTGGTGTATGCAAGTACTGTTTCCACCAACCCACACAGTTAGGGAGGCGCTGTTATGGCCTTCTTTGAATGTTTCCTTTATACGGTTTGACACTCTGAGCCAAATGAAAGCCATGCTTTTACAGGAAACCATGCCCTTAACCTCCGCCCGAGAGACTTTTGATCTTCAGGTCGCAAGGTCCTCAGCTGAGATACAGGCACTTGTACGAACGAGCTGCCCTTTCCATTTCACAGAAATGGTACAACGTATCTTTAACATGTCTGATACGAAGGGTATAGTACACCTATTTAAGACCATAGGTTCTGGACTGTTAAGCACCTTTCAGACAGTCTTCGGAATGATTCCAGCCTTCATACACTCTGTATTCGGAAGCATTTTTGGAGGACTTTCGCTAATCCTGTTACTAATAGCAGGAATCCTGATTGTAATTTTTCTGCTACGCAATGGACGTCCATGTCACCAAGGAGATGAAAAAAACGCTCTTCAAGCACCGATACCGTGATCGCATGGTACTCCATCTGGGCACAACTAGGCGAGTCTTGGTTTCTATCATTTCGACCAATCTGAATTGACTGTGTTCTGCCTGTCCTATGATGCCTGTTCTGCGGACAAGAATGCGTGTTGGATCTCTGTCTAACACTTCCATCGGTTGACCCACCGGACGTGGATGCTTTACTGGGCCAGTTAAAGGCCAATGTACTGCTGTGTCCTCAGCGTATTCCCATGTTGATGTTTGCATTCTTAGAGCCACCACGGGATGCTTCAGCTCCTGTTGGAATGGAGACTGGCTCCTCTACAGGCAAACAAGCCTTGGATATCGTATAGGCTTCCCCAGCATCAGCTGTGGGCACTACAGAAGATCATCTGTGCTCGATTGACCTGATCTGTGAGGTGTTGCAGGGACCGTCGTCTGCGATGGCAAGCAGCAGTGATGTTGCGTCTCCCACACAGGACACATGAACGTTTGGCTCATCGTGTGCTGGGAAAAATTTGGCCTTTTTTCAAAACAACCAAACTTGGAATTTTAAAACAAAAACACTTTTTATGCTTCTCTTGCTGAACAGCATGGCTTTCAGGCACTCATAGTTGTTCGGACATTATATACGAACATATTTTAATAGACTTCTACAGCTCATGCTAGAATTTTAGCACTTTTTACGCATTTTTTATGGACTTATTAGTTGTCTGCGTATTTTAGAAGTACATTTAGGGGCACATGAATCATTGAAAATACCGGTCGCAAAGGGGCAGATTCGCAGAATCTGCCGATTTGCAAGCAGTATTTTTGCATTTGGGATGCATCAACCCAAATGCAATTTCGCAATTTAGGTAATCGCAAATTTTGCGATTACCTAAATGCAATGCATGATGCACTTCAAAATTGCGATTTCGCAATTTGGAATCGCAAATTACCATCAATTTCAAGTTGATGGTAATTTGCGAAAACTTTGAAAAATACACAAAAGTGCATTTTTCAAAGTGCCATGTTGCGCACACACATGCTCTTGGGGCATGTGTGTGCGCAACATGTGATCCATGCCAATTTCAGGGGTGCATCAGGGTGGCCTTTTGGCCCCCTTGCACCCTTGAAATTGCATGCGCAATTTGCGAGTACCTATTTGGTACTCGCAAATTGCGCTTGCAATTCCCATTCATTCCTATGTGATTCCATAATTGCGATTTCTTAATAATCGCAATTATGGAATCGCAATTGCCTACATTGATGCATGTGCCCCTTAGTCTTTTAGTATGTCGTACAGCGGGATGAGGAGTGGGTGTTATGTTTCATACAGGCAATATAGGCTCAGGTAGTAACCAAACCTTTTGCCTATATTTCCCCTGCTATTATACTACATAACGGGTCTTGGTACTGATCTTTTACCTAGTTACGGTATTGCCTAAAGGACGTGGGGTTTTCTCCAAAAACTAGCCTCACTCATTATGCATGAGGATTCTTGGAATCTCAGCAGGACTACCATCTCCTGCATAATAACTATGTATAAGGGTCATTCCTTCCGTCATCCTAGTCCGACATGACACAGCAAGGTAGATCCCCTGAGGGTACCACTTTGGGTATATAAACACCATATCTTTGCTGAGGCAGGGAAAGGAGAAAAGGACTGCCATGCTGACACACTGACGCGAGATGCTGAGGTTCCTGCATGCAGATACTCCAGCTTGCAGTGGTCTGACATCCCTCGCGGGGTGTCCATCTTGAGAGCAAGACGGGGTCCCACAGTCTCTCACTTAAGGTAATGGGGTTGGCTTTATCCTAGGGGAATTTTTGGCTCTACACCTACATACATGTTAGGTACACGTAGGTACATCTAGATAGGGTGGCATCATAGGAGTACGCATTTATTACTTGCATGTATTTTATATACTTGCCTGTATTAATTGTTTTAGCACTATGGTAGGAATCTAACATCCTTTTGCTCTATTGGTGCTTACAATCATTTATATCTGTTTCTGTCTTATGGTTGTTTCAGCACACCTATTTTACATTAGAATGACGCTGGTTCAATAAATGCTTATTGAAAACATCCCCACCGTTTATTCTGTGTATTTCTCTGAGACAAAGTGAGCACGAGTGACTGAGCGAAAAGTACTGTACTGTTTCCACGATTCTGAGGGATCAGAGTTGGCATTTTCAATAGTTGCCAAGAACTATTCTCTCCTTGGTAAGAGGGGTTTATAGTGGCTCTGTGAGCTAGCTGGTATACAGGCTAACATACCCGGTGGGGGTGTTTGGAATCTGTCTGGACACGAATCCAGCAGTGTATGTTGTCTAAACACGCAGATCCTATATAGATTTATAGGAACTACACGACAACAGACAAAGTGAGCACGAGTGACTGAGCGAAAAGTACTGTACTGTTTCCACGATTCTGAGGGATCAGAGTTGTCATTTTCGATAGTTGCCAAGAACTATTCTCTCCTTGGTAAGAGGGGTTTATAGTGGCTCTGTGAGCTAGCTGGTATACAGGCTAACATACCCGGTGGGGGTGTCTGGAATCTGTCTGGACACGAATCCCGCAGTGTATGTTGTCTAAACGCGCAGATCCTATAGAGATTTATAGGAACTACATGACAACAGACCCACATAGGAATTCATTCACCCACTGACAGACCCATTCAGAGACACATGTACCCAGTTACAGACCCAATCAGAGACTTATGCACCCACTCACAGACCCACAGAGACACTCATGCATCTACTCAGAGGTCCTCTCAGATCCTCACGTACCCACTCACAGACAACCTCAGAGACTCATGCACCCACTCACAGATGCACTCAATGACACGCACCCATACACAGACGCGCTTTAAGACTTATGCACCCACTCACAGATCCACAGAGAGACTCATGCACCCACTCAGAGATCCACTCAGATACTCATGCACCCTTTCACAGGCCTATTCAGAGTTATGCACCCACTCACAGACCAACTCAGAGACTCATCCATCTACTCACAGACCCACTCAGGCTCATTCATCCACTCACAGACCCAATCAAAGACTCATACACCCACTCACAGACCCATTCACCCACTTACAGAACCACTGATACACTTATGCACCCATTCACAGATACACTCAGGAATTCATCCACCCACTCACTGAGCCATTCAGACACTTATGCATACACTTGCAGACCCACAGACAGACTCATGCACCCACTCAGAGATCCACTCAGATATTCAGGTGTCCACTCACATACACACTCAGGTATTTATGCACCCACTTATAGATTTATTTATTTATGCATTTATAGAGCGCCTGGTTACACCCACTGGTGTGTCCCCGCGCTATAGATGCACTCAAAGACTCACACACCCACTTAAAGACCCACTCAGAGACTTGACCCACTCACAGACCCACTCAGAGATCCATGCACCCATTTACAGACATACTCAGATACTCATGCACCCATTTACAAATCCACTCAGAGACTCATGCACCCACTCATAGACCCACTCATTGACTCATGTGCCCATTCTCATATCCACTGAGAGACTCATGCGCCCACTCACACACCCAGAGTGAGACTCATGCACCCACTCAGAAATCCACTTAGATACTTATGCACACACTCACACTCTTACTCAGAGACTCATGCACCCACTCACAGACCCATACAGAGACTCATGCACCCTCTTGCACACCATCTCAGACACTCAGACACCCATTCAGAGACCCACTCAGAGACCCATGCAACCATTCATACAACCACTCAGAGAGTCATGCACCCACTCACAGTGTCAGTCAGAGACCCACACATTGTCTCAAAAACCCATTAAGAGACCCACGCACTCACTCACAGACCTACTCAGACACTCACACCAACACTCACAGACCCACTCAGAGACTCATGCACCTACTCAGAGGCCCATGCACCCACTCACAGACCCACTCAAACACTCACAAACCCACTCAAAGACCCAGTGATACACTTATGCACCTACTCACAGACCCACACAAAAATTCATCCACCCACTCAGAGACTCACGCACCCACTCACAGATCCACAGAGAGACTCATGCACCCACTTACAGATCCACTCAAATACTCACACACCCTTTCACAGGCCTACTCAGAGTTATACACTCATTCACAGACCCGTTCAGACTCATGCATCCAGTCACTGATCCAGAGAAAGATTCATGCACTGATTCAGAGATCTACTCAGACACTCACACACCCACTCACAGACCATTCATAGACCCACTCAGAGAGTCATGCATCCACTCAGAGTGGGTGCATAAGTGTATCAGTGGGTCTATAAGTGGGTGCATGGGTCTGTGAGTGGATGTATGAGTCTCTGAGTGGGTGCATGATTTTCTGAGTGGGTCTATGAGTGGATGCATAACTCTGAGTAGAACTGTGAAATGGTGCATGAGTACCTGAGTGGATCTCTGACTGGATGCATGAGTCTCTCAGTGGATCTGTGAGTGGGTGCTTGAATCTGTGAGTAGGTCTGTGAATGGGTACGTGACTCTCTGAGTGGGTCTGTGCGTCATTGCCTAAGTCTCTAAGTGCATCTGTGAATTGATGCTCGAGTCTCTGAGTGCATCTGTGAGTGGGTGCATGAGTCTCTGAGTATACCTGTGAGTGGGTGCATGAGTATCTGAGTGGATCTCTGACTTAATGCATTAGTCTCTCAGTGAATGTGTGAATGGGTTCATGAGTATCTGAGTGGCTTTGTAAATGGATGCATGTGTCTCTGGGTCTGTGAGTCGGTACATAGGTCTCTGAATGGATCTGTGAGTAGGTAAGTGAGTATCTGAGTGAGACTGTAAGGGGGTACATAAATCCCTGTGTGTGTCTGTGAGTGGGTGCATGACTCACTGAGTGGGACTGTGAGTGGGTGATGAGCATCTAAGTGGATCTTTGAGTGGATGCATGTATCTCTCTATGGGTCTGTGAGGACGTGACTTAGTGGGTCTATGAGTGGGTAGATGAATTCCTGAGTGCATCTGTGAGTGGGTGCATAAGAGTATCAGTGGGTCTGTGAGTGGGTACATGGGTCTCTGAGTGTGTGCAGGAGTCTCTGATTGGGTCTGTGAGTGGATGCATGAGTCTCTCTGTGGGCCTGTGAGTGCATGCATAAGTCTCACAGTGGGTCTATGAGTTGGTAGATGAATTCCTGAGTGTGTCTGTGAGCGGGTGCATAAGAGTATCAGTGAGTCTGTAAGTGGGTGCATGGGTTTGTGAGTGGGTGCATGAATATCTGAGTGGGTCTGTGAGTGGGTGCACGAGTCTCTGAGTGGGTCTGTGAGTGGGTGCATAACTCTGAGTAGGACTGTGAAAGAGTGTGTGAGTATCTGTGGGGATCTCTGAATGTGGGCATGAGTCTCTCTGTGGATCTGTGAGTGGGTGTGTGGGTCTCTGATTGATACTGTGAATGGGTGCATGACTCTCTGAGTGGGCCTCTGAATGGGTGTGTGAGTGTCTGAGATGGTGCGCGACTGGGTTTATGAGTCTCTGTGTACGTCTGTGAGTGGGCATGTGAGTATCTGAGTAGATCTCTGAGTGGGTGATGAGTCTCTTTGTGGGTCTGTGAGTGGGTACATAAGTCTCTGACTGGATCTGTGAGTGGGTGCATGAGCCTCTGAGTAGGTCAGTGAGTGGGTAGATGAATTCCTGTGTGTGTCTGTGAGTGGGTACATAAGTGTATCAGTGCATCTGTTAGTAGGTACGTGAGTGTTTGAGTGAGTCTGTAAGTGGATACATAAGTCTCTGGGTGGGTCTGTGAGTAGGTACGTGAGTGGGTCTGTGACTGGGTGGACAAGTCTCTGAGTGGGTCTGTGAGTGTGGGTGTGAGTGTCTCAGTGGGTTTGTGAGTAGGTGTGTGGGTCTCTGAGAGGGTCTGTGAGCAGGTGTGTGGGTCTCTGACTGACACTGTGAGTAGGTGCATGACTCTCTGAGTGGGCCTCTGAATGCGTGCATGAGCATCTGAGGTTGTGTGTGACTGAGTGCATCCATCTCTGTGTGCATCTGTGAGTGGGTTTGTGAATATCTCAGTGATTCTCTAAGTGGGTGCACTAATCTCCCTGTGGGTCTACGAGTGGATGCATAAGTCTGTGAGTGGGTGCATGAGTCTCTGAGTGGGTCTGTGAGTCGGTGTGTGAGAATCTGGGTAGATTTCTGAGTGGGTGCATGAATGTCTCTGTGGGCCTGTGAGTGCATGCATAAGTTTCAGAGTGGGTCTATGAGTCTGTAGATGAATTCCTGAGTGTGTCTGTGAATGGGTGCATAAGTGTATCAGTGGGTATGTATGTGGGTGCATGGGTCTGTGAGTGGGTGCATGAGTCTATGAGTGGGTCTGTGAGTGGGTGCATGAGTCTCTCAGTGGGTCTGTGAGTGGGGGTATGAGTCTCCGAGTGGGTCTGTGAATGGGTGAATGACTCTGAGTGGGTCTATAAATGGGTGCATGGGTCTCTGAATTGGTCTGTGAGTGGGTGCATACGTTTCTGAGTGGGTCTGTGAGTGGGTACATGAGTCTCTGAGTGTGTGTGAGAGGGTGTGTGAGTATCTAAGGGGATCTCTGAGTGGGTGCATGAGTCTCTCTGTGGGTCTGTGTGGGGTACATAAGTCTCTGAATGGGTTTGTGAATGGGTGCATTAGTCTCTGAGTGGATGCATGTGTCTCTGAGTAGGTCTGTGAGTGGGTGGGTGAATTCCTAAGTGTGTCTGTGAGTGGGTGCATAAGTGTATCAGGGGATCTGTGATTGGGTGCATGAGTGTTTGAGTGTGTCTGCTAGTGGGTGCATGAGTCTGTGAGTGGGTACATGAGTCTTTGGGTGGGACTCTGAGTAGGTACATGAGTGTGAGTTGGTCTGTGACTAGGTGGACAAGTCTCTGAGTGGGTCTGTGAGTGTGGGCGTGAGTGTCTGAGTGGGTCTGTGAGTGGGTGCGTGGGTCTCTGAGAGGGCCTGTGAGTGGGTGTGTGGATCTCTGACTGACACTGTGGGTGGGTGCATGACTCTGAGTGGGTCTCTGAAGGGGTGCGTGAGTATCTGAGGTGGTTCGTGACTGGGTACATGAGTCTCTCTGTGGGTCTGAATGGGTGCATGAGTCTCTGAGTAGGTGTGTGAGTTTTACATAAGTATCTGAGTGGATTTCTGAGTGGGTGCATAAGTCTCTCTAGGTGTGTGAGTAGGCACATATGTCTCTCAGTGGATCTGGGAATTGGTGCTTGAGTCTGTAAGTGGGTCTGTGAGTCGGTGCATGAGTATCTGAGCGGGTCTGTAAATGGGTGCATTGGTATCTGAGTGTTTCTTTGAGTTGGTGCACAAGTCTCTGAGTGGGTCTGTAAGTGGGTGCATGAGTCTCTGAGTGCATCAGTAAGTGTGTGGATGAATTCCTGAGTGGATCTGTGAGTGGGTACATAAGTGTGTCAGTGGGTCTGTGAGTGGGTGCGTGAGTCTCTGAGTGCATCTGTGAGTGGGTGCGTGAGTCTATGAGTGCATCTGTGAGTGGGTGTATGAGTATCTTAGTGGATTTCTAAGTAGATGCATGAGTCTCTCTCTGGTTGTGTGAATGGGTGCATGAGTCTCTCAGTGGATCTTTGAATGGTTGCATGAGTATCAGAGAGTCATGCGCCCACTCACAGAGCCACTAAGGGACTTATGTACCCACTCGCATACCCACAGGGAGACTCATGCACCCACTCAAAGACCCAGTCAGAGACTTATGCACCCACTCACAGACCCATGCACCCATTTTCAGAGCCACTCAGAGCAGATACTCATGCACCCATTCACAGATCCACTCAGAGACTCATGTACCCACTTACACACACACTCAGACTCATGCACCCATTCACAGATCTACTCAGAGACTCATGCACCCACTCACACACACACTCAGACTCATACACGCATTCACAGATCCATTCAGATACTCATGCACCCACTCACAGATGTACTCAGAGACTTATGTACCCACTCACAGATACACTCAGACTTGTGCACCCACTCACAGATGCACTTAGACTTACACACCCACTCACAGACCCACCCGCAGACCCACGCACAGATCTACAGAGATCCACTCAGATGCTCATGTACCCTTTCACAGGCCTACTCAGAGTTATGCACCCACTCAGAGACTCACAGACCTACTCAGAGACTCATGCACCCACTCACAGACCCACTTAGAGACTCATGCACCCACTCACAGACCCATGCACCCACTTACAGACCCACTGATACCTTTATGCACCCACTCACACACGCACTCAGGAATTCATCTACCCACTCATAGACCCACTCTAAGACTTATGTACTCACTCACAGACCCACAGAGAGATTCATGCACCCACTCAGGGATCCACTCAGATGCTCATGCACCCACTCACAGACCCACCCAGAGACTCATGCACCACTCACAGACCCATGCACCCACTTATAGACCCACAGATACCTTTATGCACCCACTCACACACGCACTCAGGAATTCATCTACCCACTCAGATCCACTCAAAGACTTATGCACTTGCTCACAGACCCGCAGAGAGATTCATGCACCCACTCAGAGATCCACTCAGATACTCATGCACCCACTCACAGATCCAATCAGAGAGTCATACATCCACTCACAGATATACTCAGAGACTTATGCACCCACTCACAGACTGACTCAGAGACTCATGTACCACTCACAGACCCATGCACCCACTTACAGACCCACTAATACCTTTATGCACCCACTCACACACACACTCAGGAATTCATCTACCCACTCAGATCCACTCAAAGACTTATGCACTCGCTCACAGACCCACAGAGAGATTCATGCACCCACTCAGAGATCCACTCAGATACTCATGCACCCACTTACAGATACACTCAGATACTCATGCACCCACTCACAGACACATACAGAGATTTATGTACCCACTTACAGATGCATTCAGAGACTCATACACCCACTCAGAGACCCACTTAGAGACCCATACACCAATTTGCAGACCCACTCAGATACTCATGCACCCATTCACAGATCCACACAGAGACTCATGTACCCACTCACACACCCACTAAGACTCATGCACCCATTCACAGATCCACTGAGAGGCTCATTCACCCACTCATACACCCAGAGAGAGACTCATGCACCCACTCAGAGATCCATTCAGATACTCATGCACCCACATACAGACCCACTCAAATACTCATGCACCCACTCACACACCCTCTCAGACACTCACGCACCTACTCACAGATCCACTCAGAGACTCATACACCTACTCACAGACCTACTCAGAATCATGCACCCACTCACAGACCCTCTCAGACACTCACACACCCACTCACAGACCCACAGAGAGACTCATGCACCCACAGATCCACTCAGATACTTACACATCCACTCACAGACCCACTCAGAGATCCATGGAGCCACTCAGAGACCCACTCAGTGAGTCATGTACCCACACAGTGCCAGTCAGAGACCCACGCACCTGCTCACAGACCCACTCAGAGACTTATATACCCACTCACAGACCCATTCAAAACCAATGCACCCATTTACAGACCCACTCATACTCATGCACCTATTCACAGACCCACTCAGTGACTTATGCACCCACTCACTGACCCACGCAGAGACTTGTGCCATGATTCACAGATCCACTGAGAAACTCATGCACCCACTCACACACCCACAGAAAGACTCATGCACTCATTCACAGATCAACTCCTAGATTAATGTACCCACTCACACACCCTCTCAGACACTCATGAACCCACTCACAGATACTCTCAGAGACCCATGCACCCATTCAGAGATCCACTCTGAGTCATACACCCACTCACAGTGTCAGTCAGAGGCCCACGCACCCACTCACAGACCCACTGAGACACTCATGGACCCATTCACAGACCCACTCAGAGATTTGTCCACCCACTCACAGACCTACGCAGACACTCACATACCTACTCACAGACCCACTCAGAGACTCACGCACCCACTCACAGACCAACCCAGAGACTCATGCACCCACTCACAGATCCATGGACCCACTCACAGACCTACTGAGACACTCACACATCCTCTCACACACCCACTCAGTCATGCACCCACCCGCAGACCCACTCAGACACTCTCACACGCACTCACAGACACACTCAGAAACTCATACTTGTTTTTATAGAGTTATTTAGATAGTAATGTATCTAGTGTGATGTTCAGAATCAATTAAATAGTTATGAACTTTGAATGTGCTGGTGGCCATTGAATGTCGGCTTTGGTTTTGCGTATTCGCAATGCATTCATGAATATCACAATGTTGTCGTAAATATTACAAAAAATGTAAAAAAAGATATTTATAAAGAAAATGAACAACATTTAGAACAATAGGGTGGCTCTGAGAAGAGCCTTTGTCTTCGTTATATGTATATGACAGCTACACATAAGACCAGATGCAGAGTTTCAGGTTGCTGAGAAACACCCTGCTGCCTTTGTCTGTGAAGTGAACTCCATCACTTCTATAGATTCCATGCATGTCAAAACGCAGGTTATTGTTGTAGATAGAGCTCCTGTTATGGGCTCTGAGAAATGCAGAAACAGTTTTATTAACATGTTTCCTGGCTTTGTCAATCCATGGACGGAATTGGTTAGACCACTTCCATTTCTGCCTTTTGCATATGTTGGAGTACACCAAGGCAGTGTGAGGGAAAGTGTCATTAATTGTGCAAAAGTATCCTTCATTATATATATATATGTCTTTCTTTATTCGGGTGCAGACGCATCCATAAAAGATACAGTCAAACATTCATACAATAAAAGGAAAATACACCACATAATATATAAAAAAGCATTTCATGCAGCTAAAACATCATAAAATGTTTAAAACAGTACAAATAGATAAAACTCTGGGGGACAAGGCTGTACACACCATCGTGCTAAAAAACTTTACCAATGCAGGCCACACAAGTTCAGACAACTCTGGAAAGCCTAGATTTGTAAGCGGCCCGCAAAAAACCTGTCACTGAACAGAGTGTAAAGGGGTTAGGTAACAACTGTAAGTGCAAGAGTACTACTGTGGCCTGCCTAAACCTCAGACTTTTTAACAAGGGCCAGAGGAAGCGTTTTCTGGGCAAAGACATTTTTTTACACAATAGTACAAAATGTAACGTGTCCTGAGGAGATCGCAGATCGCAGCCACAGGGACCTCTTTGGTCTGACGGAAGAAAGAAACCAGCGGAGATGCTAAGAAATGATGAAGCTGATTGAATCTAAAACGTGTGATTAAAAATCTATCATGAGCACTAGTTAGGGCCAAAAGGTATGGTTCAATACCCGGGACCGATTTTAACATTACATAGGACCTCACTGAGGGTTTACTAAGCTCAGTGTTTTTGCGATTCGCAGTAAAAAATTTGTGGTGTCCATATCTTTATCCAGCACACTAAAGGTTTGATTGCCACTTGATCCACCAGATAACCAACCCCTAGCTCTTCATGCACAGACCAGGCTGGCGTGCCTTGGGGGACTCGCAGGATCCGGCGCAGAAACTTAATTTATGCCACCTGCAACCTGTGTGATGGCACATACCCCCAAATTTCACTGCCGTATAAAAGTCTAGAAATGCCTTTAGACTTATACAGTTTTAAGATGACCTCCGGGTCCCATGAACCCAATCTACTTGCAAAGCTAGAGATGGCTCCCAAGGATTTATTCAGGTCGTTCATCTTCCCATCTAAGAGGGCTTCCCGCTGTAATTTGTCATCAAATAACACACCCAGATAGGGAAAAGCCGGGACCTTACCAAGAGTATGGTTGCCAACTTTAAATCTTTTCGTCCGGAGACCCCGGGGGCCCGCCACTAAAACATAGGACTTGGAAAATTAACAGACAGGTCCAACCTGTCCATGAATGCCACAAAACCATCTATCAAAACCTGCAGGCCCCGGCCCGTATGGGCCATGAGCACCGCGTCGTTGGCATAAAGTAGTCCTGGCAAAGCACTTCTGCCTACTCTAGGGGAGTCTGACTGGAGGATTTCCATTCCTACCTCCGTCAGCGTGCCTAGGTAATTGCTACCACAGTGCACAATCATGAGGTGATGGGGTTGTGAATCCATAATACTTTTAACCAAAGGTAGCAATTGATGCCACTTCAAGCCTCTCTGGCCAATCCTAGTAATGTCCACATTAGCCAAACCCAAGTCCCTGTCAATACCCCTTTTTCTAGCAGCCTCTCTAGCCTAAAACACTTAGCTGTGGTCCACAATCCACACTCTAACCATTTTGAAGCGAAGCAGCAGTAGTAGAAAGGAAAAGGCTGGAGCTGACTGAGACAGTTTGGAAAATGAAAGGCAGTTAAAATGGAGGTGTGCTCCTGGTTTTAAAAAAAATATAGCTGATTGAAAGCTGTAAATATGGAGATGAATACATTTAGGTAGTGTCTTGAAAGCTTAAGTAACTAGATCTATGATTGGCTGTGGTAAAAATAAAAAAGTGTAAGGCACACTTGGATATGCTTTTTATTTTGTACAGTAAACTGCACCTGATGCAGCTCATTTTGTAACTAGTATGGTCCTTCTATAATGTGCTGCAAACTTGTGACCTACTGGTTCTAGTGGGTTGCTATGGAGACTGTGCTAAAAGTGTATTGGGGGAAGGGTGTTCAAGAGAGAATTGTCTGTTTTAAGAAATTAGAACTCTTTAGACTCAATGTTGTGTAACAAGGGTTACATTTCCTAGTGAGAGTTTGCTAATAAAGTGTACTGTACTCTTAAAGTCATAAAACTAGCAAGCTAAATATGTTTTTGGGCTCCTTTTTTTTGCAAATTCGTCACGACGATTGCAAATAAGTCACGAATATGCAGAAATACTCTACTATATTGGGCTTCTTTATAAAAGTGAAGAAAGGGTTAACACATACTAACAATTCAAAAGTGGAGTTCGAAAACTAAAAAATTAAAGATACGTTTTTATTTGTGGCTTTCCGCACTATCAGAGAGAGCAAAGTTGAAAAGGTTGCCATTAATGGTTACTTTGTATGAGAGTGGTGTACCATTCTTATGCTTAGTTTTCACATTTCCTGAGAGTATTTAATCTAGCTAATAAGAGCAAAAAACCTATTTCACCAATGAACTCAATTTTCAGGTATGTGAAGCACATTTTATTTTGAGAAAATAATTGATTGAAAAGGTAAATGTGTATGTGAGGTTGATAAAACTGAGTATGAAATATGTAAAAAAGTTTTCATCTTTATCAGATGATGTATAAGTGTTAGTGGGAGTGCTTTTATATATTTCTGAATCAGTGGGTAAGACACTTTCTAAGTCTGTGAGTATGTAATAGTTTGTGTGAGGTGCAGAGTAGCTCAGGGAGAAGTGACAATGTGTTGTCCAGGAATTGAATTTTACACATGTGTTGTTTTACTGCATACTGTAATTGCTAGAAACAGAACGGGCTGCTAAGGGTTAAACTTATACTTATCAATGAATTTGAAGATCACAAAGTTTTACATATCTATACATGATGTGTAGCTCTCGAAGAATGTTTTTCTTGGAACTCTGTGACTTGTAGTTCTGTTTATTCCATTTTAAAAGAGGACTACAAGTCTCAGAATAGAAAGGAAGAAACAAGCACAGTGGATGTACATAACGCGTTGAGGAAAAGTGTTCTTCTGATCGGTATCATTTGTACCAGGACTCCATTGTTTTTTCATTGCCATTTCGTGTCAAACACTTCCACACGACCCACCTGGTCATTTCTGCTGATGCCTGAGGAAATTCTAACAAACGCCGTCTGGATCTGGTTATCAACTGCAAACACTGCCCTGATTGAACAATGGACTAACAGCCAAAAGACTGGAATGAAAAAGTATAAAAGGCTTGTAAGCTGCGGAGTAAAGCAGCAGCCTCCTCTGTCTTGTTTCTAACGAGCTTGGGACTCTGTTCCATAGCCCGGGCTATTTGAATAAATCTGGGTTCCTCCTGCAGACGAAGGCTCCTGTGTCTCCTTTTACTACGTAAGAAGGGTATGGAAGACTTGGGCGGTTCCCCCGCCGCCGAGACCCAGTAAGTGGGTTAATCCGGTTCATCAAATGGCACCCGAATAGGGACTCCACGAGTACGAAGGTCAGGCCCGGTGGATGTGAGGAGGTGCACGGAGAGACTCCGACGGAGGCGCCCTACCCGAGGGATTCTTGCAATCCGGTAAGCCGAACGACTCGCCCGCTGTTCCTCCCCACCCGGTCTGGGCCACATGACCGCGTCCTCGCTGGAGTCCCATAGCAAATAATTTCTGGAGCAGGACACAGCCCTACGTCTGCAGGAGAGAACTACCCCTGTAAGGTAAGGGTGGACTGATCACCCACCAAGTCTGTATGATTCTGCTGTTATTGACCTTTGCAAAAGCCAAGCAGGCGAGGTGAATTTTAAAACCCGCCGGTGTCTGTTACCTATTTACAAGCATGCCAGTCAGTAGTAAGTTCAAGAAATTATGTTGTTGTATGTGTACGCAGGACTCCCAGCTGGAGGCGGCTTGTCCGCTCCCTCAGAAGGGACCCCTGGCCATACGATGTATGTTAAACATGGCCCTTTTGCCATAATGTTTTCCTCATTCTGGGTAAAATATACGAAACAAAGTAACGCGGAATTACAGTGGCCACTTTTCGGCTCCTTTAATTCCCAAGTTCTCACCAACTTAGAGGAACAATTAATGAAAAGAAAAACGCGCCCGTCTATGTTTGAATCTGTCCGATTTTGGAGGAAAGAGATAGAGCAGAGAGCTAGAAAGCAGAAGGCTCAAGAAAGAAAACAGGAACGCATGTCAATGGCCGACCACGCCAGAGTAAATTTACAAAATCAAATGACAAAATCGGTAGAAATAGCCAACAGGGAGCATGGGGCCCGGGTACAAAAATGCTATCCAGCTCGTGAGGAGAAAAGAAAGGGCCATATGGATGGGGGAGAAGAAGGTGATTCCTTGCTTGATACCATGCTAGAAAGCCCTCCTGCATATGCCCCAATGTACCCTGCACTGACACCTCACACCCCACATGTCCCCCCGCCACCGCCCACTCCTGCCCCCACTGCCCCTCCTACTGTTCTTCCTGTCACACCAACCCTCCCGATTTTTCCTATGACACCGACCACGCCCGCTAACCCTGTCCTTACTGCGGGAATGACAACAAGTCTCCATCCGCCCAACCCCTGCAGCTTTACCCCTACCCGCCCTTTTCCTACTTCCCCGTGGTCTACAGTTAAACAGGATTTATATAAAATGTTCAATTCCCCCCGACTGGCCTCCTTGCGCTCTGCAGTCAGCTTTTCGTCCCTTCGAGAAAATGACCTACAGGAGCAACAGTGTGAATGTTGGATAAAGAACGGGAATATTTATGCCTTTAAAGACATATGGTCCACCTTTTCCCAGTGGACGATTATGGAACAGACCACCTGGGCTGAATACATGTGTACGCTGGTCATGCAAAAATTTGAGAATGCGCTTATGCAGATACCCACTGGATTAATGGACCTTAGGTCACAAATAAGAAGAGGCGATGTTCAGGGAGAGGGGATGTTTGGTGCTGTGTCTGCTTTAATGGCTTACCGTGATATGACCGCTTTTTCCAACACCCCTCTAGAGACAGCTATGCCAATGAGAGAGGCGGCCCCTGTCTTTGTTAACGCACTTACCGATGCCCAAAATAATGGCCGAGGGGCTGTTGAGGCACACTGGCGCAGGCTTTCGGTTCATGTTCCTTGGAAAAGGTCAGAAGTAATGCAGTTAAAAGAACAATTACCAGATCCCCGGAAGAATCCGGCTGCCTTTTACAGAGAATTAGGTCAGATTATATCTGCAGGTACTCTCGTTCTTGAGGATATAGATTTACTTTTTGGTACGGTTGTTCCCACTGAAATTTGGGACAAGATTCGACATACTGATCATGAAGTGGCGTTGGGAGGTAAATGGGCTGACCTAGAGGCTATGGAAGAAGCAAGGGTAGGAGGGACTAAACCAGAAGCTGCCATCCTGACTTTGCCTGGTAAAATAATAACGTTTATGAAAACACTTTTGCCGGAAACTGTCATTAACTGGGATAAAATAAACGCCTGTAGGCAGCGAAAAGATGAGAATGTGGCGGACTTCTTTACCCGTTTTGAGACAGAATACAAGGGAAATAGTGGTTTGGATCCCCGGACCCCAGGTTCTGGCCCAGTGTTTGTCGATAAGTTTGTCAGCAACTTGCTTCCTGAGATTTCCACCAGGCTTAAGAAAGTTGAAAGTACGTGGTCTGCCCAAACTATCACTGGTATCTTGGCTATGGCACAATATCATGAGAATAGGGAGAATGAAGATAGAGACAAGGAAAGTAAGAAGGTTAGGGATCTTAAGACTAAGGCACTTCTGCAGCAGGCTTACCCTCCCCGAGGTCCCGATGCCCGCGGGAATTTCAGACCTCAACCCCAACACCCTCCGAGGGCTCGCCAGTCTACCCCCTCCAGCCCTCAACATACGGGAGCCCTCCAAACAGATCAGTGTGCTTATTGTAAGGGGTACGGCCATTGGACAGACGAGTGTCCCGTGTTAGCTGAAAACATCCGAACAGGGAAGACTCGGCCTCGCGCTCCCAGGGAGGGAAGGCCGACTAGGGACCATGGCCCGCCCCATCCACAGGATAAAGAACGTAGGCCCAGGGATCACGTTCCCGCCCGGCCGCGCCCGGCTAATAGGGTTGATGGGTACGAAGTAACACGCACTTATTACAATGATGATTATGACGAAGTTGATGAGATAGGGTCCTACCAAGCATAGGACAGCCAGGAAAGGGGTATTACCAGAGTGCAAATTCCAGTGGATCAAAGGGGCCCGCATGTTCAAATGTCAGTTGTGGGGAACGATCAGAATTTTCTTTTGGATACTGGGGCCACCAGGTCTTCTATTGCACGTCTGTCAGTCCCGGAGGCACCCCTTTCTGGCAAAATAAATGTCTCCGTGGGTTTTGCAGGAACACCTGTGACGAGCCCTGTCTCTGAACCCCTCCCTCTCGATATTGGCCCTGCACATGTTGACGCTCCCTTGGTCCTTACTACAGGTTGCAGTGAAAACTTGTTAGGCATGGATTTACTGAAAGCTCTGTATGCGACCATATCATGTAGTCCCCAAGGTGTATCCCTAACAATTTCTCCCACCGCAGCTTCCTATATGTATCTGTCTGGTCCCCTCCCACCAGAATTGCAGCTTTTACCTTCCTCCCTCTGGGCATCATCAGACACTGATGTAGGGTGTCTCAACATATCCCCTCATGTGGTACGCATCGAGCCAGGTGCACTTCTCCCCCGCCTCCGGCAGTATCGACTACCCGCGGAAGGAGAAATGGCCCTTTTAAAAAATAATATCTGAATTAATGGACAAGGGCGTAGTGGAGGAAACACGTGGCAATATCTGTAACAGTCCCATTATTCCCGTTCTTAAAAAGACCAATGGAGATGCTCTCTCCCCTAAAATATACAGATTCGTGATTGACCTGAGAGCCCTTAACAAAATAACAATCTCCCAATATCCTGTTGTCCCCGACATTACAGCCCTCTTAACGATGGTCCCTTCTAACGCAACGCACTTTTCTGTCATAGACCTGAAGAATGCTTTTTTCAGCATTCCTATACATCCTGACAGCAGACATTTTTTTGGTTTCTCCCTTGGTGGGCGAAGCTTTAGATTCTGCCGCGCCCTCAAGGTTTCACCGAGAGCCCCAGTATCTATAGTCAAGCCCTCAAAAGTCAACTAGATTCCTTGGAACTCCCTGATAACTCCACACTATTACAATATGTAGATGACCTCCTCATTGCTGCAAATTCTGCCCCATCATGTAAAGAAGCTACTCTCTGTTTGTTACGCCACCTTGCCCTCCATAATCACAAAGTCTCTTTAAAAAAGCTTCAGTTTTGTCAAGAGAAGGTGACCTATTTAGGTCATCTCCTCTCGAAGGAGGGAAGGCAGCTCACCGCTGATCGTGTAGCCATTATCAATGCTATGACGGCCCCACGAACACAAAAGCAGGTGCGAACCTTCATAGGCCTAACCTCATACTGTAGACAGTGGATTTCCAACTTTTCGGCCATGGTCAAACCTCTTCTTGCCCTCACCACTAAAGACATATCAGACAGTTCCTTTCCATGGACTAGAGAGCATGCGCAGGCCTTCCAAGATTTAAAGAGGGCTCTGTGTACTGCTCCAGTCCTCGGTACTCCTGATTATAGCAAGCAATTTTTTCTTTTTGTACATGAGACAGACGGCTGTGCATGCGCTGTCTTGACCCAGATGTTCGGAGGTCACCATCGGCCATGTGCCTATTTTTCAGCCACCTTAGATCCTGTTGCAAGGGCTCTCCCAGGATGCCTACGGGCGACCGCTGCGGCCGCCCTCATGGTCCGTCAGAGTGCGGGGATCGTCATGAACTCCCCCTGACTCTGATGGTCCCCCATTCTGTAGATACCCTCCTTAATAACACCAAGACACAGTACCTCACTAGCGCACGACTCACAGGATATGAACTGACACTCTTTTCCAGCCACATTAACATCAAGAGATGCACTGTACTGAACCCCGCAACATTACTCCCACTGGATACTCAGGATGCCCGCTTAGACCCACATGACTGCATATTAAGGACAGAGGAGGAGACGAAGGGACGGGTTGACTTACAGGATACCCCGATAGCAGAACCAGAAGGTACACTATATGTGGACGGATCATGTCTCAGAGGGCCAGATGGTAACACCTCAGCCGCCTTTGCCCTCACGACATTAGGACAAGTAGTAGAAACAGCTCAGATTCCGCAGTGCTCTGCTCAAGCAGCAGAATTAGTGGCCCTCACTAGAGCCTGTGAGTTAAGCAAAGGGATGACGGTAAATATTTATACTGACAGCCAATATTCCTTCGGGGTGGCCCACAACTTCGGGAGGTTATGGAAAGAAAGGAATTTCCTTACTTCCCATGGGACCAAGATTCAACATGGCCCCCTAATTCACCGATTGTTAGACTCCCTGACACTCCCCAGAAAGGTGGCCATTATAAAATGTAAGGCCCATAAGAAAGTGACAGATGATGTTGGGAAAGGCAATGCCCTGGCTGACCAGACGGCCAGACAAACAGCTCTTAGAAAAAGGGAAGGAATGTATGTAGGAGGTCCCGCTAGGTGGGTGGCAGATGAGGGCATGGTTGAAAACACAGTACAGAGTGTGATCGATATTCAGTCCCATACTACTCCTGAGGAACTACGGGTGTGGAAGGAGCAATTAGCAAAGGAGGGAATTGATGGTTGCTGGGTCCGCACGACTATGGAAAGACAATGGATGTTACCTGACAGTCATGTGCTACCAGTAGTTACGATGGCCCATGGTCCTGCTCACATTAGTGCAAAAGGGATATGTAAATTGTTGGAACCTACATGGTACAACTCTAAGATACCAACATATGCTGAAAAGCTGGTTAAAACATGCATGATTTGCCTAATGTATAACCCAGGAAAAGGCACAGTTACTCCTAAGGGAGGATTCTCTCCTCCTACCTTCCCTTTTGAAGTCCTCCAAATAGATTACATCCAGATGGACCGATGTAACAATTTAAAATATGTCCTAGTGGTGGTCTGCACCTTCAGCCGATGGGTGGAGGCCTACCCCGTCAAAGACTGCACCGCTATCACTACCGCCAAAATGCTATTAAAAGAGTACCTCCCATGATTCGGTTTGCCCCGCTTGGTCTGGAGTGACAACGGGACACACTTTACGGCTCAAATTATGGAATATATCTGTACAGCATTGGGTATAAAACAAAAATTTCATGCAGCTAACCACCCCCAGTCAGCAGGTCTAGTGGAGGTGTACAATGGCATCCTAAAAACAAAAATGGCCAAAATAGTAGCCGAGACAGGTGTCACTTGGGTTGATGCTCTGCCCTTGGCCCTATTGTCTACAAGAACAACAGCCCACACCAGGATAGGGCTATCCCCCATGAGATTGTGTTCGGGAGGCCTGCCAATGTATGGGGTGTCCCGCGGCCTAAGAAACTGTCTGATGTTGAATACCCTGTATTAACTGATTACCTGTACAGTCTAACTAATACCTTTCGTACTCTTTATCACCAGGTGCATGAGGCCATACCTGACAAAAGCGAGGGTCCAGGACACGTTATCCAGCCTGGAGATTGGGTCTTAGTAAGAAATTTTCAACGGACTAAGAGCCTCGAACCCTGCTGGACACAGCCCCGTCAGGTGTTGCTGGCCACCCGCACCGCCGTGAAAGTAGAAGGTCGGAAGAATTGGGTGCATTCGTCCCACTGTAGGCGTGTGCCTCTGCCCCTCCCCTATGATCAGTGGGTGAGGGAAGGACAAGGAGACTCAGAAACAGAAACAGTCCCGACGTTTGTCCCATTTAGCGATGCCAGACTGCATTTTACATCTACGGAAGCAGAGAGTGACAGCATACTGAAAGGAAGGGTGGAACCCTCCCTTAACTCTGCTCAACGTCCAGAACAATTGTTTCCCGACCATACTGACCCTACTTTCGACCGATATAACTTGCGCCCCCGAGGGAAGGCTTGCCTTTGACTTCGCCAAGTGCCTATAGGCTGTAGGGCTGTGATCTCCCCGGCCTAGAGTAGTGCTGGTGTGTCAGACTAAGGTACGCCATAGGGCTCTTGGCACCTGCGCCCAGTGAAGCAACCACCAATCACAGACAGCCACTAGAGGTCCCTGGCTTAGCACAATGGCTGCCGTCCAAAACACTCGAATCCAGAAACAATATGTCAGTCTCCGACATAGTAAATGCTTCATGGCCACCGTGGTGACGCTGTTTGTCTCCCTCATCCTGTCTATTCTTGGTTGGCTGTTACTAATCTACCATCCTGTTACCTCACCAACCCCTACCCCAACTCCTGCAGAGCACCAGTATTACACGCTACCAGCCCACGAGTTACCCCGCCGTGCAGAATTCTTCAATAACACCTTCATCCAAATGTTGCATCATCATCAGCTGATCATGAACATTTCCAACTGCTGGGTTTGCGGACTGATGCCGCATTCCATGATACACCCTGTCCCATTCTTTCCCTACCCCTTTTCCATCTCTGGGTCTTGTCTTGCATGGTGGATGTTGATACAGGAGGCCTACACTGTCAATGGTACTGCCAATTCTGACCTTGGAACATTTCAGGATGACTTCTGGCGGAACAGATCTGGCCATGCCAATGCTCCTTTTGTCCGACCAGCTCATCCACATCGCTACTATCACCAGATGAACTCGGTGAGATGGTAGTATTCAACTCAACCACTCGACGAACATTTTCCAGATTCCGCACAAGAAGGATACTGCCCGATGAACGAGACACTGTGAATGTCATAAATGTGCAAGGCCGTGTCTGCATCCATGGCCTAGGGACTAAGAAAGTTGGTACCAGTACTTGTAATATCACAAAATCTTTAAACTCTACATCTCCTCCGAAGCTGGTGGCATCCCCCAACACCTATTTTATCTGTGGCACTGCCGCCTACACTTGGCTCCCCCGTAACTGGTCTGGTACCTGCTATCTGGCCTTCCTCCTTCCGCCAACGTATTCTACCCATGGGAGTTACCACCTGTTGATGAAGGGCGCTCTGCGTCGCTCACGTAGGGGCGTCATATCAGCCGAGGATACAGCAGGCCAGGAAACCGGGGACTTCCTTAAAGGTTTCCTTCCATTCTGGGGCCCCATGGCAAACAGTCGGGCTGTACGAGGACTGACCAGGGTCCTTGAAGCCACCATCACAGTAACAGCTGGTGCCCTCTCCAACATCACTGCAGAACTACAGGCGGACCGCCTTATAACACTGCAGAACCGCATGGTCCTAGACGTCCTCCTTGCTGATCGTGGTGGTGTGTGTAAATTGATCGGCTCCAGCTGCTGCGTGTACATCCCAGACAACGCACCTTCAGTGTACTATGCCATCCAACGTCTGCATCACCTTTCTTCCGAAAATTCATCTGGATAAAGGCAACTGGTCCCTCACAGGCTGGATCTGGGGCCTCCTTTCCCAGTGGGGGTGGAGGGTCCTCATCTTCCTTGCCTTGGGAATAACTGTCCTGGTCTCCTGCTGTTTGTGCTTTCAGTGCCTGCCAGTGCTCTGTACAATGTGTGTCCAGACCATCCAGCCTCCACCCTCCAACATTCGCAACACCAATATGATGATGATGCTCCAACAAGAAACTGATGGCCTTATGAACATTGACATTTCTTAAAGTATTTGCCACTCAATGGCAAAAGGAGGGTCTGAGGAAAAGTGTTCTTCTGATCGGTATCATTTGTACCAGGACTCCATTGTTTTTTCATTGCCATTTCGTGTCAAACACTTCCACACGACCCACCTGGTCGTTTCTGCTGATGCCTGAGGAAATTCTAACTAAAACGACAAAAACCATCTTGCAGCCTGCATTTCTGCCCAGGAACTGTCGCACACCCACCCCCCCCTGTTCTTTGCAGTTCGACAGAAAACCATGAGACACTCACGCCCTGTGTAAATGATTTGTTTCCCATCTCCTGCTCCCTGCCTGGTAAACATCCTTGACACCGTGATCAGGTTATCTGGACAATGGTCTGACTGCTGGGCCTTGATCAGGGTGATTGGACAATGGTTTGAATGACCGAGCTTTGATCAAGCTGATCGAACAATGACCTGAATGACCGTGCTTTGATCAAGCTGAGTGAACAATAATTTGAGTACCAAGCCTTGATCAGGTCACCAACTACAAACGCCGTCTGGATCTGGTTATCAACTGCAAACACTGCCCTGATTGAACAATGGACTAACAGCCAAAAGACTGGAATGAAAAAGTATAAAAGGCTTGTAAGCTGCGGAGTAAAGCAGCAGCCTCCTCTGTCTTGTCTCTAACGAGCTTGGGACTCTGTTCCATAGCCCGGGCTATTTGAATAAATCTGGGTTCCTCCTGCAGACGAAGGCTCCTGTGTCTCCTTTTACTACGTATGAAGGGTATGGAAGACTTGGGCGGTTCCCCCGCCGCCGAGACCCAGTAAGTGGGTTAATCCGGTTCATCAGCGTGAACCTGTGAAACTTGAAAGCTATGTATTATTTATCCTTTAGAGTAGGTATTGGTGAATTATAGAACAGGTTTGTATGTTCTTAGATGGTAACACATGCCCTTTATACTAATACTGAGTTACATATGTAGTATGAGAATGCCAGGCATTATTAAAAATGCAATTTTAAACATGGATCGGGCCTACTACTGCAGACGGTGTATGTGCATTCTCAGTGCCAGGTTTATTTGGCATGTAAAAGCTGTTTGTCAAGTGTTTAATATACGTTTAAGTACACATAACTCACATGTCAGATACACTGTAGGTATGCCATCAACTTGGTGCTGGGTGTTTAAAAGAATGAGAGATGTCTGAGTTTTAGTAATTTACTCATGGACTTGCAGACCCCTATGCCAAGCACTACATAGAGTATACCACCCATAATGCAACTGACATATATGTTTGCAAAGCATAGAGCCTCTCTCTCTTCCCAGTCACAGAGTGACAGAGGGACTAGTAGATTCACTCACATACTCAGAAACTGATTATGCATGCGCTAGTAGCAGGTGTATGTCACAAGTAAAATTAATAAAAATATATGAAAAAAATGTATGCACTAGTATCAAAGGCAGCTGCACCGTCACCTACATGCCCCTCTATTCCCAAACAGAGGCACTAAGGTATTTGGCAGGCCTCTTACATACACATTTAGAGAGCCATTGAGGGACTAAAAGAGACAGTCAAATACTGGCTCATTTACTTAAACATCTCATGGCACTCCTATAGCTGAACTCATATACTCACTCAGATATGTACGCAAGTAGTAACACATCATCCATCCAGACAAATAGTCCTTTAAACATGGGTCAGGCCTACTTGTGCATACCCTGTCTTTGCCCTCTCACTGCCAGCTTCACTTAGTATGTAAAAGCTGTTTGGCATGTCTTATATCTACGTTTTAGTAGACATAACTCTCCTCTGAGGTATGCTGTAGGTATGCCATACAGCACACTGCGTTGTGCTTGAAAAATTGAGAAGTGTCATTTTAAGGTTTAGGAACTTACTTATGCACTTTCAGACACCTATGCCAAGCACTACCTAGAAGATACCATCCATAATGCAACTAATATCCATGTTTCCAAAGCAAAGAGCCTCTCTTTCTTCCCAGTCACAGAGCGACAGAGGGACTTATACATTCACTCATATACTCTGAAACTGCTAATGCTTAGTATCAAAGGCAGTTGCACAGACACCTACATACCCCTCTATTCCCTAACAGAGGTACTAAGGTATTTGTCAGGCCACTTGAAAAAACATTTAGAGAGCCATTGAGGTACTAAAACAGATAGTTATATAGCGGCACATTTACTTAAACATGTCATGGCACTCCTACAGGTGTACTCCTACACTCACTCAGATATGCAGCCAAGTACTGACACAACATAGTCTCTATTCCAGACTAGTAGTCCTTTAAACATAGGTTGATACAGAGGAACACAGTAATAGATATGGTGGTATACCCAGTGAGAGACTAATACATACATTAACGCAAAAAAGACATAGAGACATAAACATGAATATTAATAAAGTAATGCAAGTTCTAATACAATCAATCAACTGTTTTTGTTCATAATTAAACACCTAAAATATGCAAGCAGAAACAAGGATACTATCTCCTCACAGCTGAGAAACAAAAGGGGCAAAATGCAGAGAAAGTGGTGAAAGAGAAAAGAGCTGCTGGTAAGAGAACAAAGACATTTCTTTAAAAAGTTTGTGAACAACTGGAAATGCAGCAAAATCAAGTAAATAAAAAACAAAATTTGAGATCAACTAAAAAGGAGAAAAAGTATGATATTATGAGTAAAAAATCAAACAAAAAAGAAGACACTTTAACCAGGAGGTAGACGCAGTTTGAGGAAATCAGAGTTAGAATGTTGCATAGTAGAGTAATTCAGAATTTTATAAAAAGTTTGAAGAACTATAAAAAAAAGAAGAGAAGCACTCAGACAAAAGTAATGTGTTGAGGGAATAGTCGATAACACCTTTGCTCTCAAGAGGAAGCTATTTAGTTTGATTCTAATCAGAATGAGGACCAGACCATGGATAAAATAGTGTTGTCTATGAGGAACAGAAGCAAAAAGAAAACACTTATCAATAGAAATAATTTTTTCAAAGTTTTCAGCAGTGTATGGAGATATACTTCTAGTACTAAGCCGTTCTTTAATGAAGAAAGCTACTTCTAAGAAAACACATTAGTGCATGCAGTTGAAGAATCTGGATGATGTTATGAGAGGAAGGATGGTAGTTGCATTCCCAAAGAGGTGATGGTATCTACAAATGTAGAGGAAGTGATAGATGAGGAGGTGCAGGGAAGGCGTAGACAGCCTCCTGTATATAACTGGAACTGAAGCAGTATTTGTAGTGTTCAACAGAAATCTATCGATATATTGAGAAATTTCCTATGTATATTTCCCTGCAGAAGTCTGAAGCAGAAAATAGCTACTTTGCAAGAATTAAATCGATGCAAAGTAAGGAAGTATACTAATTTACAGGGACACTAACTAGCAGGCCTATCAAAGAAAGTGTGTCAAAGCACTTTTCATCATTTCAGAATATTAGCTGTACACCATTCGGAAATGCAAACATTAGTTAGGAGGCTTTACTGTGTAAAACTCCTGCCCTACGTTTAGGAGAAATGGCTACAGATCTTTTGCATAGTACAGTAGCAGAGGTGGGAAAAGTTTGTGATGATGTTCAGTTTCGTTTCTTTGGTCCTGAAGAGGAGTGTAGGGAAAATGAGGAGTTGGTACCTGCAGGTGTACTAGAACAGGACACAGGTATTACTGTTGATAAAGTTCAAGAAGAGACTAGAAAGTTTAACACAGTCTGTTCAGAGTAACTGAACTGTGTTTGTATATGTTGTTGACGCACTCAGTACAAGAGTCAAACTCGTTATGATGTTGTTTTTTCAAAAACTGAAGAAGATAACAGAGATAAGTGGCAAGAATTTGCAGCTTACTTATTTGTAGAGGAGGGATTTGATTATTCCACACGACAAGTTATTTAGAAGTACTGTTATGATAAATTGGAAGATAATAAAATGCTTGCTAGAGCAGTCCACAACAAGTTAGAATTAGTTGCAATCCCAGAAGAACTTCAAAATGAAAATTTTTATGAATCAATTCTAATACAGTGTATATATCCATTCCAAGATGTAGTTTGTATGGAGCTGAAGACAGGGAAGTTACCTCCAACAGAGTCACCGAAAGGTCTTAAAGGTAGAGTTGTGTACTTGCCATTAGATTTCAAGCAGAATATTGAAACTGTGGGGTGCAGAGAGATTTGGAAGAAACCCTTATTCTTGTCAATGGCGTCCCTAACAAGAAAAAACAAATATGGCAAGAGCTAGTAGATGTTAGTAAAGTAAAAAAAGGCAACATTGTATCTGGTATAAAATTATTTTTATTATAAAAATGTAGATATTCTTCAAATTGTAGCACATATGGAGGATGACACATCAACATCAAGAGGTCAGATTGAAAAGGTGGCTCGATCAAGATCAATAGAAATTTATGAACACTACTGTATTTATCCTCTGCATTCTAAAAAAATATTTTTATTTTAAATAGAAAGAACAACATTATGATGACAATAAGTATCATATCACTTATTGTTGAGACACAGCACAACAATGACTAATTGTTCCAAGTCTTCAAATACCCATAGATTCCCATCCTCCCCGACAACATGGTACCGTTCTGCCATACGATCCAAGCGCCTTTCAAACAACATAATAGTATTAACTAGTTCAATAGGAGCACACAGCATCCCCCTATATTCATTCCATTTCCCCCAGATTTTGGTCCATTTATGTGGGCAACCTCTACTTTCGTAAACCACCCTTTCCGTCTGCCTACACCAATCCATGTCATGTTTCCAATCATTCAAGGTCGGAGCTGATGTAGTTCTCCAAGTTTGGCTATATTGCGTTTGGCCACTATGAATCCCAGCGTCACTCAGAAGCGCTCTCTACTATTCAGGTCTGTTTCATCCCAAATATTTAAGAGACACCACTTTGCCGATGGTGACATATAGCCCCCACAAACACTCATGAGACAGGCTGTCACCGCCACCCAATAAGTCTGGAGTGCCAGACAGTCCCATATCATACGGAAAGAATGTTCCCTCCCGACCACAATCCCTGGGGGACAATGCAGTTTCAGACCTGCCCATTTTAACCTTTGTTGTGCAAGCATAGTAAGACATGTGTAAACTTTTAAGTTGCACAAGTCAGAATCATGGGCGTATAGCCCCCTCCCTTGGGAATGCCAAAGCCTCCGGCCATTCATCATCTTCCAGACTCCCTAGATCACGCTCCCAGCTTTCCCAGAGTCGGGGCAGAAGCATCCTCTGCATTCTAAAGAGATTAATGCAAATATGGATCTAGAATTTGTTGCAGACAACTCCATCGCTGTTGCTCACTACGTGACTTCATATATAACAAAATCAGAGAAGACAGAGATGAAAGAAATGTGGGAGGAGATTTATGCAGAAGAGTTTTACTAAGAAAGAGTGCAGCTTTAGCTTGAAAATGCTTTCCTACACAGAAATAGGGTCCTATGAATGCTCAGACAGGTTGAGCTTGGCTAGTTTGTTCTCCAAGTCAAGAGGAATTGTGTGGGTAAGCCTAGGCATTGCAAGCAGTTGAAATAGAGATTTCTTTTTTTTTTTTTTAAATGTTATTTATTGGCAATTGAACAAAGGATTGAACATTATCCGGCTAGGTTCGTCGGTGCTTTGAACATGACACATATATAAGGTGCATTTGTTGATTCTTATGTCAGTTCACTTTAAACAAACCCCCATGTTCGGCATAATACATAGTGAATAAACAGCTCTCAACCAAGGGGTAATTCCCTGCAGTGCCCAGAGCTCTAACAACATTAGGACAACAGCCAATCTTACTAGCAAAGAAGAGTGGGCCAAATCAATCCTCTGCCACAACCCTCCATCTTCCCTCTGCCTTGCCCGTCTCCTTCCCCACCAAGTAGGATTGATAAGGTCTCCAGAAGCCCCCGGGGCGGCTGTGCGATGGGAGTAGATCGTTGTAGACTTCAGATTGTGTATTGCAGTAGTATGTCATGTCTTTATGCCTGTCACTCAGGGAGGTAAGATGGCCACGTGCCCATTGCATTGCCAACCTGCGCTTTGCCAGAAGCAGCCCAGTTGCAACCAGAATTCTAACACTTTTATCTACCTCTTTATCGAAGCCCAATAGAGCCAGCAGTGGGTCAGGCTACAGGGATAAGCCCGTTATATCTGTCAATTCCTGAAAGACTTTTAATCAAAACTCCTGTATGCCCGGACAAAGCCAGGCCATGTGCATAAAGCCAGCATCTGGTGCACAACAGCGCCGACACTCTGCAGAGTCATGCAGCCCATAGCAGTGCAATCGCTCAGGAGTATAGTATACACGATTAATATACTTACAGTAAATGAGTCAGTGCCTGCCATTCAGAGATATCTTTTTAGTCTTAGCACAGAATTGCCAGGAGGCATCATCTATGACTCTTGCGAGATCCCTCTGCCAATCCCGCCCGCGCCTTCAACATCACCGGGCGCATAGCCTCCTGTGCAAGAGCATAACATTTTGTCACCAGTTTTACCGGAGAACTGCTTTGTATCACATACTTAAGTGCAGGCACATCCGGGGGCACCTGCATGTCATCCCCCAGGAGATCTCACAGGGTGTGGCATGCCCTAAAGTACTGGAAGCTAATGAGGGAGGATAGAGCGGGAGCCCCACCCAAGACAGACTCCCAACTGTTCATGACTTTTTTGCTGAAGGAATCATCCCTCCTGCATATACCCAAAGATTGTATTGCCTTTGCTACCGCTCTCTCCCTCCCTACCGGGAGGCGCAGTTTTGGGTGTTTTATCTGGTTTTAGGAGAGTAATGATTAATGCCTCACGCATGGAAGGAGGCATAACACCAGTCCTGGCCATTTCTTTGTACAAAGTGGCCATGTGTGGGATCAACTGGTCCTGGTATGCCTTATAAAAGTCCATCGTGAGGCCATCAATACCAGGGGTGCTAGCCGCACGCATACCTTTGAGCGCAGAGTGTATCTCCGAGGGGTCAAGGGGCGCCATGAGGTGTTCCCTATGTTCCATCGTGTGCCATGTCATGTTAATATGTCCCAGATAGTCTGCTATTGCTTCTGCATCCAGGGCCACGGAAAAGCCATACAGCTCGGAGTAATATCTGCAAAACCTGCCAGCTATAAGTTCTGTATCAAACAGCGGCTGTCCCGCTTTGTCTAATATTTCCATAATCACTCATGACTCTTTGCTTGGACGCACTAAAGTGGCCAATGTGGCACCCGGGCGCTCCCTCACTTCATAAACTCTGGCCGCTGCATATTTCCCTAGGTGTTTAACCTCGCTGTCCGCTGTTTCATGGAATTCCTCAAGCTTCTCCCTAATGTCCTTAAGCAGGCTTCCATCCCCCAGACGCTGATGCTCTAGTTCCAACTCAGCAATGACTTCCTCAAAGCGAGCCAAACTATTCCGCAGGGATTTAAGAACCCCTGCGTGCTTTGATATTGCAGCGCCTCTAATGTAAACTTTGAAAGTTTCCCAGACTGGGGCAAAGCTAGGTAGAGAGTCAATGTTGATTTGAAAGAACTCCTCCATTGCTGGCACCAATTGTGGCCTTAAAGACCGCAACCAGCAAGGAGTACAGGGGAAATTGCCAGGTGAAAGCTGTAAGTTTTTTTTAGCGTGGAGGGAAAGTTCTAATATTACGGGGGAGTGGTCAGAATAAGTTCTCGGGAGCGGTTCGTATTGAAGGACCCGGGAAACCAAGCGTCTGGACACCAGTCAAAAGTCGATTTGCATGTGAATGTCATGAGTAGCTGAGTAGTGTGTAAAGCCCACCCTCTCCGGGTGATGGTGTCTCAATACATCAACAAGGTCTAAGGGTTCAGGCATATCAACTATTGCTTTAGCTATTGCCGTGGGGTGGCGGGGGAGCCCCCTAGACCGATCCTTGCCGGAACCAAGACGCAATTGAAGTCACCACCCCAGAGCTGGGGGCGATCGCCCCTTTAATGCAGGAGGGAGCTGAGCATATAGTAGAAAGATGGATAGTCATGGTTGGGCCCATAAACCGCCACTATTAATATCACCTCCCTGTCTCTGTGACATCGAGCAATCACATATCTGCCCTCATGGTCGGTGCTAAGTTCTTGCAGTGTAATGCTGGATCTGCTGCTTGCCCATATAGGCACGCCCCGAGCGTGTGATGTAATGCCCGCAGCCAGGAAGGTCCCCTGTAATCTACGCTGTGTTAAGAGACCATTATTAGTGATTTCCTACTAAATTGCTACATTTACACTGTGCCTTTTCAAATATGCCACCAGTTTCCGGAGCTTTCTGTGGTCATTCAGGCCCCTCACATTCTATGTAAGGAATCTGATGGAAGGGGGCGGATCGAGTCGTGGTTGCTCTATCTAAGTCACCTTTCTCACAATTGCATCCTGTTTGACAAACTAGCCAGAGCATCAGGACAATTTTTAGTAATAACAAATAAGCAATAATCCTATAGGACAACTCACCCACTCTATGCCTACCCCAACTCAGCACAGTAGAATAAAAACCCTCCCCTGCCCGACCAAAACCCAGAGAAGAGAAACAACAAAAAAAAAGCTCTACATGTTGGAGGAAACACATGGGGGTGGATGTTACCAGCTCATGTGCTCCATACATGGCCCAGCTAGACACATACCCCCTAGGGCAAGGCCCGTGCCTCCCAGGCCAACCTTTTAAGCCCCAACAAATAGCATCTAAAAATCCATCAGTTCTACAGGTTGTTATCAATGCGGAGATCAGCAGGCAATGCTCCGCCGCACTCCAGATGGAATAGAACCACCATAACCTCCTGGGGTATCAGTGAGACCAACCCCAGCTCCATCTCCAAACATTCAATAGGAACAGTCTTACCCAGTTCACAAGGAGCACCAATGAGGAGCGAAAAGCCCCGCAAAGGCACCAAAGTCACCCAGAACGATCAATATCTCCCGAGCGGGTGAGGCCAGAATCTAGCACCATTTTGCAAACCCCTCCCGGATAATCCATGCGGCTCCCACTGGCTGCAGGCAAGCTGATCTAGCATCAGTTCTCCAAGTTCAGTGAGTCGTCATCCACATTGGAGGCTCCCTTGGAAGAACGCCCACAGGAGTCAGCCCCCCCATGTCACTTGAGAAACTGGAGGACTTGCTTTGGATCTGTGAAGAAACACGGTTTTCCCTTGGAAAAGATCCATAACTTTGCAGGGTATACTATGCTGCATTCGAAATTCAATTCGCGGAGTTTCCTCTTCACTTGCATGAATTGACGAAGAGCCTCCTGTACCTGCAGCGTGAAGACCGGATAGAGGGATAGTAAGTAAGTAAAAGTAAGTAAGTCCGTTTTTATATAGCGCAGCTACTCACCCTTACGGGTCTCAAGGCGCTGGGGGCCGTAGTGGAAATTAAGTGAGCTATTGCCCAGAGTCACATGGTGCTGAGCTGAGCTGCCGCCGGAGCCGGGGATCGAACCGTGAACACTGTGCTCCGAAGTCAGCTGCCCTGGCCGCTGCACCACACCTCTCCACTTCTCCACAGGGATAGGTCCATTCCCTTGTGACGCAGCGTTTTCAATTCTCTTGCCTTCTGGAGAGCAGCATTGCGGTCCCTGTAATTCAGAAGGCGAGCTATTATCGTGCGGGGGTTTGCTCCCGGAATCGGAATCGGCCGAGGGCGGTGAGCACACTCAACAACAAAGAAATCTGAGAAGGTGTCTCTATCCAGCAGCATGATTAGAAGTTGTTCAACATAACGCTCCATGTTCTCGATATTCGTTGATTCCGCCACACCCATGATGCAGACGTTATTTTGCTGCAAGCACGCCTCCAAATTTTCAGTCATAGCCTGCAGTGCATGTAACATCTTGTGCATTTTGGTATCAGCAGTGGCCTCGGCGGAGAGTATGTCCTCGGCGTCAGACACTCTTTTCTCAATGGTGTCCAACCTCTCCGTATGTTTATCCAGCCTCTCGGTCATACGATCCATCCTAAAGGAGAGCACGTTGATCTTCCCATCAATCTTTGTTAAACTGTGCTGCATCATGGCCAGAATCTGCTTTAAATCTGAGTCTACGGGGGGATCAGTAGCCTCTGATCCAGATTCCACTGCACCAGCGTCAGCCTCCCTGTGCCGGGGTGTCTTGCGAGGCTCCAACTGGAGCTTGGAATGTGATTTGTCCGTTTTACCCATGTTGTACTGCAGCTCAGACAACCAATTGCGCACCCCCAATGAAAAAGGTCCTTAAGGCGGTCGGGCGATCCTCCAAGCACTCACCACAGCATGCACTGATTAGTGAGATAGACAGATAGTCCCTTGGTCACAGGCAACACCCCGCCCAAACGACAGCCAGTCAGGACAACTTCTTTACCTTCACATTACCCTTTCCGCAATGGCTGGACTCAGTAAACACGCACAGCTGTCCCGCGTAGGCCCCCTGCAGTTGCTGTTGGCAAGGAGTAAGGCAGCACCCCCACAGGGCAACCAGCCTTATCCACGGTACCGGGGGCTGGGTGTAGGCCGCGGCACTGGGAAAGGTCCCCCACACACAAAGAAGGAGGCCGGCAGGAGAGGCAGAGCACCCCACAACTCACGGGCTGTCGAGCCAGCACTTTCCTACCCCCGGGGGCACTCTATGTAGGAACGTGGCCCCGCAGGAGCCGACTCACCAGCAGTCTCAAGCTGCAGGCATGCCTCCCTCAGGCAGGGCAGGCCACGCTCCGGCTGACCCCGATGCAGCGATCACCTAGAAGGAACCGGCCCAGTCGTACCCTGCAACCTCTTCGGCACGGTTCCTATGGGGAGATCCGCAGGGAGCCCATGAGGGTCAGCATTCGTCTGTGTGTGGCTCGGTCCGTCAGTAGCCCGGGGCTAGGCCCCGTGCTGTTAGCCACCACCGCCTCTCCCTGAGTCCGGGGCACGAACACTGCCAGAATTTTTCACCCTTTCAGTTCTGGCACACTATTAGGGGCATTTGAGGATCACACAAAGCTTTTAATTGACAATGAGAGTCAGGATGTGGAAGGATATTCGGACGGGCTCATTGAACCACTCTAACTTGCGGCCATCTTAGAGCCAGGCAAGCTCCACCCTAAGTCAAAATAGAGATTTAAAGTCTTTCCCAGAAATACAGTACCTTGCAGAATTTGATCCTAAAAATAGAGACATTCTGAAAACTAACATGCTGGAAACATTCTACCCAAGAAGGAGTCCTTATCTTCAAAACATGTCTCTATGAAGTACTTCAGGGGTATAGAAGTAATCTAGCTGAAAACATAGAAGAAGGAAGATATGCAGTACTTGGATGTGACGGTTGTTTACTGAGACACAACAAAGGGAATCTAATTAACCACCAAAAGCTTAGTTGCCAAACCCCAGAGAGAAGAGAATTTATCTACTTGCCACTTTTGCAGTTGTTCAAGCCGTGGCGTGCTGAATCAGATTTACTTGGACACTATGACTGTTATGAAGACTGGACGCTGTGAAAGACAGCAATGATTTTTCAGTCTTTCCAACCTATTTGCAAATGTTGAAAGATGAGATTGAACAGGACGAAACCATCACTGTTGAGATAGCCAAGGAGAGTTCACAAGGCAAAGTTCTGCACCAGCACATCAAGATCATCTTGCAGAACCAATTATTCAAAATGAAGTAGCTATAGCTATGAATGAGGTGGAGACTGCAATGCAGCAAGCAAGAGAGGAAACTGTGGATTTCAAACAATGAACAAAAAGAAATTTACAACGATGTTAAAGATAAAATAGAGGATGGATTTCTCCTATGAGACAAAACAGTGTGATTGTTCATCGTACAAACCAATATTACTATACAACAGTGGTCAAGCTGTCACTGGAAAAAGCTTCCTAATTAAAATTCTATATATATATCTATAAATGACTACAGAATCACATTTGTCATGTGTAGTAACAGCACCAGGGATGTGGCTTGAGCGCCGATGTGATCGGACTCTGGTTTGTGGTGCTCCTGGCCTGGCTGCATATAACAAGTACACTGACTTGGATGCAGTGTGCACTGTTCACTTTAAACTAAATTCATGTATTTGTTAATCACAATATAAAACACAATTTGCTTGTTACTGCATTCTCATGCATATATTTATTTCTTCATTGTATATTATTATTTCATTGTGTTTGGCACTATACATCTAGTACCTCATGTTCATTCCTAACAACAAAAATCTTTATATCATAGATTTTTTGATACAAAATATCAACATAAACATGACATCATAACATTTTGTGCATTACACAAAATATTTATATCCCGTTCATTTTAATGCCCGATGCATTTCGGGACAGCAAGGTCCCTTAATCAGGGGCATATCTGAAAACCCAAACAAAATGTAAACGTTTAAACAATTATAGAATACATGGAGTATCATATACGGCCAACAACCCTTCGTGTGTTGAAGGTTCTGATGAACCATTGTTATTATTCATCCCTTTTCTTGTTGCATGCTTAACCTGATCAATTCTAGACTGCTGGTATGCGCAATCAGTTTTGTGTTTCGGTATCCATGTAAAATACTGATCGTGCCTTAGTGACCTTTGACAAGCTGGCGTTATTTTAAATCACCCGGTGTGTGTCACTCACATACTCAAGTAATAACTCATATTCTAACCAATCCTACCTCATGTAGTGCTACTCAGTGGAAGATTCGTGCCAATCACGGAGCCAATTGGTCTAAAAACAATCTATAATCAGAATATGCCAAAAAAGTGATTTAACATTTCTGAAAGAGGTCCTTTAGGGCAATACCTTATCCAAAACCAACCATGTGTTAGGTTTGAAAATCTCATTCTCGTTATACACTTGTTCTACGTTATATTAGGTTAGCAGTGTGCGGCTAAATTAGACACCATTCGTATTCACGTTATGCAACCCACTGAGTTATCCCTGCAATGTGCGAGCTTCAGTTAGCGAGTGTGACTCAATTTTGAATTTCGTAATCCCTATTAGGCTGTGCCTGTACTAGGCCTCATTATTCGTATTGCTTGCCTCAGCAGAACACTGTATTCAGCTATTATTTTCTCTTCTGTTCAAGGTTGCCTTCTGACTTGCTAATGAATAGGCCATTCTGCCCTCGCATACCTATCCTTGTGTGTAGCTCTGCTCCCACGTTAGGAGACGCCGAAACCCAGCACGGCAACCTTGAGATAGTGATAGCGTGTACCCATCTAGCAGGTGGTAGCCCATCCTTCTGTGCCTCCTTTGTTCATGTTCGGCCCAAGCCGGTAACTTTCCATTGTGGGCGTGGTTGGGAGGCCCTTGGGAGGAATGATTATGCATTGCAGACTGTTGGGGGGTCAGTCCCTCGGCAGACATCTTAGGGTGCAGGTCAGATTGGACTCCTCTGCAGAGTATTGGTAATAAACAACTGTTTTGTATTCTCTACTGTCTGACCGACTCTTCATTTTGTGTAAGGCGATTAGGAGGGTGTAGAAAACCCGGGTGGCCCTTTTCGGGCCACTTCCTTCAGCTGGCGCCCGAACAGGGACTCCGCAAGGTGACCCGACTCGCCTGTAATCGGGTTGTAGGGTCGGGGTTGCGTCCGGTCGGTCGGGCGCATTGGGGATCCCCACACGATAAGAGCCCGGTTCTCTTGGCTGCCCCGCCCGTCTGATCGGGCGACTCCTCGTCTCGTGGTCACCGGCCGGGGTCCTGAGAAGGCGGAACCTTGGATTTGACCGTTTGGTCCGAAGAGTCGGCAGTGGAGAATAATATTGCTCGACCTGAGTGCACCAGGTGAGTGACTTGAATTCTTGGAAAATGTGGCGCCATGGTTGAACGGCACGAGCCTACGGGCTGTGTCTGGTATAGTCTCCGGACTGTTTTGTCTTGAACTTGGTGGGTTTGCGGACCCATGAAAAGACACAGAGTGTTTGTGAACGGTCTACCAGGCCAACTGGAAATTCAGCCCATTCTTGAAAAGGTTTGGGGCTGTTTGCAAACAATCTGCCAGGCCAACTGGAAATTCGGCTTATTCTTGAAAAGATCTGGGGCTAGAGTCTGTCTTCTTGTCTTGGTACAGTCTGCGGACTGTCTTGTCTTGGTACAGTCTGCGGACTATCTTGTGCGGTTTTGGATCACTTTGATTTGGTTCTTGGACCATTTGTTGGTTGGTGTTCTATTTGTCCATTGGGGACAGTGTATGTGTCTTATATTAAGATGCCTTGTTTAAGTAAGTTAGGGTGTTTTGGATGTCGGTGTTGTTCCACTGAAGCTCGATTGGAAGAAAGGCTGCCGGTGCCTCCGGAGGGTACCCCAAATGTTGATGTATACGTCAAGCATGGCATTGGCCCTATTATGTTTAGCACGTTGTGGACAATGTTGAGTTACAGTGGCCGCTTACTGGCACATTTGATGAACAAAAGTTGAATTACTTGCAGGACAAATTGTTCGCCAAAAAGAGCAGGCAGTCGATGTTTGATTCTCTGAGGACATGGCAGAAGGAAGCGAAGCAATGACGTATGAGGGCAGAGAAGCAAGCTCGGAGGGAACAGACGCAAACGATAACGCAGAAAGCAGTAGCGTATGAAAGAGAAAAGATCGAGAAAGGCATAGAGTGTGCAGATAGGAAGTTTCGATTGCAGAGTGATAAATGTTATGTTGCTAGAGAGGAAGGTGATGTTTTCGTTGAGGAGTTATTGGATTCTCGACCCCCACCTCCTTATGACCCCGAGCGGATATATCCCATAATCCCAACACCTCAGTCTTCGGCCTCTGGTTCTGCTATTCCTACTCTTCCTGTTTCTGGCTCTACTGCTTCGGCCCCGGCCCCACCTGCTTCTTCCCCATCTTCGCAAGTTACAGGGGCGGGAGCCGTCAGTTCCCCTATTCTGTTTCCAAGCTCCGCACCTGTGGTCACGCCTCCTCTTACTCCTGCAACACAGTCTTTGTGCGCGATGGTACCTGTTTCTTCCTCTGCTCTTTCCCCTTTGAGTGTGTTACCTCAGGCATTGCGAAATGCCAAGACGCCTGTGCGTGGAGTGCACGAAGTGAATTGGGCAGCGGCACGTGAACGCATGGATAAAGTGCTGGTGCGCTCTGCTGTGGGTGATGAGGAAAAGAGAATGGTGGCTGACCAGGCTGCAAAGTGGGCCCGGAATCCGATTTATGGTGCGGAAGATGTGTGGAGCGTGATGAAAGATTATGAGCCGTTTATACAGCAACATGCTCTTAAGCATATGTCGGCTACGCTGATAGGATTGTGGGAATAGTGTTTCAAGTGTATTGCACTGCAGATAATTTATGACATTCGGGATAGAGTATATACTACCGATATGGCCCCAAATGAGGTTTTCATTAATGTGACGACATTGGTGGGTTATCGGGGTAGATTGCTCCAGAAGGTCCTGACGACAGCGTCACAGTTCCCCATGAGGGAAGTTCATCCCATTTACCACCCCGAAATACCAGAGTTGCGATATGGGAATAATATTGTTACTCGCCCACGAGTGGCAGCCCATTTCCAGGAACAGTGGATCTACACTCCTTGGAAGAGGAGTGAGGTAATATCCCTAAAAGGACAGTTGCCGGACCCTCAGAAAAATCCAACTGCGTACTATAAAGAATTGACGGAGGCGGCCTCCTCCACAATGATGACATTAGCTGATATAGAGTTGTTCTTCGGTCTGTTGGTACCGGTAGACATATGGAGACAGGTGCATATGCAGGATCATGTGGTGGAATTGGGTGGAACATGGGATGAGATCAGGGCATGGGAGAAGGAGCGCAAGCCCGGCGAGAAACCGAAGGCGGAGTTATTAGCCTTGCCGGGGCGTATTATCACTTACAAGCATTCCCTTATCCCGCTGAGACGAGTGGATTGGGACAAGTTGACTGCGTGTCGTCAGAAGAAGGATGAAAGTGTGTCCGATTTCTTTACTAGGTTTGAAGGGGTGTTTCTGGATTTTAGTGGCCAAGATCTGTCACTGGAGGGTGGTGTTCGTTTGTTTGTCAACAGGTTTGTTACTAATTTGCTTCCCGAGATTGCGACTAGGTTGCAGGCTTCAGAAAGTACTTGGACCACCTCCTCCCCGTCAGTGATATTGAGTATGGCACAGTACCACAAGCATAGAGAGAATGAGGACAAAGAGAAGGTGGAGAAAAAGTCAAAGGAGTTGAAGAGAAGGGTGATGATGCAGCAAGTGGCGAGGGGAAATGGAAGAGGAAGGGGTTTGGGTCCGGCCCAGAGGGGGTCCCGGTCTGACCGGAACAGTACACCGGGTGTGCCCGTGGGGTACAACCAATGTGCGTACTGAAAAAAGGAGGGGCATTGGCGAAGTGAGTGTCCGGAGTTACTGCAGAAAGTTGAGGCCCCGTGAGGTAGGGGTTTTAGAGGACGTGGTAGAGGGGGAGGGGGCCAAAGAGAGGGACAGTTTGAGGATACATCGTATGCTCAGCAGAGCAAGAACTATTTCGACGAACCAAGGAGAAGGCAGTACTATCATGACGACTATGGCATGGACGAAGTGACAGGGATGTCCCACAGCTAGGACAGCCAGGGACAGGGTAAGGTACCGGTTCCGGTGCCTGTAGATCAGCGGGGACCTTATGTCACTGCAGATTTGCAGGGCACGCCCAAGACGTTCTTACTTGACACAGGTGCTATGAATAGCTCTGTTTCTCGTTGGCTGGTCCCAAGGGCAGCTCTGTCTGGCCAAAACAATGTTTTGGTAGGTTTCTCAGGCATGCTGGTTGTTATCCCCATTTCCAACCTCTTGCTCTGACTATTGGTCCCTTCACAGTGGATTCACCGTTTCTGTTAACGACAAATTGTGGGGAGAGTTTGATGGGATTGAATTTGTTGAAGAGATTGCATGCCACCATCTTCTGTTCTCCAGATGGTGTTTACATGACCGTTGGGCAACAAGTGGCTCTTGCTAAACAATGCTTTGCAAAGGACGCACCCCTCCCGCTGAATTCAAAGAGGTGCCCCGTAGTTTATGGGCAGCAGGAGACATGGATGTGGGGTTTCTCCAGATCCCGCCGGTCTCTATTCAGATCAAAGACAATGCTGTCTTGCCACGTATTCCCCAGTACAAGATTTCACAAGCAGGAGAAAAGGCCTTGTTGCAAATAATACAGGATTTGATTAAGTCTGGCGTGGTTGAGGAGACAGTGGCGAATGTGTGCAATAGCCCTATCCTTCCGATTCTCAAGAAGACACCCTTGGACTCTTCTGATGCTCATCCTGATGTTTATCGCTTTGTAATTGACCTCAGAGAGGTCAATAAAATTGTAGTACCCCAATATCCTGTAGTCCCAGACATCACCACGATATTGACAATGATCCCCCATCAGCAAAGTTCTTTTCCGTGATTGATCTGAAGAATGCTTTCTTTAGCATTCCTATTCATACAGATAGCAGATATCTGTTTGGATTCGCCCTAGCCGGCAGGAGCTTTAGATTCTGTCGGGCTCCTCAAGGCTATACAGAAAGTCCTAGTATCTATAGTCAAGCCTTAATAACTCAATTGGATTCTTTGGTACTTCCCACTGGTAATGTGCTATTGCAGTACGTGGACGACCTCCTTGTGGCCTCTGATACTGAGGATGACTGTAAAAATGCCTCTGTTAAATTGCTGTTACATTTGGCGGGCCATGGCCATAAGGTGTCCCTTTCCAAATTTCAATATTGTCGACAGGAGGTCACCTACTTAGGTCACCTACTGTCGAAGGAGGGTCGCAGACTAACACCTGAGCGCATAGCTGCTATCACTAATATGCCTGTTCCTAAGACCCAACGTGAAGTACGCGCATTTATTGGTATTACCTCGTAATGTCGACACTGGATCCCCAATTATTCCTTACTAACAAAACCCCTCCTTTACCTGACCACCAAAGAAGTGCATGAACCCCTGCCTTGGACATCCGCATGCCAGCAAGCTTTTGAGCAATTAAAGGTTGCGCTTTGCTCTGCTCCTGTGCTTGGTACTCCTGATTACCAGAAGCCTTTTGTGCTTTACGTACATGAGGTGGACGGTTGCGCGCTTTCTGTTTTAACACAGGGTTTTGGTGGTAAGCAAAGACACTGCGCTTATTTTTCCGCTATACTGGATAACGTCGCCAGAGCGCTCCCGAGCTGCCTGAGAGCTGCCGCGGCGGTGGCAGTTTCTATCAGACAATCAGCGGGGCTCGTTCTTGATACTGCTCTCACGGTAATGGTACCCCATGCTGTGGATACGCTTTTGAATAAGACAAAGACACAGCACTTTACTAGTGCACATCTGACTGGATATGAACTAACTTTGTTTGCTCCGCACATTACCATCAAAAGATGCACCACTCTGAACCCAGCCACATTACTACCCCTCCCTTCGACGAGTAATAACACAGATGTACATGATTGTGTGTACAGAACGGAAGAGGAGACGAAGGGACGGGTAGACCTGACTGATGTTCCCCTATCTGAACCCCAAGGGGAACTATATGTCAATGGTTCTTGTTTCAAACTACCAGATGGCACCACAACTGCAGCATATGCAATTACAACATTACACACTATAGTTGAGACATCCCGTGTCCCATACCAATCAGCCCAAGCTGCAGAGCTGGTTGCCCTTCTTCAGGCTTGTGAGATGAGTGAGGGAATGGCTGTCAATATTTATACTGACAGCCAGTACGCCTTTGGGGTCGCCCATAACTTTGGATGCCTCTGGGCAGAGAGAGGGTTCTTAACATCACATGGATTACGAATACAGAATGGCCCATTGATACATAGACTCTTGTCAGCTCTAACACTTCCCAAAAGGTTAGCAATAATAAAATGTAGTGCCCACAAAGCAATAACAGATGATATTGGGAGAGGAAATGTGTTTGCAGATCAAATAGCTAAAGAGACAGCGAGATAAAAGATGAAAAAGATGTTTGTGGCAGGTCCTGCTAGGTGGGTCCCGGACAATGGAATGTTCGAGGACACATTAGAAAACGTCAAAGAGATACAAAGTGAGGCGACCCTAGATGAATTGGCAATATGGCAGGAGAGTACAGGGCGTCTGGATGAGGATGGGTGCTGGACTGATAAGTCCGAGAAACAACGATGGATGTTACCTAATGCCTATGTACTTCCTGTGGTCACTATGGCCCATGGCCCAGCCCACATTAGCGCCAGGGGAATATGTAAGGTGTTGGACCCAGTGTGGCAGAATGACAATATTTCCAAAGCAACCACTCATTTAGTAAAACACTGTATGATTTGTATGACACATAATCCTAGGAAAGGTACTCCTACACCCTCTCGTAACTTTGCACCGCCTTCCTTCCCTTTCGAGGTTCTTCAGATGGATTTCATCGAAATGGAACGAGTCAACAATTTGAAGTATGTGCTGGTAGTGATTTGTGCATTCAGTAAATGGATTGAAGCTTACCCCACTAAAGAGAATACGGCTATGGCGATGGCGACGGCGAAGGCACTCATAAAAGAGTTCTTCCCGTGCTTCAGATTGCCGCGTGTGATCTGGAGTGACAACGGAAGTCACTTCAATTCCAAGGTCATTCAACTGGTGTGCGAAGGTTTGCACATCAAGCAAAATTTTCATGCAGCTAACCACCCCCAGTCAGCAGGTCTGGTTGAGAAATATAATGGCACTCTCAAGCTGAAGTTAGCAAAAATACAGGAAAGCACAGGATTGCGATGGCCAGATGCGTTGCCCCTGGCCTTGTTATCCCCTGGGCGACGGCACACTCGAGGTAGTGTTTGGTCACCCAGCCAATATCTGGGGCGTTCCAAGGCCTAAGCGCTTCTCTGAGATAGAGCACCCTTTGCTTATAGACTATCTGTATGAGTTAACTAAAGATCTTCGTTCTCTTCATCAACAGATTCAGTAGTCACTGCAGCCGGCACCAGAGGGGCCCGGGCATCAGCTACAGCCCGGAGATTACGTCCTCGTCAACTAATGCTTGCTCACCTCCAAGATGAAAGAGAGTTTCAAACAGATGTATTCCTAGTATTGCCACAGTCTGTGTGTCTGCAATAGACAAACAAAATCTATAGTCAAATAGTTGCAACTAGATTCGCATGCCTACATGCGCATAAGAATAAGCCTCACAAATCTTGAAGACAAACAGCATACTGCCCACTTACCATTTATCACAATGCGTAATCTACATGAGGCGATTCACCTCAATCCGGTGAAGTGACTCATGTTCTCAGCTATGTTAAAGAGAGCCCGCGATGCTACCAGAGACGACGGACAACGTTCGTCAATAGAACCAATGCACTATAAGAATCACGACCGCCATATTGAAATGTTTAATACAGGTAACAATGTTCGTTCCACCCGGCTCTGAATTGCCTCAGGGGCTGTAAACTCAATGTTCTGCTGATCAATCTGAACTCGAGGCTAATACCAATTAGTACTGTGATAAAACTCCTCGATCAAGTCACCAGGTCACTTCAACCAAGTTGCAATTAGTAAAATGCCCATTACCTTAAAAAACGAAATACAGAGCAATTAATCCAACCTGCAATACCCGGACCACGTAGAATGAAGCCTAAGATGTAAATAATGTAAACCGACCACGTTCCTCTGTTAACCGAGTTCATAACTTCATAATGGCCGCCATCTTTGAATGAGCTTTATCAGTCGAACGCTCCTCAAACCGAGTAGAAGAGGCCTCCTGTGGCTTTGTGCTAACTATAAAATCAATAACAAAGGATTTAGAAGAAACTAAAATGATATAACTATCTTGATCTTCAACATAAATGTGATAAAACCGGCTATATAGTGAGTCACAGTGTGACAACAGTATATGAATCACCCGTACCTAGAATCAATGCACATCCGCTAATCACGTCCCAGTAAGTTGAACGGACATCCCCTATAGGCGAGCTGGCCTAATTACATACTATGTTGCAGTTAGAAAAAACATATCAAGCTCAAGTCATTGAAAACTATCAACAAACTTTATCAGTCAAGTGGTCATAAGATCGTGCTGACAGTGCCCTCCACCAAAGTGTAGCCTACTAAGTTGAAGAGAAAATGTTTATTAATGGTGTAATGAATTATGCACTTTATGTAGATGTAGTGTATGTCCAGCATATGGATTGTAGCTCATTTGGCCTATGTCTAACCAATCAAAATCCTGTGGAGGATTGAGTGTAGAAATAATCATACAAAACAGCTCATGTCAATCCTGTCGTTCATTCCTTTTGGTAGTAAAGTATCCAATCGATTGATCCAATAGATCTCGCGTTGGAGCAGCTTCTTGTTGTTGTCAACTCCAGGTTCCATAGTAACAGCATCCAGATTTATCCTGGGCCATAGGGGCCGATCTCGCCTCCCCAAAAATAACAGGGGGGTGTCTAGCCTCCCTCCTGCCTGCCGGGGATCTACACGGAACGAAGATCCAGGCGGCGAGTGCGGCTGCGGAGGCCGCATGGCTGCGGATGCTACTTTCAATATGGCGGTGCCCATAAACAAGACGAGCACCCGCAACTGAATGTGGCCTGTCTCTGTTCCGGACCAATTGCTGAGCTTCTCCAGAGGTGCCACGACCAGAGTCACTGAGTGCCGCGGTGCTCCCCAGGTGCTTGCAGGAGGAGCCTGATAGAGAGGAGCGTTGGAGGACTGGGAGCTCCTGAGGCCCTGTCTCCTGACTATATTCCTGCAGCTGGTTTGGAGGCTCCCTGTTGGGGCTTAATCGGCCCAATCTCGACTGGAGGCTCGGCGGCGACTGTCGGAGGCTGCGAGGGAGGACTGGGCTCGCCCCGATTTTTTCTGCCCCCCCCATGAGTAGACCGCGAGCGCCGTTGTGGCCTTATGGATGCTGCCTACAGGGGACGGAGAAGAGCATGACGGCCCCCAGAAATGCAGAGAACGCCAGATCGAGGGCTGAAGACCCTGGGAAACAGGACCGGGGAGTGAGTGCTCCCTTCTGCTTGGAGCATGCCAGACACAAGGGAGCATCTGTGGTGGGCTGGAAGCCCAGATGAGAGCCTGACTACTGACTCTCCCTTCTAAGAGAGTTGCTGTTTCTGCTACACAGAAGAGAGCAGTAGAGACCGGGCTTGCTGAGGCCCAGGGCCCTTTCTGATGATGTGCCGACTGCGGGGTGATTGCCGGTACCTCTCCCTGGCTGTACGTTGGATGCCCCGCCTCGGCACTTGCTAACCTATATCTTACCCTGTTGTGTGGCACTTGGCGGAGCGCGGGGGCTGCTGCCCCGAACTCTGGGAGGTATTGCCTGACACTGGAGTCCCATTAGTGGACGACCGTCTGTGGAGCCTGGCCCGCTGTTACCCTGGGATGTGCTTCTTTCGATTATCAGAGGGCTGACTAAAGATCGCTGCGAGACGGTCTTGCGCAGAGACGAAAGGGAGACTGACCACGTGGAAAGTGTCACATACGGCGCAACTTGAAGATCGTGGCTCCCAAAGCAGCTAAACACTTGAGGATACCGCAATCATGGGCAAGGCCACTAGGAAAAAGTACACTAATAATCCTGACTGGACCCTAGACGCCACCGCTAGGTCACCGGAGGGGACGGAAGGGCTCTCATTGGAAAACTGGGGAAACGCTGCAGTGGATGCTATCCTGACTGCGATTAAGGAATCCCAAGATGGAACTTAAAATTGATACACTAGTCGTAGACCAGGGATTATTACGAGATGACCACTGACGGCTGGCAGAAAGGATCACCACTGCGGAACAGACCATGGCGGAACTGCATCCTGAGGTGATAACGATGAGAAAAGATCTGACGGCAATGAATCACAGGGTGAAGGTGCTTGAAATGCGGGCAGAGGATGCCGAGAACAGGGCCCGAAGGAACAACCTACGGATTATAGGCCTGCCGGATTGCATCGAGGACCAGAGTGGGGATATGGTCACCTTCCTGGAGAACCCGCTGCGTACGGAGATAGCACCAACCGGCCTATATAACTTCTTTCACTTGAAAAAGCTCATTGAGTGCCGTCGCGGCCTCAGCTGCCTGGGGCGGGATCTCGGCCAGTGTTCCCCAGAGTGCTACACTTCAAGGATCAAGACTATCTCTTGTCACGGGCTTGAGCAAAGGGAGTAATTACCATAGACAATAAAAGGATCATTCTCTTCCCAGACGTTTCTAGAGCAGTACAGCAACAGCAGGTTTCATTTGCTGAGGCAAAATGTCACTTGCGGCAACTTGGTATTACCTATGCCATGCTCTTCCCTGCACGGCTTCGAGTCACCCACGATGTTTCAACCACTACTTCACCTCCCCGGACCACATCTGGGACTGGAATGAACAGCTCCCCCACCAGGAGAATGCCCCACCTGTGCCCAGAAGGGGGAAAGATCAGCAACGCCGTTGATTGCTGAGGAGGCCTGGGACAGGGATGATCCCATTGCAAACACAGGTCATTAAGGAGCGCCAGCGGGCGGTGAAGGTTGTGGCGGCCATCAGTGGTGCTGAGTCCCCCCAGCCGTTGGAACTTGGCAACGACGCAGACAAGAACATTGATTCAGACCGGGGATCAGGTTCCTCCCACACTACAGAAGCCTCCGTCCAGCGGATCACTCTGCGCTCGGCTGATGACCTGGGCTAATACAGTGAGATAGAGGACACTTTACCTACTGCGGAAGGTGGCAGAGGACAAGAGCCCGAAAGATGCTTTACCTTCAGGCTTAGATAAATGACTGCTTGGGGCGAGATGGGCTGGACAATAATGTGTGACTGACTCTTATATTTCAGCTGGATGGGCGGGGCCGGGCAGCGCCTGAACGTAAGCACCCCCTCAACTGTTATGTTATGTATATGGAATGTGAGCAAAAGTTGACATGTTGTCTGATAGTTTGGATGGATGGATTTTTTTCTCGTCCTGGGGTTGGGGCGTTAATGTTAGTGGCCCATTCTGGGTGTTTTGGTTTGCTATCCCTACCACTTTCACTCAGCCCCCTATGTTACCAAGAGGGGACACAATCTCCTCCCCGGTGCCCCACTTGAGGGAACTGATCAATGTTTTGCTTTGCCCAGTCTTGCCATGGCAACCCCCTTGACCTACTCCTTTCTCAGTTGGAACATCCGGGGCTTAAATAATATGATGAAACGATATAAAATTCAAGTCTATCTAAAGAGGAGGGGAATACATATTGCCATACTACAAGAAACTCACCTGTCTCACCTGGAAGTGAAAGCGCTGCATAAGCGATGGAGAGGGCAACTTTACGCTACGACATACTCTGCATTTGCAATACGAGGTGTCTTGGTATGGATAAGATCAGGCATCCCATTGCAGAAAACGAGGGAACTCATCGACCCACAAGGTCACTATGTTCTGGTTACAGGTAGACTAGCGGGACAAGACCTAACTATTATAGGACTTTACTCCCCTAACACCGACCAAGGTGGGTTTTACACTAACTTTTCACGAACACTGGCTACCTTTTTAACACAGTCTGTGGTAATTGGAAGGGACTATAACAGCGTAACTGACCCTACCCTGGACCATTCCCACCTGCCGCTTGGCGACTCCTACGTGATACGGGTAGCGCATATATTTAAGAACTGGCCGCAACGCTGGGCCCTCATAGACTCCTGGAGGAAACTACACCCAACCGCCAGAGATTACTCTTTTTTTCTCCAGTATGCATGACATACATGTCCGGCTAGACGCCTTCCTTTGCTCACCGGACGTGCATAGCAGAATACGGAATATCTCTGCCGCACGAATTCAGACCAAAACCCTATCCTCCTCACACTTGACTGGCACAGGGAACGCCCCCGTATCCCGGACTGGGGCCTGCGAGTGGAGACTTTAGATGACCCGGTCTTCCAGCACACAATAGGTGAAGCTAACAGGGACTATTGTGCCGACAATGCACAATCTATGAACTCATTGCTCACTGAATGGGATGCCTTTTAATCTGTCCTATGGGGGAGATGCATAGGGATGTTATGGCGGTTCGAAAAACGCTGATACAAGAAGAAGACACAGGAGCAGGTGGTGAGGGACCTGGAGCGCGCCTGTCCGGGCCGTCCGGTGCTCCAGGCTCCGCTCCTGGAAGTGAAAGAGCAAATGGCACTATATGTAGAAAAAGTCAGATGCTTTGACTACAAAGAATATATGATTAGGGCACATGCAGAGAGAGATAAGTTAGGGACACTTTTGGCCTGGCTTGCTAACCCCACTCCTAGGGGATCCTTGATTTTGGAAGTGGAATCAGCTATAGGGGACTGCCTGTATAGACAATCAGACATCAATGATAGATTTGTGGAATACTACAGAAGCCTCTACACCCCCGTGTAGTCTCCGCGGGAGACCCTGCTTGACTTTATGGAATCGTCGACCTTACCACGCCTTGGTGAGGACAACGCTGACGACCTGGGGGGCCCCATTATGTTACAAGAAATACTGGTGGCCATCAAAAACATGGCTCGAGGGAAGGTACCAGGGACGGACGGCCTACCAACAGAATTCTATGCCAAATAGGTGGATGATCTTGCACCAAGATTTGTAGAGGTCTATGCGGCAGCACAGGAATCTTTCCAACTGCCTAGGCTACGAGTGAAGCACTGGTGGTCTCCATCCTGAAGCCGGTATGACAACCCCAGGATGTGAGGGCCTACCGCCCACTATCCATGCTTAACGTGGTGTTGTATTCCTCTTAGGGTGTCCGTATATAGGTTTTCCTGTATCATGTCCTTATATAGGCACAATTTGCCCTGCCCTTATATAGGCATAGAATCCCAGTCCTTATTTAGGCATGAAACCGTGCACTCCAAATACAGGCATGGTCTCCGACATCCGTCCACCCTAACGTCACAACGAGTTTTTGAGGAACAGACCCTTAGGTTTCGGGAGTTTCCCTAGCACAGGACTATTGATTTCTTCAAGGACTCATCTATTATGCATGAACCGTTATACCTTAGGGGTTCATTCATGACGTCTTCCGCTGTCCGATTCACGTCAATGCTAACATTGTGAGGTACCTCTCAGGTATAAATATACCTTCCCTAGCCCTTGTAAACTAGAGGAGACCTCGACTTCAGAGGAGCCCGTTTCCCGGCCTGACGCACTGAGAAGACGCTGTCATCCCTGCACGCAGAGAGTCCAGCTTCCAGTGATCTGACTTCCCTTGCAGGGTGTTGGAGTTCGAGTCTGGCAAGAGATTCCTACCTCTCTCATTCTTAAGGTATGGAGCTGACTAGAAACCTAGAGGGACTCTCGGCATACTAGGCATACTGGGCATAACATACTCTTAGTATACCATAGTAAGGAATACTTCACCTACTTCATACCTCTCCCTACACCTAGGTTAAGTTAGGTACATTGGGGTAGAACTAGCTTAGAAACGCATCGTATGAGTACTCGCATTTTTAGTCTGTGTTATTTATGTAAATGAATATCTGCTAAAGATCATGCTAGCGCAGTATTATTTATTTCTACTGCTTACGCTGTGCATTATTTATCTTGCATACTGTCTTGTGATCGTAACAGCACATTTAACTTACACGAGAAACGAGACTGTTCAATAAATCTTTTATTGAAACGCCTGTCTATTCTTTCTGTGTAACTTTGAGGAAAACTAAGTATGCACGATTGAGCTGAGTGAAATAGTTATCTATTGTTTCCACGACTCTGGGACACGTTCTGATTCTAAAAGGAAACAAAGTGGTCATGTTTTGCGGCTGCCAGAAACTACTCCCTTCTTGTTTATCAAGGAGTTTCTAGTGGCCTCTGAGCTAGCTGGCACAAGTAATTAAGTTTAATATACTCGATAGGGACATACCGACCTCAGTCCTATGTCAAACCTATAGGATATATTATTCCAATGCGCAGAGCCTATTAGGGAAATAGGAGCTACACTACATGGCGCCCAACGTTTGGTAAGGCGGTAATTCAACGCTAGATACTGAGTAACTCAGCCGTGCTTTTTCTCTCAGAGACCCCTACCCATATACTCCAAAAGACGTCTGGAGTGGGCAGGGTTAAGTATCCGCCACGGCTACATAGGGAAGTACCCTATACACTAGCTGTTTGGTTTGCTCAACGTTGAAGGATACAGTGTTCCAAAATATTGTGCACCTTATCTTTGTTTCCTTGAAACTTGTTCTACATTTTTTCAAAAAACAAAATGCCTGACTCCGACACTGAGACCGGAAACGGTGAAGTTGCGGGTCACCCAGCTGTAACAGCTTATAACATAGCGATACCAAAGGGGATGATGGACGGAGCGCCTGAGCAAATCAAACACTCACCCCCAGTCAACTGATCTGGGTTTAATCCATCATCATTCTTAGTGGCAAAGTGAGAATGATGATGGATTAAACCCAGATCAGTTGACTGGGGGTGAGTGTTTGATTTGCTCTAACGCTCCGTCCATCATCCCCTCTGGTATCGCTTTGTTCGCCCTAAGTTGGCAGGGTATGCCCAGACGTGGGTCCCTTGCTCACTTTGCCACTGGATTCAAGATAGCCTGGCTGATGAGGGTTTTGAACCCGAAACCGGTCCCAGGATGCTTGTTTCCGGTCCAGGGAAGACATGGCTTGGCAGTTCGGGCTGGACTGTTCCCATGAGGCACAGGGTCAGACTGATTTGCATATGGCCATGTCTGAACTGGGGTGGTGGAGTGAGCTAAAGAATGATGATGGATTAAACCCAGATCAGTTGACTGGGGTGAGTGTTTGATTTGCTCTAACGCTCCGTCCATCATCCCCTCTGGGACAGCTTATAACATCACAGGTTTTATTGAAACCGAGGAGGGTGTTATAGACATCCCTCAAAACTTAAGAAGAGCCATCACTCTAAAACTCATAAAACATGGCCTACCACCAAGAGGCGGTAGAGCAGTTTTCGTGATAGAGGCACACGAATCCTTTCAGACAGAGGTATTCTATTCATGGGTAACATTTCCTGAATCCAATCCAGTAACACACATGTTTCACTTCTACAAAGAAGATGATCCACCAGAGGAATATATTCCTTTCGAGGATATTGAAATTCCACTAACATACCAGGAGCATCAGCTCTGGTTTAAAGGCGCCCTAAAACATCACAAAAACATTACCAGGCTCGGTCCACTAGGTAGACCAGGAGCAACATGGCCGATTCTAGCCGGCTACACACCTCATCCTGACATTGAAGAGATGTCAGACGAGGAATTACTTACTCAACTCACAGAGTTAATAAAAATCTACAGACAATTGGTCCAATATGTCATGCAGACTTTCACAGTCCAACCACCATTAACCATTCCAAACCAGACCCCTCAATCGGGGAGTACACTAAAAATTACACCACAGACTCTAAACGCAGTCATGGGTAAAATGCCCACAAAACGTGAGCAAATTCCATTCTGGGTAGCTCAAAAAATTACTCAAATCGAAGCAGTATTTCCAAATACTAGCCCGTATGAGAAACACAGAATACTAACAATCAGTTTACCGATGGGGATCACACCACAACTGGAAGACTGCACCACTTGGGGCTCAGTCTTTGCTGCCATCTATAGTAAAACACATGGTATTCCATCAATTGCGGTAATACCTGATGTCCTGAAACAAATTCAAAATGAATACTGGGCAGAGCCTGCTCTGAATTTAGGTATGAAATTACTGAAAAATTTCGACCAGGTCTCAACAATAATATTATCTAATATTAAAGGGAGGCAGCAGCAGTGGTGATCCGCCAAAAATTAAGGGAATTTGATGTTACAGACCATCAAACTGAGCTACCCAGAATTATAGAACAATCCTATGCAGAATTAGGCAGAGATAGTTTGGGTGGAAGACCAGTGAAGCCAAAACTATCTGAAAGTCCTGAGAAGGACTCTATTAAACAAACTCCTACATCTTCTAAAAAGAAGTAGGAGACTAATAAACAAAATTCAAACGAGAAACGTTCTCAATCCCGAGGTAGGTCTCCTCAAAAGGAGCCCTCTGTAAGTAGGTGTAACCTCAGGAATAGGGATAATTTGAGAAAACCTGACAGGTATCAAGATACTGATACACGTTCCTCTCGTACCTTTCAGATCTCGTCACAGACTTCGGAAAGAAGAGGACGGTCAGAACACAGAGAAGAACGCGTGAAATCCAAGGAAGAAAAGCACGCACCAAAAAATAAAACAAAACCTCAATTCTCCAAAAAGAAAGTAGCAGGTCTGAAGATCAGACATGCCGAGAATACTGAGAACACAGCTCAAGAACGGAGAATGGGCTCAGACAATGCTGGACAGTGCAGCAGAAGTCACAATAGCTCGCCAGAACCTGAAGGAACTTCTGGAGATAGTGGACTTGAATGAGTACATTACTGTCGAGACTGTAGACACCAGGGTTAGTACTCCACAAAAGTTATATGAAATAACACCCCGGATGGAGGGAGACATACCTAGACAGGTGAAAGCACTCTTTTGGGAAAAACTTTCAAGGGGCTATGACATACTTTTAGCGGAAAAAGACTGGCCACCACAATTTGTCAGGGAATGCCCACACGGTGAGGACATTATTATGCCTGCCTTCTCCAACCATATTCCAATTCATCTAAAATATACATATGCCAGGAAATGGGCAGTTGCCCAGGCCCCAGCATTATATAAAAATCATGTAGGATGGGATGAGGACTCACCTCACCATAAAATACATCTGAAGCATGAACCCACTGCACAAAGGCAGTATCCAATAAAGCAAGAAGCTAAAAAACAGGTCAGGGAGATCTTAGATCAACTTGAATACCAAGGGGTGATTGAAACATGCACCTCCTCAATGAACAATCCTTTGTTTCCTGTCTCCAAACCAGACAACACCTATCGTCTAGTTTTGGATTACAGACACTTAAACACTTGTTCTAAAACTTTTGCAGTGCAAAATGCACATAGCACAGCATTAATGAATAACATTGTGCGTAAAAAATATAAAACCACATTAGATATCTCAAATGGTTTCTTTTGTCAAAACATAGCACCTGGAAGCAGGTACTTAACAGCTTTCTCCATAATGGGGACCCAGCGTCAATTTTGTCGACTCCCACAAGGGTTCAAGAACAGCCCAGGTTTATTCTCAGCGAGAGTAACAGAGTTACTACAAATTTATGACAACGAGGCATTGTCCTATGTCGATGACATATATCTGACGGACGATGACCTGGACAAACACTTGAACAGGGTAAGCACCATTATACTGGGCTTCGCCTCTAAGGGCAAAAAGTTCAACTTTAAAAAGTCCCGAATTGCCCATCTCAATGTCCTATTTCTAGGATATGAGCTTTCAAGTGAAGGCAAGAGCTTGGCAGCTAACTTTTTAGAAAAGTGTGCGCTGCTCCAACCTCCAAAAACGCTAAAAAACTTACAATCCATCCTGGGTTTCCTAAACTTTGGAAGAACATACATTCTAAATTACGCAGAAAGGGTTAAACCTCTCTACGCATTAATCAAACCTGATTTTTCAATCAAGAATTGGACACGAGAACACACAGAAATCTTGCGTTCACTACAAGCTAACATGTTAGCAACAAATCACTTACAAACATGCGTAAGTCAACGCAACCTGGTGATCCGAATAATTTCGGGTCAATGCGGATTCATCTACTTAACCTTCAATGAGGGTGAGAAAATAGCAATCGCATACAAATCTCATTTGTACACACAAGCGGAAATGCGCTTCACTTCAACTGAAAAAATTCTGACAGCAGTTCAAACCGCTGTAGCAAAAGAGCCTTAGCCCAAGGGAAACGCATTATTGTCGTAACCCCAGTACCGGCTTTAGAAGCGGTCACAAAAGCAAGCATTCCAAATGCTAAAGCATTACATCCAAGATGGATACAATGGGTTAATTCTCTTGCTGCAACAGATGTTGAATATGTTTTTGATCCCGATTTAAAAACACAAGCATTCCTGCAATGTGAACAAGAATGTCCTCTGCCCACTGAAATTCTGCCTCTCGATCAGTACGAATTCATAATTTACACTGACGGATCCGCACAACCCGCAACAGGGGGCAAGCAAGCTTAGAGTGCAGCATGTGCAATCGTTAAAGGTCGCATGCGAGATGGCACCTTCAGACCTATGGTCACAAAAACTCAATCTCTAGGAGATTGTACAGCTCAGCGAGCTGAACTACAAGCATTCAAACTGGCACTTGAAAGTACAGATCAAGAATTCCCCACACTAATAGTGTGCGATTCCTTTTACTGTGTTCAGTCGTATAATGAATATATACAAAACTGGCTTGAAAATGGATTCAAAGATGCGAAAGGTGGCACAATAAAGCATAAAACGATTTGGTAACAAGTAGTTCAGTTGAAAAACGAACTACCAAAGGCTCATGTGATCCACACACTGAGTCATCAACGTGATGGCGTTCACGTTGCAGGGAATTCATTGGCTGACGAAGCCGCAAAGGGGGCTGTTCAGACGGCTTACGTAGCTGCGATCACTCGTTCAAAAACAAAAATAGACAGTGAGATAATGTTGGCTGTCAATGCTACAAGCAAAGGCAGTGGTGCAGCGTTACCAAAAAGTTTCCACTCAAGTACTCTTATGTAATTGATGCGAACAGCGTTCCTTTTGCTCGAATCCCTGGAGTGGGGGATAGGGTAATTCCAAACATGGAACGTAGAGCAGCTTTGATTTATGAAGCACATTTGGGGGAGGGTCTGTCACATCAAGGGATCTCTAAAACAATCTTGACATTAAAAGAGATGTACTGGTGGCCTGGGATGAATACAGAAATCCACATCTTCATCAATAACTGCATAGACTGTAAATTACAGCGAGAAAGCCACCAGACACCGTGCTACAAATGTAGCTGCCCAGTACAGACACCATTATTAGACAGCATTAGACTATCTACGCGCATGCGTCCTTCTGGACAAATGCAATCCCACAAATACTGAATCAAGGTTCCTCTGGATATGGCCTCAGCGCTCGGCTGACGCTCGAACTGTTATAAAAGATTTGCGAGTCTTTATCGGCACATACGCAATAGGCACGCTACATTCTGACCAGGGCCCTGCGTTTAGCTCTCGGGCTTACAAAGAAGCCATGGCCAGTCTGGGCGTTGCATTGCGGTACTCCTCTCCATTCCATCCTGAGGGAAATTCGGTTGTGGAAAGGAAAAACCGGGACATAAAGCAATCTATAACAGCTAGGGTATTAGGTTCGGGTGATGGGTGGGTCAAACATCTTTATGGGGTCCAACGCTCATTAAATAACCTGCCAAGAAGTTCTCTAGGGGGGGTCACTCCATATGAGGTCCTATTTGGGACAAGAATGTGGGTACCAGACCTCGATCACGTTGGCACAGTGGTGGAAAATAAACCGTTTGATATCAAAGATCGTTTGGCTGTTTTACAGGAAATCAATGAGCTGAGATCAAAACAAAGCAACGTATTCCTACAGCCAACCACCACTGGGGAAAAACCGGCGGTCACAGCAAGGCCTGTCTAGATTCCAAAAGTTGGGGATCTAGTCAGAGAAAAAATTGCGGACAAGAAGGAATTTGGACCTTCTTACAGACAACCAGTACCTGTCCTAGCAGTTCAAGGAACAAGAACAGTACTTCTGCCGCCCCTTGCTGGAAGAAAGGAGAAAAGATTTGTGTCAATCGACCTCATCAAACCACAGTATGTGGCCAATACTAAATAGTAGGCCTCGTGGACTCCGACCTAGTAGCAGACGCACTCCTCTCGCTACTATCCAAGAGGTTCAGACTGAAAGACTGATAACAATCGAGAATTCGGCTGTAACAGATGAAGGACTAGGCAACAATGCAATGGAACTCATCCCTCTTGAAAATCAAGTAACAGTTCGTCCAAATACACCTGTCTACACCAATGTAGCAAGTGATCGACTGGTTCCAGCGATTTCTACAAATCCTGATGCAATTCCAACAATTGACAGAACTACTTCTGGCTATTTCATTAACTTTGATACGTTCTCAGAAGATCCAAGTGAACCTGAAACGACGCCAGCATCATTAAAACTCAAGCAGCAAGTACAAGACTTTCTTCACTTTCTGAAAAAGACTTATCTGGTTTCTCCATGGATTGAGCTCTGGATTATATCTGGACTATTTGTTTTCCTGCTTTGGCTAGCTTTGGTTACAACTGTGAGCGTGCTTATAAGTGGCAGATACATCCATGTGAACACTGAAGGAAAAGATGTGAACGTACTTTTGAAACCTCATAAATCTTCCCATTGTGAAGCAAGAGACTTGTCGACAGTGAACATCACAGCCGTTCCTATACATGATGGTATAGTGTGGGACAAAACAGAATTTGATATCTTCGGCCCGACGGAAAAATTGAACATTCCACATTTGTTTAAAATTTCCCTAAGTGATCTAATTTCGTCCAGTACCTATTCTGATGATTGGGACTTTGAGACTGTTAATGACATAATGTTTGACCTAGAAAAATCTGCTGCATTTTCTAAAAATGAATATTTAGAGGGTTCATCAGACTATGAACAGCTGTATTGCTATAACCACTATGGTCATCATTATTTGCATAAATCTGCATACCCTAGAAATGTGTTTATGTTTAACCAATGGGAGCATTGTCCTACACCATCACAAGGTAGTTCAAAAACATTTGCTAGCAAGTTTCCATATATTTCAGGTTACAATACATCTGATCCAGAAACGTTTTACTATAAAAATATAAACAAGACAGGACTGAAAATTATGTTAACAAATACAAAACAGATTTACTCTGCAACATTTATTGCCCAACTGTCTAGACAGGGTTTCGACTTATGGAAAGACACAATAGACACAAAAACTGTCTGGGGTACTAAAGATTGGCAAGTTCAGGGGATAGGAGCTTTATTTAGAGCCTGTATCATCCCTGAACAAATAATTTTTTTGAATGAAACTGTCCAACAAACATCTTGTCTTGGACTAGCCAAGATCAAAGAGATGAAAACACCTTCTGTACCAACACCTGCAAGTGATAACAATACACAGGCAGCGGTGACAGTTGACAATATACTACAACTCAACAGACCTAATCCTGATTGGAGAAAATGGTTGATCTGGCCCACAGACACGAACAACTGTCAGGAAAGATTCCTGAATAAAACTCAGGGCTTTACTATTTACAGGCCAGACCCAAGATACGTCCAAAGACAGCATCCGGGGGTAGTAACAACATACAGTGTAGGAAAATTATGCCTCGATTGGCTGCATAAATCTACACTACAGGATGTGAAACAACACTTATCCTTACTTAAAGAAGACGCGGACCTTAGGGAATTCTTGCTTGGACCAAGAAAGCCACGTCAAAAACGTTTCATATATGCCGGCATCTATGCTGCTTATAATGAAGCATGGAAAGTGTCACAGATGGAGGCCGCAGAACGAATACGTGAACTTAATCGTATTAATTTAGAGAAAACACTCACTGTGGTCGACAATGGGTTAACAACTTTGTCCTCCAGAATATATTCATTGGATGGCATTGTATCCTCTGCTATCGACATTCTGGAACAAGATTTGGCGATGTTACAGCAAGGCCAATCACAATTACGTTCTATTGTGTTATTAAGCTGGACGCTGCAATCTTTGTGTGCGGGCTATGTGCCTTGGCGTTTTATCAACACGTCAGCTCTGTTTGCAGAATGCAATCTAACTGATAAACAGATCGAACTGGCACAAAGAGGAGCAAAGTATACAGTGCTGAGCATTGAAAAACTGGAAAAGTTACCATTCATAGTGGCAGAAAAACCAGCCACAGAATGGCTCATTCATGGCAAAATAACACTACCTGTGACTACTTTTCAGTTTCAGTATTGCCTCAGACAGATGCAAGCAGGCAAATATGAAAGGTTGGGTAAGGAATACATTAAGACATCTTGGAATTTACCGTATACACATACAATTCGCCCTGCCCTTATATAGGAATAGAATCCCAGTCCTTATTTAGGCATGAAACCGTGCACTCCAAATACAGGCATGGTCTCCGACATCCGTCCACCCTAACATCACAACGAGTTCTTGAGGAACAGACTCTTAGGCTTCGGGAGTTTCCCTAGCACAGGACTATTGATTTCTTCAAGGACTCATCTATTATGCATGAACCGTTATACCTTAGGGGTTCATTCATGACGTCTTCCGCTGTCCGATTCATGTCAATGCTAACATTGTGAGGTACCTCTCAGGTATAAATATACCTTCCCTAGCCCTTGTAAACTAGAGGAGACCTCGACTTCATAGGAGCCCGTTTCCCGGCCTGGACGCACTGAGAAGACGCTGTCATCCCTGCACGCAGAGAGTCCAGCTTCCAGTGATCTGACTTCCCTTGCGGGGTGTTGGAGTTCGAGTCTGGCAAGAGATTCCTACCTCTCTCATTCTTAAGGTATGGAGCTGACTAGAAACCTAGAGGGACTCTTGGCATACTAGGCATACTGGGCGTAACATACTCTTAGTATACCATAGTAAGGAATACTTCACCTACTTCATACCTCTCCCTACACCTAGGTTAGGTTAGGTACATTGGGGTAGAACTAGCTTAGAAACGCATCGTATGAGTACTCGCATTTTTAGTCTGTGTTATTTATGTAAATGAATATCTGCTAAAGATCATGCTAGCGCAGTATTATTTATTTCTACTGCTTACGCTGTACATTATTTATCTTGCATACTGTCTTGTGATCGTAACAGCACATTTAACTTACACGAGAAACGAGACTGTTCAATAAATCTTTTATTGAAACGCCCGTCTATTCTTTCTGTGTAACTTTGAGGAAAACTAAGTATGCACGATTGAGCTGAGTGAAATAGTTATCTATTGTTTCCACGACTCTGGGACACGTTCTGATTCTAAAAGGAAACAAAGTGGTCATGTTTTGCGGCTGCCAGAAACTAGTCCCTTCTTGTTTATCAAGGAGTTTCTAGTGGCCTCTGAGCTAGCTGGCACAAGTAATTAAGTTTAATATACTCGATAGGGACATACCGACCTCAGTCCTATGTCAAACCTATAGGATATATTATTCCAATGCGCAGAGCCTATTAGGGAAATAGGAGCTACACTACAGTGGATTATAAGATATTGAGCGGGATAATGGCCTCCCGCCTCCTTCCCCACATGCCCACACTTATACATCCACATCAAACTGGATTTTTTCCAGGGAGGAACACAGCAATGAATATACGGAGACTGTTCTCAATCCTAGACTCCAGAACACCAGAGGACGATGGGGCGCTAATAGTCTCCATTGATATAAGAAAAGGCATTTGACAGCCTCCGATGGGAATATCTATACCAAGTGATGGGAGAGATGGGCATGGGAATGGGATTTATTGCTTGGACTAGGCTTTTGAACATGACCCCCTCCGCACGAATGCGCTCTGGCAGAACGATCTCAAACACTTATGAGGTTAGTAGGGCTGCCCACTCTCCCCCCTGCTTTTTGCAATTGCAATTGAACCTTTGGCAGGCAGAGCATTTGAGGGTACAGCTTACACAGGACTACACCGACGGGGAGTGCTCCATCAAATCGCACGATACGCAGATGACATGCTGCTCTTCCTGGCCAGTGCGGAAAGGGACCTTTCTGGGGCAATCTCACTACTGAACCACTTTGGCTCCATATCGGGTCTTCAAATAAACTTGCAAAAATTGCTTGTGTTCCCCCTGAGACCAGACATGCCACAACCACGAGACTTGTGGGGGCTTGTCTGGGAAGGACGCTGTATGAAATCTATCAGCGTGAAAGTGTACCACAATACCAGAGACGTGCTGGATGGTAATGTTGGAGCGGCAGTTCAGGCCTATTGCACCAATGTCGGCTTCTGGAAGACCCTGCCCCTTTCTGTGGTGGGCCGTATAGCGGTTGCCAAAATGGCGGCGTTACCTCATCTGCTCTACTTTTCCGCCACCCTACCATTCACAATTCCCAGAGGTCTCTTTACTGAATTGAACTCATTAACGTAGAACTGACTTGGGGGGCTGGCAGACGACGAGTTGCAATGACCTAACTGAGAAGACCCACGGACAATGGGGGCTTGGCGCACCAGATTTCAAACTGTATTACCTGGTGGCCCAGATGCAATGGTTTAACCAATGGTTGCTTGCCCAGTTACACCCTGAGGAGAGAGAACCTAGTGGTATTCCCAGTACTAGTATTCTGCTTCTGATACTATTGAACCCCAGACGGCCTCTCCCGCACAACACTAGGAAATTATTGACAGCACAGCACTGTTGGCAGCGTAGCCTACAGCGCACCCGCACCTCATTGCTGTAGACACCAGAATTGTCCTTGCAGGCCTTAGAATGTGTTAACAAAACCAGGACGTTGCGGGGAGTGTCGCAGTGCGTGAGGACAGACTTAACTTGTGTAGGTAAACTCTACAGGGATGGCGAACTTCTCTCCTTTGAAGAACTCAGGGAGGCTTATGAGATTCTCCCAGGGCACTTTCTACTACACCGCGCTCTATGTCTCACTATACGAAAACACTGGAAGAAGGGGTCATTGAAAACGCTGACACACCTTAGCAGCCACACGTTATGTACTTCCTCTGGAAAAATGCATGCCATCACACTCCTCTATAGGGCTTTAAATACAGATATAAACATGCCGCTGGAGAGTTACTGTCAGGCTCTTACCAAGTTTTCCGTAGGAACAATATGCAAGACAAAAAAAATCCTACCGTCCCCTATCCACCAATTGTGCCAAACAACGTCAAAGCACAATGGTAAATCAGGGGAAGGGAAAAGAGAGAAACAATGTTCCACGATGTACCCTTGGTCGGGTGCCCGCTCAAGCAATCAGGAGAGTTCCTACACGAGGCAACAAGGAAGAAAGTGAGAGCTGGACAGTATATTCTAAGTGATTATACAGAGGACAAAAGGTTATGGCATAAGTACCTGAATGTTTCCCCTCTTCCGTTGCTTAAACACTAGTCCAAATACTGTATAGTGGTGTTTATCTGCATAAATAAAGATATCAGGGACTTAAATGCCCAAAACAATTCTGACAGTAGTAAAAGAAAGAAAGAACATGAATCACTCACCTAATCTAGAAATGGCTATTCACAAAAGAAATCTGGGATCAGGCTACTAATTTCACCTTGGGGTTGGCCTTGTGCTTCCTTACTTCAGGACAAATAACATAAATATACTTCTTATTCCCAGGAACTCAAAACAAAAACAGAACAAGGCATATCCCCAAAGACGGATGAGCCCACAGAGATAAGTATTATTTATTTAGGGCCTTATATTATAGCCAATTTAGTGCACAAGAGCTATTTACCGTAATAGTTCTTTTCTTCTCTTTTTTATTTGTTTGATAGGTCCCAGGAGCCACTACGCCCGCCCCCGCAATCCAAGTTCCTCCAAGCGAGGGGGTGAAGTCGAGAATGCAGTGCAAGCGGGAACACAGCGGGACACCTCGCAATCCAGGAGAAGTCAAGGGAAGGCAAGCAAAAACAGGACACGGAGACGGGACGCCGCAGCGCCGTGCAGAGACTCCCGAATTTCTGGAAGATGAGAGACCGCAGACGCCAAAGCAAAGCAGGAAACAGAGACGCCGCCACTTCAACTGGAAGCAAAAGGTAGGTGGACCGGAAGAGGTACCAACAAGCCGAAAACACTAAAGCGTTCCAGTGCGGGGTCGAGGGAGTTTTATACTCCCCCGCCGCGGCTCGCTATGGGCCGCGGCAAGCACGACCCTGCTGCGGCTCGCTACGACCACCGCAGGCATGACAGTTACGTCAAAAATAGAAGGAAGATGGTGCAGAACTGATTCCTGACTCACAATGGTCCAGGATACTCACTAACATATATACGGTCTCCCGTAACACCAGATTTAAACTCATTAACTATTACTTCTTGGGGGGCGTGACCAAGTGGCAGACCAAGATGGCCGCATAGCTTTGGAGCTCCGCTGAGTCCCCGGGGTAAACCAGCTCCACGAGCGGCCACAGCGCGACATGACCAACGGAAAAGCAGCGGCAGCACCCCTGATGTAACTGCCCGTTCAGCGGTCTGTATCGGGACTGATTTGTGACCCCGGCACCCATGGATTTGTAAAGAAGGAGTGAGGCCCGGAATGAGAGGGGCAGCCGGGGGCTCGAGTTTCGACACGCCTTCAGTGCGGGACTGGGAATCAGGATCGGCCTGAATCGAGACCCCTGGAGACGGCCGCTCTGAACGGTGACTGCCATGCAATTTGAGGGGGAGGAGATCGCAGCCCGGCCTGAGCAATGAAGAGTACGCACGAAGGCAGAGAGGAGGCAGAACGCGAGAAATATCCCCCGGCTCCAGCAGGTATTTACGCGCGGCAGCCCCTGGAGCCCTGCGAGAAGCGGAAAGGCTGGGCGCAGGAAAGAAGCGAGATGAGCCGAAGCACCGCAAGGCCTGCATAGCAACGGAGATGCGACCTGCTCAGCGGATCGATCCCTCTCCCTTTCTCGTTCTGCATGCCAGGCCTGTATGTAAAGTAACAGCTGGGACCAGCCCCGGTCAACCACCAGAAGCAGCACTAAAAACAAATTAATTTACGCAGCACTACTTGACAAGGAGGTGGTTGTAGGGCACAGATCCCGGACCGGAGGAGCACGCAGTTCACAGTAGACGGCATAGATTGCCACGAACTGCAACATACACAGGGGTGTGCTACCCAAAGGGCCATGGGAAAGAGTGACCCCAAACAGAAGAAGCTTCCATTTGAAAAGTTAGGTGGAAGTGCAGAAACAACTGGCACCACAATGGCGGAGGGAGGAGTTGCCGCCGCACCACCCCATGTGACCCCACAGGAAAAAGAAGCGTTACTGGCTGAACTGCGGGCTGGCTTCCGAGCACTGGATACTCACTTCGATGCATTGGATGTCAGATTGGATAAAATGGGAGCCAGGCTACATCAACATGAAGGGTGATTGGACACAGCTGAGGGCAGAATATCGGACCTGGAGGATGGTTCAGCACAGGCCAACAAGAGAATAGAGAGGATGGAGCGGGTACTCAAAAATATAGCAATGAAGAACGAAGACTCGGAAGCCAGGGGAAGACGTAAAAATGTCCGAGTCCTTGGGGTTCCAGAATCTACAAACACGGGCCGTCTTGTTGAGTTTGTGGAAAGACTCTTGATAGACCTAGTTGGGCACGAATCCTTCACATCCACGTTTGTGATAGAAAGGGCGCTTCGTACCATCGGACCACGACCGAATCCTGGCTGCCCTCCTCAACCGATCCTGGCCTGGCTTCTGAATTTTAAGGACACAGACATAGCGCTGCGACTAGCCCAGGAAAAGGGATCACTAAACTGGCAGGGGTCCTCAATCTCCCTGTACCCGGACTTCACGGTCATGGTGCAAGATGCCAGGAGGAAATTTGTAACGGTAAAGGCAGCACTACGAAAGGAAGGGCTGAAATACGGGATGCTGTATCCCGCTAGATTAAAGGTGGATGTCGATGGCAGGTTTAGGATTTTCGACAACCCTGCGGCTGTCCAAGACTTTCTCAAGGCGCGGGCCAATGCTGGACCCAGCCGGAAATCCCCGTCTACGGGCAGATCCCCCCGGATGCCGGACTCTGGCACCAGCTTGGAACTGTTTTCCACTGGCTGAGGACTGAACGGCCCTGCATTCATAAATTAAGGGTATGTGATTACTGAGGTTGTGGCTGAATGTGAACGGCCGCCGTGGACAAAGCCATAATGGAACGTTATTTCATCCATGCAAACCGGGGACAAGGCGTAGCATCGCTACCCCCGTCGTGCTTAGGCACCTATATTCGATAAATACGTTTTAGTATAGTTAACAACGGATGTTCATGAGGTTACAAGAGGGTTGGGGTTTCCCCTGTGGTAAAAGCATGTGGATGGGTGGAGGGAGGGGGGAGTTCAGGGAGCTGATTTGTTTATCTCTGTTTTCTTTTCACAGACACATGCTCATATGGTACAATGTTAATATCGGTTCACACTGTAGACTGAATCCGCAGTTTTTCTATGGCACCTGACACCAGAAGTAATGGGAATATTCAACTTATGTCCTGGAATGTGCGAGGGCTTAACGATACACGCAAACGCAAATACGTATTGCACTATTTGCAACGTCACAAGGTGGATATAGCGTTTTTACAGGAGACACACCTGGCCCCGCATGCCTCCCCGAGCTTCGCCACCAGTTGGGGCTCTACTCGCTACTTTGCAGGTTATAGTTCTTATGCGAGGGGAGTCTCGATCCTAATACATAAACGCATACCTTTCAAAACAGTAGAAGTATACACGGATCAAGCGGGCAGATATGTGTTAGTAAAGGGATGGCTCTTTGGGAACACAATGCTATTAGTTAATGTTTATGCGCCCAATGTGGATGACTCGGACTTTTTTGTAAAGCTACACTCCCACTTAGATAGGATGGGGGCGGATCATATTTGTTTAGGGGGAGACTTAAATATTCTGCTCAACCCTAGAGTGGATAGCACAGCCACACGGTCAGATACAAAACCAAGGGCCAGACAGACACTAGCTAGCTTGATAGATACATATCAATTATCGGACGCATGGCGCCACCTCCACCAAGATACACCTGCATATACACACTACTCGGCCCCTCATAATACTTGGACCTGATTAGACTATTGGTTACTATCCCCTAGTGTAACCACATGGCTGGGGGAAATCACACATTTACCACACACATTATCAGATCACGCCCCAGTAGTGCTCGGGCTTCAGGTCCCAGGAGCTGCTGGGATGGCACGTCAGTGGAGGTTCCCCGACATGGCCCTTCGAGACCCGGTCTTCGAAGCGCAGTTGAGTTTAGCGATAGAGGAATATTTTGAGACCAACACAGGCACAGTGAAGACCAAAGCTACGCTGTGGGAGGAGTTCAAAGCATACATACGCGGGGTTTCCATTGCAAAAGGCGCAGGGATCCTCAAGGATTTACGGCACACATTGTCCAGGCTCGAAACACAGTTGGGGGCAGCGGATGCAGATCAAGTGACAGCACGGACCACTACTGGTCTGCGACGAAGGGCATCACTATTAGCGGAATACCATGAGGCAGCAGAAAGGGACGCCCACTTCTTGGGGAAATATGCAACAGCTAGGAGGTATGGGGGGGGTGAGCGTCCGGGCGTACATTGGCCAGGCTTATACAACCCAACAGGGGGCAGATGTACATCACAAGTCTCTTAGGAGAAGACAGGGTTCCTATCTCAGACTGTGAAGGCATTAAGGACAGGGTATTGTCATATTACCAGGACCTCTACACCACCAAAGTCTCTCCGGATACAACAGCCAGTAATGCCTACTTGGACGAGGTGGCCATGGTTTGGCTAGAAGACACAAACAGGGAATTTCTGGCTGAGCCCTTCACGGTAGACGACGTAGTCCAAGCAATAGAGGACATGGACGGCTCAAAGGCGCCAGGCCTAAATGGGTTCTTGGGATGTTTTTATAAAGCATTTAAGAAAGACTTAGCCCCACACCTCATCAATGTCTACCAGGAAGCGATTGAGAGGGGCTTACTCCCGTTGACAATGCGGGAAGCAGTGATCACTCTCCTCCCTAAGGCAGGGAAGGACCCACTACAATGCGGCTCATACAGGCCCCTTTCCTTACTGAATTTTGATTATAACATTTTAGCCAAAATGATGGCTACTAGGCTATCACTAATAGTTGATCAAATGGTACCCCTGGCCCAGGCGGGCTTCATCCCACGTAGATCCACTGCACTGAATCTGCGGACCCTATTCGCAACACTACATAGGATGAACACTTCGCTTCCAGCCGCGGCAGTCCAGCTGGACGCCGAAAAGGCCTTTGATTCGTTGGAGTGGCCCTTTCTTCGTGCAACATTGATCCGGTTAGGGATGCCCCCCCGGTTCATATCGGTGATATCCCTGCTTTATACCCGCCCATCGGCGTGTGTGAGAGTGAATGGATCGCTAACAGCCGCCTTCACACCATCGAGAGAGACCCGCCAAGGGTGTCCTCTGTCCCCGCTTCTATTCATAATAGCAAAGGTCCGTTATTGATCACTTTATATGCCGACAACATTATACTATACCTGAGGCACCCAGATGAAAATTTAGGCCTGATTCTTCAAGAGATTACCCGCTATAGCGCCCTGCCAGGCTCGCACATTAATTGGAAAAAGTCAGAGATTTTCCCTCTGACTGACGCCCACAATGACCGGCTCACGGAGTACCCCTTAAAGTGGCGTGATGACTCTGTAAAATATTTGGGTATACACATCCACAGAGACCAGGCGCAAATTCTTCAGCTTAATTATGGCCCCGCAATGGAGAAATTTAAAGACAAGATAGAGCGGTGGTTGAAATTACCTCTGAGTATGGCCGGGAGAATTGCCCTGATTAAAATGGTTGTTCTCCCATAGTTTTTATATCTTTTCCAGAATATACCGATACCCTTGTATAAGAGTTTTTTCACCACACTGCGTTCACAACTAATACGGTTAATATGGGGGGGAAACAGCCCAGGGTCAGTTGGGATGTCCTGACACAACCTTATGAGAGAGGGGGGTTTGGAGTTTCCAACTTTCGGGTCTACTACCTAGTTGCCCAATGCAGCTTTTCAAGACATTGGTTCAATGCCGATTCCCGGGTGCCTTACCTTCGCCCGGAGGCAGACCTTTCTCATCCTACTCCCCTGTCAGCTCTGCTACCGGTGGGCCTAGCCAGAGATCCGCAAGATCTCCAGACGCTATCTACGACTAGTTGGGCCTGGAAGCAGCTGACTCGGACAACCGGGGCTCAGCTTCTTTATTCCTCATCACTCCCTTTACCAGGAAACCTCTGGGTGCCTATTACTCAGGAGAGTGTGGTGCAGCGCACCTTATCTAAGTATAATTTGGTTACATTTGGAGATGTGTTCCAGGATCGCCACATTTACTCCAGGGCGAAGACACTCGATTTAGAGAAGCTACTTTTATGGACCAGTTCACGCTTTGTAGGCTGCAGAGGGCCCTTAGATCACAGATCCCTAGTTATCCCATAGAACCTCCTGACTTCCCCCCACTGACTTTGCTCATTACAGATACCGGAGGAGAGCCTTTAATGTCCAGAATGTACAAGACCGCAGTTGCACTTCTCCCGACCAGGGATGACAAGACGCGACAGGCATGGGAACAAGATCTAGGGCAACCCATAACAGACGAACATTGGCATTACTGCTGCGAACAAACACGCAAGGTTTCCTTCAATCATAAACATAAAATATTACATTTTAACCCCTTCGATGCTCATGACGGAATGGTTCCGTCACTGAGCATCGGTGCTCCTGTGCTCATGACGGAACCATTCCGTCATGAGGACAGGGGCAGGAAATCCCTCTGCTGTAAACAGCAGAGGTATTTCCATTTTTTTTTTGTGCCTCAGGAGGTGGGGAAGAGCTTCCCCAACCTCCCGAGGCCCATCAGCTGTTTTCAGTCTAATGAAGATCGCGCGCATGGCGCGCTGTCGTCATTAGACTGAAAACGAAACTGAAACTTAGTTTCAGTTTCAGTGTTTCAGTGCTAGTGGGGCTATCTCAGCCCCCCGAGCACTGAAACACTTGGGAGAGGTATCGTTGGAAAGGGGAGGATCTCCCCTTTCCAATGGTACCCTTCCCTAGTGGATCCCTGCTTGGGGTTCACCCCAGGAGGGCGATCCCCAAGCAGGGATCCACCCACTAGCCACCAGGGAGGGGGGAGCAGCCGCTTGGGCAAGGGCCTTTGCTCCCCCCATTTTTTTGGGCATAATTTCAGTCTTTCTGCCCCCCCCCAGGGGGGCAGAAAGCCCACTAGAACCAGGGATTTTTTTTTTATTAGGTAAATTAGGGGTGGGGGCTGCCCAATATGGGCACACCAATGCCCCCACCCCCCCTGCACAATTAGAGTCTTTCTGCCCCCCCCGGGGGCAGATGGGGGCAGTAGCTCCCAATCTGCCACCCGGGGGGGCAGAAAGCCCACTAGATACCAGGTTTTTTTAAAGATTTAATTTAGGGATGGGGGCTGCCCAAGATGGGCATGCCAATGCCCCCACCCCTCCCCCCACACAATTACAGTCTTTCTGCCCCCCGGGGGCAGAAAGCCCACTAGAAACCACGGATTAATTTTTTTATGTAAATTAGGGGTGGGGGCTGCCCAATATGGGCACGCCAAAGCCCCCAACCCCCCCTGCACAATAACAGTCTTTCTGCCCCCCCTGGGTGCAGATGGGGGCAGTAGCCCCCTATCTGCCCCCGCTGGGGGGGCAGGAAGCCCACTAGAAACCAGGGATTAATTTTTTTATGTAAATTAGGGGTGGGGGCTTCCCAATATGGGCACGCCAAAGCCCCCAACCCCCCCTGCACAATACCAGTCTTTCTGCCCCCCCAAGGGGCAGAAAGCCCACTAGACACCAGGGTTTTTTTTAACGATTAATTTAGGGGTGGGGCTGCCAAAGATGGGCATGCCAATGCCCCCACCCCTCCCCACCACAAAATTCCATTCTTTCTGCCCCCACTGGGGGGATGGGGGCAGTAGCCCCCAATCTGCCCCCCCGGGGGGGCAGAAAGCACCCTAGACGCCAGGGATTTTTTTTTATGTGCCAAGGGTGGGGGATGCCCAGAATGGGCATGCCAAAGCCCCCACCCTGCCCCCTCAAAGTAAGAATAAGACTTTCTGCCCCCCCAGGAGGCAGATGGGGGCAATAGCCCCTTATCTTCCCCCTGGGGGGGCAGAAAGTCCACTAGGCCCCAGGGTTTTTTTTTTTATATATACGTAGGGGTGGGGGCTGCCCAGAATGGGCATTCAAATACCCCCACCCAAAAGAAAAAATGCTACAGTCTTTCTGCCCCTCCTGGAAGGCAGATGGGGCAATAGCCCCTTATCTGCTCCCCTGGGGGGGCAGAAAGCCCACTAGGCACCAGGGATTTTTATTTTTCCAAAGCTTGGGGCGTGGGCTGCCCAGAATGGGCATGCCAATGCCCCGACCCCCACAAAAAATGCCACAGTCTTTCTGGCCCCCCCCTCAGGAGGCAGATAGGGGCAGTAGCCTCTGATCTGCCTCCCTGGGGCGGCAGAGAGCCCACGAGGCGGCAGCGATTATGCTGGCTTTTTTATATGTAGGGGTGGGGGCTGCCCAGAATGGGCATCCCAATGTCCCCACCCACCCAAACAAAATAGCCCAAAACATTTTGTGATAGGTAATTTTGATGTCGCCTCAATCCGTTTTGGGCCCTTGCCTGTCGCGGGTACTTGGGCCTCCCACACGAGTGAGGCACCATTTTTATCGGGAGACCTGGGGGAACGCTGGGTGGTAGGAAATTTGTGTCAGCCCCGTGATGCCACAACTTTCCCACACAAAAATGTGTAAAAAAAGTGATTTTTTTAGCTAAATTTCAGGTTTGCAGGGGATTCTGGGTAAGAAAACGTTAGGGGATCCACGCAAGCCATACCTCCCTGGAATCCCCCGGGTGTCTAGTTTTCAGAAATGTGTGAGTTTGGTAGGTTTCCCTAGGTGGCCACAGAGCACGGGGCCAAAAACCCAGGTGACCCCCCTTGCAAAACCAGGTCGTTTTGTGAAAGGCAATTTTGATGTCGCCTCAATCCGTTTCGGGCCCTTGTCTGTCGCGGATACTTGGGCCTCCCACACGAGTGAGGCACCATTTTTATCGGGAGACCTGGGGGAACGCTGGGTGGTAGGAAATTTGTGTCAGCCCCGTGATGCCACAACTTTCCCACACAAAAATGTGTAAAAAAAGTGATTTTTTCAGGTAAATTTCAGGTTTGCAGGGGATTCTGGGTAAGAAAACGTTGGGGATCCACGCAAGCCATACCTCCCTGGAATCCCCCGGGTGTCTAGTTTTCAGAAATGTGTAGGTTTGATAGGTTTCCCTAGGTGACCGCCGAGCCCCGGGCCAAAAAGTCATGGGACCCCCTTTGCAAAACCAGGTTGGTTTGTGATAGGTGATTTTGATGCCGCCTCAATAGGTTTTGGGCCCTTGCCTGTCGTGGGTACTTAACCCACCCATGCAAGTAAGGTACCATTTTTCTCGAAAGACTTTGGGGAACGCGGGGTGGGTGGAATTTTGTGAATTCACGCAGATTCCAGAATTTGCCCCCACAGAAATGTGAGGAAAATGTGTTTTTTTGGACAATTGTTTAGGTTTGCAAGGGATTCTGGGTAACAGAACCTGGTGAGAGCCAGTCAAGTCACACCATCCTGGATTCCCCTGGGTGTCTAGTTTTCAAAAAGGTATAGGTTTGCTAGGTTTCCCTAGGTGCCGGCAGAGCTAGGGTTCAAAAACTACAGCTAGGCACTTTGCAAAAAAGGGTCATTTTTCACTGTGAAAATGTAGTGTGTCCACGTTGCATTTTGCGCCGTTTCCTGTCGCGAGCACTAGGCCTACCCCCACAAGTGAGGTACCGTTTTTCTTGAAAGACTTTGGGGAACGCGGGGTGGGTGGAATTTTGTGGATCCACGCAGATTCCAGAACTTTCCACCACAGAAATGTGAGGAAAATGTGTTTTTTTTGACAATTGTTAGGTTTGCAAGGGATTCTGGGTAACAGAACCTGGTGAGAGCCAGTCAAGTCACCCCATTCTGGATAACCCTGGGTGTCTAGTTTTCAAAAATGTATAGGTTTGCTAGGTTTCCCTAGGTGCCGGCAGAGCTAGGGTTCAAAAACTACAGCTAGACACTTTGCAAAAAAAGGGTCATTTTTCACTGTGAAAATGTAGTGTGTCCACGTTTCGTTTTGTGCCGTTTCCTGTCACGGGCACTAGGCCTACCCACACAAGTGAGGTACTGTTTTTCTTGAAAGACTTTGGGGAACGCGGGGTGGGTGTAATTTTGTGGATCCACGCAGATTCCAGTACTTTCCACCACAGAAATGTGAGGAAAATGTGGTTTTTTTGACAATTTGTTAGGTTTGCAAGGGATTCTGGGTAACAGAACCTGGTGAGAGCCAGTCAAGTCACCCCATCCTGGATTCCCCTGGGTGTCTAGTTTTCAAAAATGTATAGGTTTGCTAGGTTTCCCTAGGTGCCGGCAGAGCTAGGGTTCAAAAACTACAGCTAGGCACTTTGCAAAAAAAGGGTCATTTTTCACAGTGAAAATGTGTTGTGTCCACGTTGCGTTTTGCACCGTTTCCTGTCACGGGCACTAGGCCTACCCACACAAGTGAGGTACTGTTTTTCTTGAAAGACTTTGGGGAACGCGGGGTGGGTGTAATTTTGTGGATCCAGGCAGATTCCAGTACTTTCCACCACAGAAATGTGAGGAAAATGTGTTTTTTTTGACAATTTGTTAGGTTTGCAAGGGATTTTGGGTAACAGAACCTGGTGAGAGCCAGTCAAGTCACCCCATCCTGGATTCCCCTGGGTGTCTAGTTTTCAAAAATGTATAGGTTTGCTAGGTTTCCCTAGGTGCCGGCAGAGCTAGGGTTCAAAAACTACAGCTAGGCACTTTGCAAAAAAAGGGTCATTTTTCACAGTGAAAATGTGTTGTGTCCACGTTGCGTTTTGGGCCGTTTCCTGTCGCGGGCACTAGGCCTACCCAGACAACTGAGGTACCGTTTTTCTCGGAAGACTTTGGGGAACGCGGGGTGGGTGGAATTTTGTGGATCCACGCAGATTCCAGAACTTTCCACCACAGAAATGTGAGGAAAATTTGTTTTTTTTTACAATTTGTTAGGTTTGCAAGCGATTCTGGGTAACAGAACCTGGTGAGAGCCAGTCAAGTCACCCCATCCCGGATTCCCCTGGGTGTCTAGTTTTCAAAAATGTATAGGTTTGCTAGGTTTTCCTAAGTGCCGGCAGAGCCAGGGTTAAAAAACTACAGCTAGGCACTTTTCAAAAAAAGGGTCATTTTTCACTGTGAAAATGTGGTGTGTCCACGTTGCGTTTTGCGCCGTTTCCTGTCACTGGCACTAGGCCTACCCACACAAGTGAGGTACCATTTTCCTCGGAAGACTTTGGGGAACGCGGGGTGGGTGGACTTTTGTAGATCTACACAGATTCCAGAACTTTCCACCACAGAAATGTGAGGAAAATGTGTTTTCTTTGACAATTTTTTAGGTTTGCAAGGGATTCTGGGTAACAGAACCTGGTGAGAGCCAGTCAAGTCCGCTGGGTGTCTAGTTTTCAAAAATGTATAGGTTTGCTAGGTTTCCCTAGGTGCCGGCAGAGCTAGGGTTAAAAAACTACAGCTAGGCACTTTGCAAAAAAAGGGTCATTTTTCACTGTGAAAATGTGGTGTGTCCACGTTGCGTTTTGGGCCGTTTCCTGTTGCGGGCACTAGGCCTATCCACACAAGTGAGGTACCGTTTTTCTCGAAAGACTTTGGGGAACGCGGGGTGGGTGGAATTTTGTAGATCCACGCAGATTCCAGAACTTTCCACCACAGAAATGTGGGGAAAATGTGGTTTTTTTGACAATGTTTTAGGTTTGCAAGGGATTCTGGGTAACAGAAACTGGTGAGAGACAGTCAAGTCACCCCATCCTGGATTCCCCTGGGTGTCTAGTTTTCAAAAATGTATAGGTTTGCTAGGTTTCCCTAGGTGCTGGCAGAGCTAGGGTTCAAAAACTACAGCTAGGCACTTTGCAAAAAAAGGGTAATTTTTCACTGTGAAAATGTGGTGTGTCCACGTTGCATTTTTGGACGTTTCCTGTCACGGGCACTAGGCCTACCCACACAAGTAAGGTACCATTTTTCTCAAAAGACTTTGGGGAACGCGGGGTGGGTGGAATTTTGTGGATCCACGCAGATTCCAGAACTTTCCACCACAGAAATGTGAGGAAAATTCTTTTTTTTTTTACAATTTGTTAGGTTTGCAAGGGATTCTGGGTAACAGAACCTGGTGAGAGCCAGTCAAGTCACCCCATCCCGGATTCCCCTGGGTGTCTAGTTTTCAAAAATGTATAGGTTTGCTAGGTTTTCCTAAGTGCCGGCAGAGCCAGGGTTCAAAAACTACAGCTAGGCACTTTGCAAAAAAAGGGTCATTTTTCACTGTGAAAATGTGGTGTGTCCACGTTGCGTTTTGCGCCGTTTCCTGTCACTGGCACTAGGCCTACCCACACAAGTGAGGTACCATTTTCCTCGGAAGACTTTGGGGAACACGGGGTGGGTGGAATTTTGTAGATCCACACAGATTTTAGAACTTTCCACCACAGAAATGTGAGGAAAATGTGTTTTCTTTGACAATTTGTTAGGTTTGCAAGGGATTCTGGGTAACAGAACCTGGTGAGAGCCAGTCAAGTCCGCTGGGTGTCTAGTTTTCAAAAATGTATAGGTTTGCTAGGTTTCCCTAGGTGCCGGCAGAGCTAGGGTTAAAAAGCTACAGCTAGGCACTTTGCAAAAAAAGGGTCATTTTTCACTGTGAAAATGTGGTGTGTCCACGTTGCGTTTTGGGCCGTTTCCTGTTGTGGGCACTAGGCCTACCCACACAAGTGAGGTACCGTTTTTCTCGAAAGACTTTGGGGAACGCGGGGTGGGTGGAATTTTGTAGATCCACGCAGATTCCAGAACTTTCCACCACAGAAATGTGAGGAAAATGTGGGTTTTTTGACAATGTTTTAGGTTTGCAAGGGATTCTGGGTAACAGAAACTGGTGAGAGCCAGTCAAGTCACCCCATCTTGGATTCCCCTGGGTGTCTAGTTTTCAAAAATGTATAGGTTTGCTAGGTTTCTCTAGGTGCTGGCAGAGCTAGGGTTCAAAAACTACAGCTAGGCACTTTGCAAAAAAAGGGTCATTTTTCACTGTGAAAATGTGGTGTGTCCACGTTGCATTTTTGGCCGTTTCCTGTCGCGGGCACTAGGCCTACCCACACAAGTAAGGTACCGTTTTTCTCGAAAGACTTTGGGGAACGCGGGGTGGGTGGAATTTTGTGGATCCACGCAGATTCCAGAACTTTCCACCACAGAAATGTGAGGAAAATGTGTTTTTTTTTACATTTGTTTAGGTTTGCAAGGGATTCTGGGTAACAGAACCTGGTGAGAGCCAGTCAAGTCACCCCATCCTGGATTCCCCTGGGTGTCTAGTTTTCAGAAATGTATAGGTTTGCTAGGTTTCCCTAGGTGCCGGCAGAGCTAGGGTTCAAAAACTACAGCTAGGCACTTTGCAAAAAAAAGGGTAATTTTTCACTGTGAAAATGTGGTGTGTCCACGTTGCATTTTGAGCCGTTTCCTGTCGCGGGCACTAGGCCTACCCACACAAGTGAGGTACAGTTTTTCTCAAAAGACTTTGGGGAACGCGGGGTGGGTGGAATTTTGTGGATCCATGCAGATTCCAGAATTTTCCACCACAGAAATGTGAGGAAAATGGGTTTTTTTGGACAATTTGTTAGGTTTGCAAGGGATTCTGGGAAACAGAACCTGGTGAGAGCCAGTCAAGTCACCCCATCCTGGATTCCCCTGGGTGTCTAGTTTTCAAAAATTTATAGGTTTGCTAGGTTTCCCTAGGTGCCGGCAGAGCTAGGGTTCAAAAACTACAGTTAGGCACTTTGCAAAAAAAGGGTTATTTTTCACTGTGAAAATGTGGTGTGTCCACGTTGCGTAGTGAGCCGTTTCCTGTCGCGGGCACTAGGCCTACCCACACAAGTGTGGTACCATTTTTATCGGGAGACTTAGGGTAATACAGAATTGTAGAGCAACTGTTATTACCTATTGACTTTTGATGCATTTCTGCCTTCCGAATGAAAGACAATGTGTAAAAAAGAAGTCATTTTGAATAATGACCTATAATTCTCATGCTAGTATGGGTACTCCCAATTTCGGAAATGTGCAAATATCTACTGTTTCTAAACTCTATATTTTGTTCCCATTTCAGAAATACATAGGTGTCTTTCATACCGATTTTTCCATGTATACATTTTCCCAGAATAATTGCTATATACCCGGTACAGAATAAAAAACCATTGCAAGACGCTGCTCAGTTATTGGCTCTGGGTTCATCGGGTTCTTAGTGAACCTACAAGTCCTATATATCGCCACAACCAGAAAGGTCCAGTGGATGTAATGGTATATTGCTTTCAAATAGCTGTCATAATTAGAAGAAGTTACAGGTGAAAACGTTGACACAAATGCCTGTTTTTGTCAACTAATTTTCAATTTTTCCTATATTTAACTGTTAGTTTCTATAAAGAAAACTTTTAGGATCTACACAAATGACCCCTTGCTAAATTCAGAATTTTGTCTACTTTTCAGAAATGTATAGCTTTCTAGGATCCATTATTGCTTTCATACCCATTTCTACCATTAACTGGAAGGAGGTTGAAAGCACAAAAAATAGCAAAAATAGGCTATGTCCCAGAAAAATGCCAAAACTGTGTAAAATTTTTAGATTTTCTGACAAAAGTCTGCTCATCCCTGGAAGCTGGGAAGATGGTGATTTCAGCACCACAATCCCTTTTTTGATACCATTTGCAGGGAAAAAACCAGACGCTTTCATCTGTAGCCCTTTTTTCGCATTTTTCCCCCAAAAACTAAAATTTAGCTGTATTTTGGCTAATTTCTGGGTCCCCTCTAGGGGAATCCACAAACCCTGGGTACCTTTAGAATCCCCATGATGTTGGAAAAAAAGGACGCAAATTTGGCGTGGATACCTTATGTGGTCAAAAAGTTACAGGGGCCTAAGTGCGAACTACCCCAAATAGCCAAAAAAAGGCTTAGCACAGGGGGGGGAAAGGCCTAGCAGCGAAGGGGTTAAATACCTACAGCGGGCTTATGTCACACCAGCAAGAGTACATCGCATAGACCCAGCATGCCCCCATAATTGCCCTCGATGCAACACCACGATGGCAGACTTCGCACACATGACGTGGACCTGCGGCGGGGTGGCTCGATTCTGGATGGGGGTGTTTGACGAATTATCACGAATGGTAGAAATACCCATCCCCCTACTCCTTTAATGGCACTGCTAGGATATGTTAAGGCCCTCCCAAGTCCTCCTGACGCTTCTGCGCATTAGCGCTGTTGTTAGCAAAGAGAGAAGTGGCACTACATTGGGTGAGCAAGTATTCGCCAACGTTGAAGGATTGGCTGTTTAGCATGTCCTACTGTAATACCAATAGTAACTTGTATGCCCAATAGCAGCCCCCCAGGTCAAGACCACTAGACATATGGCAACCATATAAATCCTACTTATTAGCACAAACATCTGTGGGCTCACAGACAGATCGGGATCCACAAGTGGAAAACCCCACGGAGGGAGGAGAAGGGACTTGTTGAGGAGCAGGGATGATTGGGGATGGCGCTTGATGTGGACTCTTTTCACAGCCCAGGACAGTATAAGCCGCATATTGTATTAGTAACAATGTATGTATATGAACCGACTACGTACAGATTGTTTTTGTGGAAAATATAAATAAAGCTTTAAAAAAAACAACTATTACTTCTTACATAAGGCGTATCTTACACCGGGGAAAATAATGCAACACTTTGGGGCACAGGAAATGAGTTGCCCTAGGTGTGGGGAAGTAGAAGCTGGGATGCTTCATATGGTATGGACATGTCCGGAACTGCGGGAATTCTGGGAAGGAGTAATATCATGCATTAATGACATCATGAGCAGGACCCACCTATGCACCCCCTTGATCTGCCTGCTGGGGGGGATTCCCCTGCCTGGCTAAACATAAAGTCACCAACAGATTTGTGGATTTAGCACTTGTGCTAGCGAAACAAGCAATCACTATGAAATGGAAGGCCTCTGTCGGCCCCCAGATACCCCAATGGAGGGAGACCTTGCTGAGGTGGGTGGGATATGAGAGAGCAGTCCTATTTCACGAAGTGAGGAAAGGTTATTACACTATATATAAGGTTAGAGCCTGGGATATGCTGGTGGAATGCTTGAAAAATCCGGACGATGACATCCCTGACAGCCCTGAACATTCTGACCCACACTTACATAATGACTGAAACCAGGCAGTTGGACCACACTGGCGGGAACTCTGATTAGGGTACGGTAATTTATGGACTGACTACAAAGTCGGAAGACCTGGAGGGATCAATATGTTCCCTTGAGAGCTTATCCTTTGTTTTTGAAGAGGTGTGTGAGGGAAAGGGAGGGAGGGAGGAAGGGGGGTACAAAATTAAGATTTGATTAAACCAATTTAATAAGGTGAGCCGAAGTGACTTATGGCTGAGACATATTGTTGTGGAGCAAGTAACCATGATCTGACATATAGCTGCTTTAAAAACACAGAATAAATGTGGCACTTCAACTAACTGTGAAGAAGCTCACCTTTGCCCTGTAATGTATGTCATTTGTTAATAAATAACAATAAAATCTGTTTACAAAATAAATGTGTAGTCACAGCAGCAACAGGATTAGCTGGACATAGCATTAAAGTTAGTACTTTACATTGCCTACTAATGCTACCTGTTGAACATGACAATAAACTGGAATACCAGAAATTCTTGGGGAGTATTGGCAATGGAAATATTTGGTTGCACTTTGAATACAAGGAACTAGTGAAAAATATGCGTCATGCATCAGATGTGGATTATGTAGATATACTGAAGGACATTAGAATAGGAGTTCTGACAAAGGAGGGGAAACATGCTTTGGAAACTCGCCTTATCAAGAAACAATTTCCATCTAATATTACAGCAGCTGAACTAATGTATAATTTAATTGAAAAACAGAAGTCTATAGTTAGTTTAATGCCCACACTTTGGGAGTGCTCTAAATTTAATGAACAATTACTACAACTGAAGAAATAAGATATTTTGGAAATTACAGCTATTGATAAATGGAACATCAGGGAGTCACAATACTACTCACAGATAAACTACAAACAAAATTGGATGCTTTGGAGAAGTCTGTATCTAAAACTGCAGGATTAGAAAAGTGTTTATGCGTGAGCAAAAACTGCAGAGTAGTTTTGGGCTGTAATTTAAAAGTTGAGGAAGGGTTAGTAAATGGTGCAATGGGTAAAGTAATTGATTTTATTAACTTCCCAAATACAGATGAGGTTGAATACTTGCCCATAAAATTTGATCAGAATGATGGCGTGAAGCAGATTGGCCATTGTGTTGTACATTTTTTGCTAGTGAAAGACTTATATGTGAGGCGCCAACTGTTCCCACTCTCTCTCTAACATTTGCTGTAACTATCATAAGGTTTAAGTGTAGATGCAGCTTTTTTAATATTGGAAGTATTGTATTTAAAGAAGGAATGTCATATGTAGCATTTTCGTGAGTACAGCACACTTTTTTTTTTTTTACCCATAAAAGGCGGTTCTGACAAGAACTTTTTTTTTCTTCTTTTTTGTGGAACTGTGTTTTGTTTTTTTGGGATTTTCTAACATTTTTTATTTTTTGGTGTTTTTTATCAAACAATATGGCAACAAGGGGGCTATAAAATTGTAACCAGAAACACAAAAACAGTGCTAAAACTGGGCTAATTTATTAAAACAATTAATAAGTATGTTGCATTTCTGCTCCTAGGATGGCATCAACAGACTGCTCACCAGCTGTGAGCGTAGTGCTGCAGTCAAGGCAATATGTGCCAACACGCCTTAATTCTGGTGCAATTTGTGGACGACGCCTCTCCACTTCAGTAGGCCCTCTCTACCCAGGAACAGATGGTGCAGCTGTGGATGTAGCTGGCTCCTCTCCATCTCTCTCCTTCTGTGCCCTTTCCAAGCTATACCTATGGTAGGTCTTTAAGTGGTACAAAATAGAAGTTGTACCACAGGAATATTTTTTGCTTCTTCCTCTTGAGAGGGTCTTCTCACACAAACTGTATTTAACAAACTTGGCCACAATCTTGGATTCTCCAGAGGGGACCGTAAAAAAATCCCAAGCAATACTTTGCATTTTGGGTGCAGGCACCTCATCATCAGAGTCTTGCTCTTGTTCCTCCTGCTCCTCTGGCCGCTGTGGCACCTCCAGCTGGTCACTGCCTCCTGTTGCTATTTTTGATGAAAAAAAAAGCCCTAACCAGAGTTTTGTACTAGAAGCACAGGACTGCTACAAAGAATGATCCAAAAATTAATGGAAGATTCAAGAAGAGAGAAATGGGTATGAACTTCCTTTGAAAATTAATTAAAACCGTCTTACCCAATCAAATCTCTTTCTCACATAGTCACAGGATCTTCGCGAATACCAATGTTATCGTGACTACCTGTGGCGTCGCGAGGACGGGAAATACAATAAAAAATTGCTTTACATTAAAAATGATTATAAAAATGGGACTTTAAACACTATGGGGCTGATTACGATGGCGGAGGGACCGCCACTGTGATGCCTCTTACCTGACTTCGACGACTTAGACGAAGAGGACTTTGATTCACCGGAGCGGTGCTCGGACCTTCCTCGTCCCTCCGCCATCGTAATGAGTTTTTCCGCCCGCCATATTACGAGAAGTGTGGCTCAATGGTTAGAGCGGCAGACCCTGATGCAGAGGTCTAGCCCGGGACCAGGGTTCAATTCCCGCCTCGGCGGGTCTTGGGCTCAATTTCCTCGGACCTGATAATTCTCGCCTCGGTGCCTATTCTGATCATGGGTCCCACTCTGCAACTCTGGGCAATAGCTTGCTTAATCTCCACAACGGCCCCCACAACGCTAGGATGCCTGGCTTCACCTTGGGGGTGCCCAGGAGTGGGCATCTCACAGGGAAAGGCCAGGAAGGGTTCCACAGCGGTATGCGTACAAGCGCCTGAGATACCCCTTCGGGGGTCGATTCGGGCGCTATACAAATACTACTACATTTTACATTTTTTTTACGATGGAGGTCGGAAGTGTGAAGGTTGGAAAGACCGACCGCCACAGTACAGACGGGCGGCTTCAATCCGACCGCCCGTCGGAACGACCGCTAGTCCCTGCATTGCACTGCCAGGCACCGCCGTAGGGATTATGATATCCCTTTCCATTTGTCGTTCTGCGGTGGTCAACCAGCCGTGAAACGGCTGGCGGAAACCGATTTGGGGGCCTGTAGCGGGCCCCCCTTTGAATGAATGAATGAATGACAATTTGTTGAGCGCGATAGCTACCCTTAGGCGTCCTAGCGCTGCGGACAATACGGGCATGAAAGACACTTGGGGCTGTCCGGGTTTATTGAAACAGAAAAGTCTTGAGGAGCTTACGGAATGAGAGTATATTAGACTCCGATCGCAGATGCGGGGGAGAGCATTCCATAGTTTGGCCGCGTTGTACGAAAACGAGCGGCCACCACATCTAGTTCTTTTTATCCTGGGTACTTTGGCAAGAAGAGAGGAGGATGACCTAAGCTGTCTAATCGGCCGGTAGGGAGTGATCAGCGGTTGATTTATGGCGGGGCCTGTCTTCCAGAAGGCCCTGTGGGTGATACAGAGGGACTTGAATTTAATTCTCTCCCGGACTGGGAGCCAATGTAGGCTTCTAAGCCCAGGACTGATAGGAGATCGACGGGGAGTCTGAAGAAGCGTTCGAGCGGCGCAGTTTTGAATGACCTGAAGCTTATTCAGAGTGGATTGTGGGTCTCCCAGATAGAGGGCATTTCCGAAGTCCAGGCGTGACAGAATAAGGCCCTGGACCATGATCTGTCTCGCCTGGAATGGAAGTAAGGGGAGAACCTTCCGAAGCAGCCTCAGTAGACCATAGCAAGTGGCCGCGAGTTTGGTTGCTTGGTGATTGAAGCTGAGGGTGTTATCCAGCCATATACCCAGGCTCTTGATCGTGTCCTTGGGCACTGGGGCAGGACCAAGACAAGATGGCCATAGTGGATTCATAATGTACTTGGGAGCATTGCCTAGGAGCATAAGCTCCGTCTTGTCTCCGTTCAGCTTTAGGCAGGATGCTGTCATCCATTTAACCACCTCCTCCAAGCATTCACTCAAGTTGTTATGGGCTATGTTAGGCCGATTGAGAGCCACTACTAGCTGAGTGTCGTCGGCATAGGTGATGATTTTTATGCCGAACGGACGGACAATTTCAGCTAGGGGGCTCATATATATGTTAAACAGCGTGGGGCTCAGGGAGGAGCCCTGAGGCACCCCACAGCCGAGAGGTTTGCTGGGGGAGGTGATTTCGCCCTCGAAAACCTGAAAACTGCGGTCTGCCAGGAATGACTTGAACCACTTGATGGCATTTCCTGTTACTCCCAATTTGGAGAGTCGTTGTATTAGTATTTCGTGGTTTACAGTGTCAAATGCGGCGCTTAGATCTAAGAGAATGATTGCTGCCGCACCCCCTTGGTCCAAGATCATTCTGGCTTCTTCAGTTACTGCAAGGAGTGCGGTTTCGGTCCCGTGCATGGGCCGGAAACCCGTCTGAGAGAGATCGAGCAGATGGTTGCTCTCCAGAAAATCTGTCAGAATAGTGTTGACATGTTTCTCCAGGACCTTGCACAGCCATGGCAGTAAAGAGATCGGCCGATAATTACTGGGGTCCTCCTGATCCAGATTGGGTTTTTCAAGAGGGCCTTGACCATGGCGCATTTCCAGGGTGGCGGAACTGTGCCCGAGGACAAGGAGGCATTAAGCAGGTCAAGTGTAGTGGGGAGAATGTTGCTGATCGCTGGCAGCAAGGCATGCGGGGGCGCCGGGTCTAGAGGAGAGCCAGATTTCACCTGATGCATGATAAGATCCAATCTAAAGGGGTCCAGTGGGGGAAAAGTGCCCAGGGTAACTAAGGAAGGAGGGGCCATATTTAAGGGCTGGTCGAGTGTTATGTCTGTTGGAGGGGCGGGAAGGAAGTGTATATTGTTAGTATTTTTTGGAAAAAAACTCTGCTAGGTTATTACAGCGGGTTTGTGCGTTATTCATATTTGGTGACTTTTCCGGGAGTTTAAGAATAGATTTGGCAATTTGATATATTTCTTTTGGTTTGGAGGCAGCTGCTTTGATTTTTTCCTCAAAGAAGATTGATTGGGCGGATTTAATTTTGTTCTTATAATTTTTTATTGCATCCCTGTAAGCAGATTTCTTAGAAGGGAGTAGTCTAATCGCCACTTCCTCTCAAGTTTTTTACAGCTTCGTTTCATTTCCCGTAGAGTGGTGGAGTACCAAGGTGCTGTTACGGTGCAGCGCTTTGTTGCTAGGTTTTTTGTGGGGAGTACAGAGTCCAGAGAGTTAAGGATCCAGGTATTGAATTCCTCATTAGCTAAAACGGGATTAGGGTTTTGGGTGGCCTGGAGGTTTCAAGAGTTGACAACCAACGGTCCAGAGGAAGTCTGGACCAGTTCCGTGTTTTTCGTGTCGTGAGATTTGTGGGGATGTCAGAGTCAGGGGTGGTCCAAGTGATCGGGATCAGTGAATGATCCGACAATGGAAGCGGGGAGGGTGTTCCGACTGTGAGGTCCATGCAGTTACTAAAGACAGGGTCTAATAAGTGACCTTTGATGTGGGTGGGGCTGCGGACCAGTTGGTTAAATTGCAGTGCGGCGAGGCTCATGGTTGTTTCTGATGCGAGATGGTCGGTAGCATCATCAAAATGAATATTAAGATCCCCTAAAAGAGTGTAGTTAGAAGGCCTGCAAGCCGTGTCAGCTAAAATGGAGGGAAGGGTATTTAAAAACTCTCCTATGGCCCCCGGTGGGCGATATATGAGTAGGCCGGAAAAGGTGGTTGTGGGGGAGAAATCAATGGCGAAGGGGAGACTTTCACAATCTGGTATCAAATTTGGGGAGTGACGGCACTCATAGCAATCCTTAAAGATGATCGCTAAGCCTCCTCCTCTGCCCTCCTTACGGTCCGCTCGCTGTATATGGTAGCCCCGGGGAAGGGTCTGAACGAGGTCTGGTTCTGACTCAGCATGGAGCCAGGTCTCTGTCAAAAAAAGAACATCTGGCTTGAGTTCCTCTAAGAGGATGGCGATTTCTGTAGAGTGTTTAGGGAGTGACCTGCAATTTAGGAGGTACATGGTGCGCTGAATATTTTTCCTGCCCAAAGTGGGCTGATACTGAAATCCACAATGGGTGCAGGAAGTATGTTTATCTGCCATATCCCAAGCATATTGGCAGCTGGCCGGGGTGGGACTTCTCAGCTTGTAGAGGGATTTGGGGCTGTAACTCCTAGAGTCTGGAGGAATTCGGGCAGGGTGAGTGGCCCCTGGCCCCGGCCGGCTGCGGACGGGCGCAGACGGGCTTGCCTTTGGCGCGCCTTCGGCGCACCGGCGGCGCGCCCGCTGCGCGCGTCCGCTGCGCGAGGCAAATGGCATCCCAGTTATGTAGGGGAGGGGAAAGGTCAGCTGCAGATCAGCTGGCTTGCCTGGAGTGCGCCGGAAGTCCTAATTGCTTCCTGTAGTGCCTGAGTTTCCCTCCACTCAAACCGAACAATCGGCGGTGGACCGGGAAAGCACTTAAAGTAAGTACTATCAAATACAAGTGCAGAGTGATTTATTGTGACAGGCCTATAATGTTAGAAGCAGCAATACGGCGAACGTGATTTTATAAAAGCAATTCCTTTTGTAGGCAGTGAGATGAGCAATACGATATGCAGTTATTTTTCTTTTTTAAAGGAGCCCTTTACCAGGCGCTCCTGATTAGTGCTATGATGCTACAAGGATAAAACAACAAGACGACGATCGAGTTTTAAAAGCAATTCCCCTTTTAAAAAGTAGTGAAATGAGCAATGCGCTATGCAGAATTAATAAGCCCTTTACCAGGCACTCCTGATTAATGCTGAGAGGTCTCTCTCACACCTGCGCGCGTCCGCTGCGCGAGGCAAATGGCATCCCAGTTATGTAGGGGAGGGGAAAGGTCAGCTGCAGATCAGCTGGCTTGCCTGGGTGCACCGGAAGTCCTAATTGCTTCCTGTAGTGCCTGAGTTTCCCTCCACTCAAACCGAACAATCGGCGGTGGACCGGGGAAAGCACTTAAAGTAAGTACTATCAAATACAAGTGCAGAGTGATTTATTGTGACAGGCCTATAATGTTAGAAGCAGCAATACGGCGAACGTGATTTTATAACAGCAATTCCTTTTGTAGGCAGTGAGATGAGCAATACGATATGCAGTTATTTTTCTTTTTTTAAAGGAGCCCTTTACCAGGCGCTCCTGATTAGTGCTATGATGCTACAAGGATAAAACAACAAGACGACGATCGAGTTCTAAAAGCAATTCCCCCTTTAAAAAGTAGTGAAATGAGCAATGCGCTATGCAGAATTAATAAGCCCTTTACCAGGCACTCCTGATTAATGCTGAGAGGTCTCTCTCACACCTGCGCGCGTCCGCTGCGCGAGGCAAATGGCATCCCAGTTATGTAGGGGAGGGGAAAGGTCAGCTGCAGATCAGCTGGCTTGCCTGGGTGCGCCGGAAGTCCTAATTGCTTCCTGTAGTGCCTGAGTTTCCCTCCACTCAAACCGAACAATCGGCGGTGGACCGGGGAAAGCACTTAAAGTAAGTACTATCAAATACAAGTGCAGAGTGATTTATTGTGACAGGCCTATAATGTTAGAAGCAGCAATACGGCGAACGTGATTTTATAAAAGCAATTCCTTTTGTAGGCAGTGAGATGAGCAATACGATATGCAGTTATTTTTCTTTTTTAAAGGAGCCCTTTACCAGGCGCTCCTGATTAGTGCTATGATGCTACAAGGATAAAACAACAAGACGACGATCGAGTTTTAAAAGCAATTCCCCTTTTAAAAAGTAGTGAAATGAGCAATGCGCTATGCAGAATTAATAAGCCCTTTACCAGGCACTCCTGATTAATGCTGAGAGGTCTCTCTCACACCTGCGCGCGTCCGCGGGGCTGGGACACATGCCATGTGCCCCCCTACATATCCCAGCACCATGTGGCAGGCACCGCATGGTGCCTGCCAAGTAGTGCAGGGATATGTAACCTGTCTTTGTTTAGTACTGCGGCGGATGCTGCAGACCGCAGCACCCACCGCAATACAAAACATAGGCAATGCGACCGCCTCAGTGGTGGTGGCATCGTAATGCGTACTGTGGGACTGCTGCCTTGTAGGCAGGTGGTCTCAAATACGAAACAATGGTGGACGGACTGAAGTCCGCCCGCCATCGTAATCAGCCCCTATGATAGTAAACAGCTATTGTGAAACGTTAATTACAATATGTGTATATATGTGTTTTACACTTTTTGGAAAAAAACGTGGTCTTCGCGACTTTTCCACAAAACCAGAACAGAACGTACGTATCGCGATAATTTGCGACAAATGTAAAAAAAATTGTTATTAATTTATTAATCCACTGAAACATATGACAAGGCGTGACACAGAGAAATACATAAATGGGTGGTCCATTATGCAGGAGTAGTGTATAATATGCAGTAGTAATTTGCACAATGACAAAATAGTAACTAATTTGCCAATACAAAGAAACACAGATGAGTACACATTTTCCAGAAAACTGTGGACTCTTCTTAAAAAAATGAGATCCCATTCAGATCCTGATGTTCATTTCAGATAAATTAAACCTCAACAGGTAACATTGACAAATATAAACATAGCACATGCCCCAGGTAAAGCTCCACTTGAGTAAAATGGAAACAAATCTAACTTCTTAGGCTTGGCGATTAGAAAGAAAAAACTTTTCCTCTAAAATTCCAAATTGAAAAATGATCTAAAATCCTTAACAGAAGTGAATGTATTGTAAAATCTGAAAAATCTTGAAGTGAGAGCAAGATGGCTGCCGACTGACCGCTGTGAGAGGCGCTGCGGAGTTCTCGCCCTGAGAGGTGCAAAGATGCCGGTATGTTGACACGCACCTACCTGGTTGACCGGCTGATCTCGTGGTGGTGGGATAGCGCTTGTCGACGGAGATCGAGAGGACTGGCCACCGTAGTTGAGGCGCTGCTGGGACTTGGCACAGCGGCCAGTGCACTTTGGAGGCGCCCGATTCAGGAAGGGACGACGGGCCCGAAGACAAACAAGCCTGGGAAGGAACCCCTGAAGGAGCCCCTGAAGGAGGCTGCTGCTGCGGGAACAACGTCTGGGCGCGGCTCAACCCAACCTCGGCGCGGCACATATCCCAAAAAGACAGAGGAGGCTAGCAGCAAAGGGAGAGACGGAGGTGCGGAGGTGCGGAGCAAGCCGCTATCGGCTAATACGGAGGGCTCTTCACAGCAACCCTCTGTTGCCGAGGCTTTCTCGATGGCGTCTGCTGGCGGCTTGGTGAACGTCCCAAACACGGCTGAGACCGGGACTAAGGGAGCAGCTGAGACAGGCTTGGCTCCACCTCCCACGGATACAATGTTGCTGCAGCAGCCCGGACTGGAGCTGGGGCTGCAGGAAGCGGATGCTGTCTCTCGATCTATACAGCAGGAATCGCCATTGAAAACAGTCGTCAATGGGAGAAGCGCACCAGAACAAACTGGACCCCTCTTAGGGACGGAGCTTGCTGGGAAAGGTAAAGACAAGTTACCTATATCCACGCCAGTTGTCCCAAATGTAACTGTGCCTCTGGGGGGGTTATGGGCCAAAATTTAATTCCACTGTGGTCTAAGTCAGCTCTGGGATCCCCAGAGGGAGATAAGTTTTTCTCCCTTACTGATGACTCAGACATTTCGCTTTCAAGTGAGGGTAACACAGCGAAAGAAACTGAGTCAGGGGACTCCTCCACTACTCAAAGGGGGCGACGCAGTAAGACCTCCACCCAGAAACGTAGGACCAAATCTAGAACCAGCCCTACTAAGCCAGATATAGTTACAGCCTGCAAACTTAAGTAGGATTACTCTGCCACCAGCCAGGTCTACGATGATGATGAGGTACAAGCCATAGCTCAGGGGTGGCCTGCTAACTCCGCGAACTCTATAACTGACCCTACCACCCCTCCATCATTAGACCTTGTCTATTCCATCTTGAAGCAGATGCAGGGTGAAGACAGACAGGAGAGTCGCAGGGTACACCAAGCTACTAAAAAGCTGCAGGGCTCCCTCCAAAAGGTGAATAAACTATGCACTGATATTGCAGAAAGGGTAACCCACGTGGAGGAGAGAACAGCAACTTTGTAAGAGGAAGTGGGGAAGCTGCAGACATATAAGGAGTCGCATGACAAGCAAGCAGCGGATGTACTTTGGAAACTTGAAGACTTCGAGAATCGGCAGCGGAGAAATAACGTGAGACTGTTGGGCCTTGCAGAAAACATCGAAGGGGAAAATGTTAGATCATTTGTAGTAAACCTCCTAAAAGGAGCATTTCCCGACCTTTCCCATTGGAACTGGGATATGGAGGTCCAGCGGGCACATCGCTTCCCGCTGACACAAAGAAAAGGCAATGCAACGGGGCAATTGGTGCGGCCCAGGGCAGTCCTAATTTTTATCTGCAACTTTGTCCTTCGACAGGCCATATTAGACAGAGCAAGGCCAGATGCTAAACGCACATTTGAGGGGCACACACTCTTTGCTCGGCCGGACTTTTGCCACATCACGGTCGAAAGGAGATGGTGGCTCCGACAAATGATAACTCCCTTCCAGGGGATCGGCTGTGAAGCATATTTGTTGTACCCTGCGCGACTTAAGGTCATTTCGAATGGGAGGGTGCGAATGTTTACTTCTGAAATTAAGGCACAGGAGTACCTGAACGAGATGAAAGAATCAAAAGGAAGGACTGGATGTGCACGGCTTTCTCAAGGGGGCCCCACAGTAGGCTGAGACTCTCTCTTCCAGTGAGTGGTGTGACTCCTTAGATATGTCTCTTGTCAAAATGTGTATCCCTGCTCTAAACAAAAAAAGACTTGATTTTTTTGGGAAAAAGATGTCACCGGGTGCGAAACACAATGGGTGTATTTAGGGGATCGGGGCGAGGACTCTGCGGCAACTTGAGCTGTGAGATTAGGCCGCCACACATAGGTCATAGCTGACCTATTTGCTCGTGAGGGGTGTTGGGAGGGGGAGGGAGGGGCGGGGGGCAGAGGGGCGGGGAGGGTGGGAGAGCTGGAGGAGGAAGGGGTGGGGGGGCAGCACAGCATTTGAGGAATATTTTGATAAATGGGAAAAGAAATGAAAACAGGTTGATTTACGAAACAATTGGTGCAGGACCGCAAAGACACATTAAAGTTATTATCATGATAGGTAATCTGTTTAACTGTATCTAATGAGTATCCGAATTGTCTCAATGAATATATGTGGCTTAAATGACCAGGGTAAGAGACAAAGAGCAGCAATAGTCTTGAAAACACTCCGGGCTGATATTTTATCTCTTCAGGAGAACCACATAGAGGGCACTAGAGGGAATATAATGGAACAGTTATGGTTTAAACTTATTACCAATACTAAGCAAGGGACTAAAACAAGAGGGGTTGCCATTCTTTCCCGGAGGGGAGATATATCCTTCTAGAGAAGCCAATCAGATAGGTGGGGCCGCTGGGTGTTGGTTGAACGCATGCTTCACGATGTCACTTTCACTATATGTTCAGTCTATGGCTCTACTGGAGATGACCCTGAGGTCTTAGAATTTCTGAATACAGAGCTAGCATTGTGGCCTACCCCTGTAATACTGTGTGGGGATTTTAACATTAATGGCTTGGGAGGACTCTGGGGGGAAATGGGTGATAAATACACGGGACGTAAGAGAAAGGTTTTTAGGGCTCTTACTAATCTAGTACAAAACAACGGACTAACGGATGTTTGGTCGCACTTAAAGCCTGCTGACCCTGGCAGCACATTTTTTTCTGCCCCCCACAAGTCAGTTGTTCGACTAGATTATTTTTTGGTTTCACACCAATTAATACCTAGGTGTAGAATAGAGAAGTACCCCTGGATCATATCGGACCATAATCCTTTGAGCCTAATAGTTACTTTTGCAGGGGCTGGAAGACCAGAGCGGGTTTGGACCTTTGAAAGAGGACTTCTAAAAGACCAGGAGTATGTATCACACATGAATGAATGGATTAAGGGGTTCTGGGATATTAATAGAAAGAGTGCAAGTTGTGGGGTGGTTTGGGACACGTTCAAAGCTGGGGTCAGGGGGGAGACACTTAGTTATAGTTTACATCGACAAAAGAGCGAGGCACAACGAGAGAAAACGCTGCATAAGACCTTGATGGAGGTAGAGGAAGAGCTTGCAGCTGCCTTGGCTTTGGGTACACCATTGGATAACATATTGCTCAGGCTGGCTCTAGCCAAGGCAGATATAGGGGACATTACCGCAGCCAAGGCAGCTGAAAAGTTCCTTGCTAGGAGGGAGCACTGCTATGAGTTCAGTGAGTGGGTGGGGCACATCTTGGCAGCACGACTGAGACAAAAGAGCGCGGCAGGAGAGATTCTCGAAGTTTTAGACTCAAGGGGAAATCTAATTAAGGGCTCACCGGGGATTCGGGAAGAATTTTGGCAATTCTATAATAATCTGTACTGCGAGGAACAACGAGGGGAGGAGAGTCTGATCCGAGAATATTTAAGCGATATTCCTATACAGCGTATAGCCCCCGAAGATGCGGAATCACTCAAGACTTCACTGACTGAGGAGGAGATTTATGGCGCACTTAGCAATCTCCCTTCTGGCAAGGCAGCTGGACCAGATTCCCCTAGAGTTTTATAAAAACCTTCCTCAATATAATAGGGCCGGATCTGGTCGATATAGTCTGTCAAGCTCAGCAAGGGAGCTCCGTTCCTGAATCCTGGGCTGGGGCAGATATTACTATATTTTAAAAAAAGGGCAAACCATCTAGAGAGCCAGGTTCTTATAGACCAATCACCCTTATGAACAGTGATGCTAAAATACTGTCTAAGGCCTTGGCGACCCGCTTAAATCATATTATTGGTAAAGTGATCCACCCCCGCCAGCACGGGTTTATACCAGGGATGTGCACAACAGACCACATTCGCAGGGTCATAACTCTGTTTGATGCAGCCGAAGTCTCAGGGGATCCTATGGCTCTGATACTTTTGGATGCCGAAAAAGCATTTGATAGGGTCTCCTGGGACTATCTGTGGGCGGTCATGACATGGTATGCCATGGTATTGGGAATTGTTTCATCAACGCGATACAGGCTTTGTACAAAGCACCGACTGCTCGATTGAGACTGAATGGGGGGTATACAGAACCGTTATCAATCACACGGGGCACCAGGCAGGGCTGTCCGTGCTCGCCCCTTCTTTTTGCCCTATACATTGACCCTTTGATTCGGAAGCTGGAGGCCAATAACGAAATTAAGCCAACTAGATTTCATAGGCTTGAAACAAAAATCCTGGCCTACGCAGAAGACATCGCTGTGGTTACCCCCGACCCCCAAACCGCTCTAGCCGCAATTGAGGAAGAAGCCCAGGCTTTCGGCTTGATCTCCGGGTATGCACTCAATCGACAGAAGACACAGATAGTTAAGAATAGGATAGCTGATCTGGACGACCCTCGGGTAACTGACTCGGCGGTATATTTAGGCATTAATATCACGCCTGAACTGGGACAATTGGTAGAAAGAAATACCTTGCCAGTAATACAGAAGGCAAAAAAAAGACTTCAATAGAATACATAATCTCCACCTGTCGGTGGTCGGACGGTGCACTGTGGTCAAGATGGTCTTTTTACCCAAAGTGCTCTATCTTTTTAGGGCTATCCCACTAGAAATCGAGAAACAATGGTTTACAATGCTTGAAAACATTTTGAACAGGTTTATTTGGGCACAGGGGAAAACAAGGAGAGCTTTAAGGTATATGACGTTACCAAGAGAGAGGGGAGGCCGGGCAGTCCCAGATCTCAGAATGTATTATTGGGCTGCTGCTTTTCAATACATGCGGGGGTTAGTAGGTGGAAGTGTCGAAGATCCCTGGATTAAAACCGGCTCTCCAGATGTATATAAATTACTGCTATGGGAGGATGCGTGGAACTGCTTATTGAAATATAGCGAATCCAGCTACTACAAAAGAAGAAGATTTAAAACTTTGGAGGCAGCATTTAAGATTTGGGCAGCGTTTAAAAAAAAAACGGCCTAGGGAGAGTTAATTTTTATACGCAGATGTACAGAAACCCTATGTTTCCGGGAATCTTCTCTGATAGCACAATGCTAGAGTGGGAGGGGTGTGGACTTCGGAAAGTAGGTGATCTTATAGGGCCAGAAGGAATCCGACCATTCGGAGACATTCAGGCTAAATTTGGAATTAACAAAATAAATTTTTTTTAAATATCTTCAGGTACGTAGCTTTTTAGGAGATTAAAAAGGTGGATTGAGTGGATTTAGGGAAGTTAAAACAATTGAGGTTGTAAGGGATGATGAGAACTGTACCATTAGGAGAATTTACGCAGAACTCTCTCTACTGAAGCAGAATGATCTTGAGAAGCAGGGGAAGAAATGGGTGGATAAGCTTAGTGTAGATCAAGACAAATTCCTCGAGTCTTTAGACTTAGGACAGACCATTCTGTGTTCAGCGGGGCTGCAAGCCCAGCATTTTAAAACAATTTTCTCACTGTATTACACTCCAGCTAAGATAGCGCAGTGGGGGGGACAGGAAGGAATTAGATGCCCCGCTGTGACAGCATTGACGCTGATCTAATTCACATGTTCTCAACCTGCCCTCGGCTAGAAATTTTAGTGAAAGCAATAGAAAAATTCCTGGGTCAAACTTTGAACTTAAAGGTATTGCTCTGGGGCAGATTCAGGCGGCCGTGGAGGGGTTTGTGAGGGGCCCCACGGCGTCACGTTTGGCGAAGACACAGCTTCAGCGCTCCAAAAAACACAGGGGGATAGCATTTCCTAATTTCACTCGCTACTATCACGCCTCCCTCCTCCGGTTTCTGGTGGAATGGAACCGCCCTATGACCGAGAAACATTGGGTATTTATGGACCAGACGGTAGCAGGACATCATATCTGGCGTGACGCATGGTTACCGAGATCGGACAGGGCTTGGGGTCTTTACTCATCCCCTGTCACGCGCCCCACGATGATTGCCTGGGACAGAGTCGCCCGAAGGGCTCACCTGACCACATTTCCCTCCCCTTTGACACCGCTTTTCATGAACCCTGCTTTCCAACCTGGGATGAATAAGGGAGTGGCCGCTCGCTGGATTGGGGGAGGTTGTAAGCGATTGGGGCACCTCTTCGACCTTCGGGGTTATACCCCTTTCAAGGAGCTCCAAGCGGACTTCCAGCTATTGTTGACAGATCAGTACTTACACTCTCAGATGACACACTGGCTATCTGAGCCTGAGACGCGCTCCCGGGCATACCGGCCAATGTTACCCTTTGAAAAGTGGGTGGTTCGCAAAGCCGATGACAAGCACCTTATCTCGGAGATCTACTCTTTTCTTACCTCTGCTCTACCAAGGGCACGCACGGCCGGACAGAAACGTTGGGACGCGGAACTAGGGCGCACCTTATCCGACAAAGAGTGGGAGGATATTTTTATCGCGCACACCACACCACATACTCATCAAGCCATTCCGAGACGGCCTATAAACTAGCGACGTATTGGTACTATACCCCTGCTAGGATTTCCAAATGGCAGGACCAGTGTGATGGCCTTTGCTGGAGGGGGTGCGGCAGTCCCGGGACCCTGATACATCTTCTCTGGCATTGCCCCAAACTAACCCGCTACTGGGAGCAGATCCTCGATGACATCGATAAGGCTTTTAACACCTTTATACCCAGGCTACCCGCCTACACTATCCTGGGGCTTCCCAATGCGCTCACCTTTCCTTTGCATTCACTTCAGGGGCGGCAAATGGCGCTAGCGTTAAATGCAGCACATAGGGTTATAGTGGCGAGATGGAAGTCGGATAAGGCTCCCGAACATATCCATTGGATACACCAACTTTGGAACCTATTAGCAATGGAGAAACTCTCTATGGCAGCTGCGGGGAAGATGGCAGACTATGCTAAGGTATGGGCCCCTTTTATACAGCTCCTCTCCACTGAATTCCGCGAACTCACTTGCCCGCAATACCTCCGCATCCTTAAATTGATCCCGGAGGATACCTCAGCACTACCTTAATCCTGCAGGCCCATAGCCTACACTAGGTACCTAGAGGATGGGCACTTAGGCTTAATTGGAGCGCATATCTTCCTACACCTTTCTCTTTCGCTTGGCTCATCGGGTGGGTGGGGAGGGGGGGGGGAGTTTGTGCTAATTTTCTTCCTTTTTTCTTGTTAGGGGTTTTTCTGGCCTAGGCCAGTGTTTAATCACGGAATACCAGGTGGCGTGGCAGCTTCCACGGGCCATCCATTGGCTTGGGGGGCGTCTTTCTTACTGACCAACGAGCAGGCTGCTAGCTAACAGATACTCCAACTACCGCCTGCCTTACGACGCGGCCGGCCCTGAGGGGTTGTAGGCGGCTTGCTGTGTGTTAAAGCTTCGACTTACAGTTGTATTGCTGACATTGACTGGCCTGCATATTTGAGCTTCTGACGCCGGCCCGATGGGTTGTAAGCGAATGAGCTAATTACTCACTTGCTGTTCTGTCAATAAAAACAGATTTAATACTAAAGGTATTGCTAATGCCCGAACTAATGCTTCTGGGGATCAGCAGTGGTGAAGCACAAGATTCGTTTCAATATTTCCTTTTCTTGGCCATGGCAGTGGTGAGAATCTGCATTGCCTCCGCCTGGCTTGACCAAACGGGCCGACATTCCAGCAATGGCTTGCTAGGCTGCTCGCCATCTTTAATTTGGAAAAGGGGATTTATGAGAGAAAGGGCAGAAGAGGGAGATTGCTTGGCAGGCGTATTTTGGCACCAATCTATAGATGGAAGGAAGACAGGGTGGATAACAGATCTTCACTGTCTGCTTGATCACTTTCCTTTTTTTCTCCATGAAGGCAGGTCTGTAATCTGCTTTTAATTGCTGGTATCTATTTATCAGATACGCAAACATTTGTATATACTGCCTTACCTGAAGTACTTTACTTTTTTGAGGTTAAATGTTATGCTGCTTTTATACTCTGATGTTCCCCTCTCATTTTCTGTATGTATCACTGATGACTGATAAGTCCTCATGTATTAACTTTAATTGTAACAATGGTGCTGCAATAATAAAAAATAAAAAAATAAATTAAAAAAAGGTAAGTTTCATGCTCAAATAAAGATAATAGAAGAAGGTTTCAGTTTTTTTGTGGAATTGAACATTTTTTTTACCATGAGAAGAAACAAGAAAAAAAAAAAAAAGAAAAGTAAAATCTGCAAAATCTGAATTTCAGTGAGTGTGACAAATGAATTCTTTAATGACATCTCCTTGTAAGAGCAGAGACCATGGTTCTGACCTTAAAATACACCAGGCATGTAAATCCGCAAAAACTATAGCACCACTCACACACCCACTCATAGACCCATAAACTCGCTACCATACCCACTCAAAGACCGTAGCAGCATCCGCACTGCCACTCACAGACACACACAGGCTCTGACACAACCAGTGACAAACCCTCAGAGGCATTCATATAGTCACTCACAGACCCACTCACGCACTCATAGACCACCTCAGATAGCCACTGACACACTCCCACTCCCACTCTGAGACCCACACACACCCATACACCCACTAACAGACCCACACAGGTGCTCACACATCCACTGTGAAACATTACAGGTTAAAGTTATAGAATTCTTTTTCGAAAAACCTTAGAAATTCACTGAAAAAGCCCATTGTTACAGTTATGGTATAGTTAGGAAAAAGAATTTTAAAAACCTTAGAAATTCACCGAAAATCCCAAAGGGACGGTTACAGTGACGTTATAGTTAGGAAATAGCATAAAAAAACCTTCGAAATTTACTGAAAACAACAAAGGTTACAGGGACGTTATAGTTAGGGTCACATTTCACTCATACAAAACCAGTGAAATTCAGCAGTTATAGTTACCTGAGCTAACTATAACTTATGCCCCCGCAATGCACTTATTATGACCTCACATATTACATCACTCATGACATGGTCAGTGACATCACTGATGACATCTCAAATGACAACACTGATGACATCATCCAGTAAGGGTAAGGGTGATACTAGAGCCTAGTGCCTAAGGATCTCTACCTAGTGTGCTTTTTGTGATTTTGTATAAATCTGTTTAATAGTTTGAGAAATTAAGGTTAAAATATATAGATATCTGGACTGTTGTTATGTTATGTTATGTTATGTTAAAAGCATTTATCAAGCGCACGTTCACCAAAGGTTTCTTGGCGCTGGGGGAGTGAAAAGGTGGCATCAGGAATGGATGGCTTAAGTTCCATACGCCTGTGCGAACAACCAGGTCTTTAGCTGTTTCCTGAATAGAGTGAGAGAGGTCAGAGACCTCATCTCCATAGGGAGCGAGTTCCAGAACAGAGGGGCTAAGACCATAAATCTGGACCCTCCGTGTTTCTTACGTTTAAAAATAGGAGTGACCAAAAGATTCTGATGGGAGGAACGTAGATTGCGAGAGGGGACATAGCGAGAAATCTTAGAAGCAATGAAGGCTGGGCTGTTGCCATGAAGGGCTTTAAAAACAGTACATCCTAACTTGAATGCACTGCGCTTGGCCACTGGAAGCCAATGAAGGCTTTTCATCAGTGGCTTAACATGATGCCATTTAGGTTGCGCAAAAATCAGTCTGGCAGCTTGATTCTGGACCAGCTGAAGGAGTTTTAATTGGTATGCCGGAATGCTGACATAGAGTGAGTTAGCATAGTCCAAGCGGGAGATGACCAATGCCAGAACAACTAAAATCAAGGCTTCCCTGGACAAGAACTTACTGATCTTCTTTATTCTCCGAAGTTGGAAGAAACCAGCGGAGACAACGGCGCTGATCTGAGCTTTCATGCTCAGATCGTTGCTTATCACTATGCCTAGGCTTTTAACTGAGCTGGTCGGTAGAGGGGGACTACCAAGGGTAGATGGCCAAAAGTTGGAATTCCATGGGTTGGAAAACCCTCCAGTAAGGATAAGCTCAGTTTTGTCAGGGTTAAGCTTCAATTGGTTGTCATTCATCCAATTGCTTATAAAAATCATCGTGTCTTGAAAATGGGACACAGAGGAGGATGAAAGATTGATGTCGAAAACCAATTGAAGGTCATCCGCATAATTGTAAGTTCCCACTTTCCTTTCTCTCAAGGAAGAGATTAAAGGGAATAGGTACAAGTTAAAAAGGAGCGGGGAAAGAGAAGAGCCCTGGGGAACCCCACAAGTCAGTTCTATCTTGGTAGAGGAGAAATTACCAAGACGCACCGCTTGGAACCGGTCTCTGAGGAAGGAAGAAAGCCACTTCAGAGCCAGGCCCTGGATCCCGGCCTTGTTGACACGATCGATCAGAATATTATGGTCGACCGTGTCAAATGCTGCAGACAGGTCCAGGAGTACCAAGGCCTGGGTGAGGCCTCTATCTGCCCCCCCTCTGAGTTCGTCCAGGACTGTCAGAATGACTGACTCGGTAGAATGGGCGGGTCGGAACCCCGCCTGGTGAGGGTCCAGGACATGAGACCGTTCAACAGAAGAACTCAGTTGGCTTGATACATGAGCTTCTAAGACCTTTCCAAGGTAGGGTAGCAATGAAATGGGGCGGTAGTTGCTAAGAATGGAAGGGTCCACACCCGGTTTCTTTAAAATGGGGATAATTTCCGCGCTTTTAAAGAGGTTGGGGACTATACCAAACTTAAGTGAGTTATTAAGAAACAAAAGTGGGGGGTCTGGACATCTGGCGAAGATTTCCTGAAAAACATGAGGGGGCAACAGTCAGTCGGGGAGCCTGATCCGACCTTTTTAACAGACCCAAAAAGATCTCATAAGAGATGAAGGGAATCTGAGCCAGTTGAAATGGACACTTATCGGTATCAAAGGCAACTATAGGAGAAATAGGAGTAGGAATACTGGCCTTGATTGCCAAATTTCAGACTGTTGGGCTGAAATGAAAAGCTTTCTGATTGTCTGAGGGGGCTTTTTCGGAGGGAGCGCTCTGATTGACTGCCCGCAACATGAGAAGAAATGTTGCAGCACCATCAGAGGACTCGGAGACTTGGTCCCTTGTCCTGAAAAGGTTTTTTAAAAAGGGCAGTAGTGGGCAGGGCAGGGATACTCTAATCCCCAAGCCCTTTTGGGGGTTCCCTCAGGCACCCCCTTCCGGCCCAAAATTTAAAAACATAATTTTTTGGGAGGGGGGTGGGGGGGAGTGTCCACGATCCTGAGGGACTTCCAAGGGACAAGTGAGGGACTGGGAAAATTAATTACAAAAAGAAAAATGGGGGTGGATGTGCCGGTCGGGGGTTGATCGCCTACAGGGGGGTGGGTGAAAGTTTGGGTATGGTAATAAGATCTTACTTTACCTTAAAGAAACCCTAGAAAGTAACCGAAAAAAACAAAGGTGAAAGTGACCTTATAGTTATGTATGGTAATGATATCTTATTTTGCATTAAGTTAGGTGAAAGTGTCAGGTAAAATGTAATATTTTAAACTCAAAAACACTGAAAATCACCAGTTATGTTTTACTGAGCTACCTGGAACTTGTGCCCCCACCATACTCAGTGTTGTCATCAATTATGCCATTTGATATGTTAACAATGATGTCATCAATGATGTAATTGAACATGACATGAGTGATGCAGCCTGTGAGGTCATAAGCAGAGCTTCGAATTTGAGTGGCTTTTTGAGTTTAAATTGTATGTTTTAACTGACATTTTCACCTAACTGTAACATCGCTGTAGCATTTGCTTTTCTCAGTGAATATATCTCGAGGGTTGCGCGCTTTTGTCACAGATAAGAAAACAATTTTTATTTTATGTTTGGGTGCAGTAATGTGTATCCACTTCTGTAGTAACTGTATAGTGTAGGGCAACACGACAAACCGTGGGGAGTTTGTATGAAGGAGAGAACAATACTAATTGATTGATTGTATATGATTTCTATTGCTGTTGTGACATTTTCTATGAGTAATTTTGATAAAGGTCATGGGAGCGTACATAAAGACATTTCATTTTGACATAATATTCCTCCAGGAGACACACTTGAGGGACACACCTTGTGGCTTTCTTGGCTGAGGGCCTTACGCAACATTAGCACACGAAGGATTCACATCAGGCTCCGGGGGAGTGGCAATTCTGTTAAGGAGGTCCCCCCTTTAGGGTAGACTGCACGTGGATAGACCCCAGTGGGACATTTGTGGCCGTCAAAGAGATGTGGGACAGACGAGATATGACATTGATTAGTGTCCATGCTCCCCTCTGACTGCAGGCACAAACACTAGACAAGCTGACAGGAATATTATTGGAGGCTAGGTCACAAGCCCATATAATAGGAGGAGATTTTAACAATGTTGTAGACCCTACACTGGATCGAACGAACCCGGGAGTGGTCTCACACAAAAGTACACCACTGAAACATTTCCTCACCATGATGGGGCTCTCGGACCTGTGGCGCCCACACCACCCACACTCCCAAACCTACTCATACTACTCAGGGGCAAATAGAGTCTTCTTGTGGCTTGCTGGAGAAATAGAACGGATAGAGAAAGCAGAATATCTGCCCAGGGGCCTCTCCGATCATTCCCCGCTCTGGCTCACCCTGGGACAGAGAAAACACAGCTCAAGACAGGGCTGGAGATTAAACGCATGGGAAATGAGAGACGAGAGGGTAGCATGAGAGATTAGAATAAGTACAGAGTTACACTTTAGGGAAAACACAGGCTCGGTCGAGTCGGCTGTCACACTCTGGGAGGCTTATAAGACTGTTCTCCGCGACAGAGCGTAAAACATAATAGCACATAAAAAAGGCAAGAAACTAGGGAGATAGAGGACCTAGAGGCCCGCCTCCTTCAGTTGGAGAGCCGAATTGGGGTACCCCCCGACCCTAGCGGGGAACGTGCCGTGGAGATCCTTCGTGCAGAATACCAGGCGCTGACACAACTAAAGGCCAGAGCTGAGCTCCAGGCCATCCATAGGCGACTCTGCGACGGGGGGATAAAGCCGGGAGACTGCTGGCATGGTTGAGTAGGAGAGAGGCTGAAGCATGATCGGTAACAGCCATAACATCTGATGATGGCTGTACATATGATACGCCCAAATGATTACAAATTAATTTGTCCACTACTATACAGCATTTTACATGCTGCGGCCATTGGCCAACACTCGTCAAATAGAGAATTATCTTGCAGACATCCCCATTCAAACACTGACGGCAGAAGCAGTCCATATCTTGGAAGAGGACATTACCCTAATAGAGATACAAACACCCATAGGTAATTTAAAATCTGTGAAAACTCCTGGTCCTAAAGGCATACCGAGAGAATTTTTGAAGAGGAACACTAATATACTGGGTCCTCACCTGCTTAATTTATTTCTAGAGGCGAAGATGAATGGCACACTCTCTCCTGACCTTAGAAGCGCCATGATAGTAGTCATACATAAACCGGGTAAACCTCAGACAGCCTGTAGCTCTTATAGTCCAATTTCCCTCTTGAATATTGAAACAAAAATTCTAGCTACAGTTTTGGCAAACAGATTGGAGTGAGTAGTGACCACTCTCATACACAATCCAGCTTAATGCCCAAAAGGTCGACTCGGTTCAATCTCCGTCAGCTATGCAACTGGCTATACACTACACCTAATAGAGAAGCGCACCACTTGATAGTATCCCTGGATGCAGAGAAAGCGTTTGATGCCATCCATTAGTCCTTTCTGAAACAGGTGCTCAAGAGATATGGCTTTGGGCCCCAATATCGTACCTGGATAGACCTGCTTTACAAAGATCCGGTTGCCAGAGTAAGAGTGAATGGTGAAGTGTCGGACGAATTCCCGATTGGGAGAGGCACAAAGACAGGGATGCCCATTATCCCCATTATTATTTGCACTGATACTGGAATCCCTGGCGTGCATTATGCACGCTCGTACTAATATCACAAGCTTCCGGGAAAGAGAGGGGGTATCTGCGGACAAACGAATATCCTTATACACGGACGATATCCTGTTATATGTTATAAAACCCGCGACCAACCCTCTCCTGCCTGTTTGAAATATTTGAGAATTATGGGACTCAAGCAGGATACACAATAAATTGGGATAAATCCAGTGTATAACTAGCGGGTCATGAGAATGACCAAGCCGATATCCCGGGGCAACTGAAAATAGGCCCCAATGGCTTTAAATACTTGGGAATAAATATCACCATGAATAGAGATCTGCGCCTGAACCACAATATATATAAGGTTGTAGCGGAATTCCAGGATGACGTGGACCGATGGAAGACACTGCCATTGACGCTCCTGGGCAAAGCCTCTATGCATAAGATGATAATATTACCAAAGCTTCTGTATGTGCTCCAGAATACATACTACATGTTACCGGACGAAGTGTTCACCAGATAGAGGGGATAGTCCGGACATTTCTCAGGGACAGCGGGAATCCCAGAGTGGTGCTTCACACACTGCAGAGGAATCAATACAACGGAGGTATATCCCTCCCAGACATTAAAGCCTATTATTGGGCGTCTCATTTAATCGTTATCAAAGACTGGGAACATACACCGAGTGATCACCCCACATATGCACTAGAAGGCACCCAATTTAATAAATATTCTCACATTCATTACTTATATGGGAGGAAATGTACAAAGAAGCTACTCCCTGCAACGCAAGTGACAATTGCCGCATGGAAAAGAGCTGAAAAAGAGATGAACTGGGATAATCGAGTGACACGGGAAACTCCACTGTGGGCAGGTACACTACCGAAAGAATTTGTGAAACTGCAAGGCTTTAAACACTGGGATATGTTAGGGATCTCGAAGTTAGAAGACATAGTTGAGAGAATGGCCCTTGTCTGGTTGGCCTTCCTGCAGGAAGAATACGAATTAACTTCAGAGCAATATTACAAATACCTACAAGTAACTCACGCTTGGAAGGCACAGCAGATTGAGACGGAGGATATGCCTGAATATGCACCGTTAGAAGGGAGATTACTCATGGGAGAAATTGGGGAAAAGGCAATCACCTGCTCATGCAAGACGCTGATCAATAACAAACCCAACACGTTAGTGCGACTGAGGGCCAGGTGGGAGGAAGAATTGGGACCTTGGACGACCTGGATTGGGAGGCGGCACTGATGCACCCTAGGTAGGTGGCCATAAAATCACACCTCCGCCTAATACAATTCAAAATCCTACACAGGACATATTATGGTAGGACCCAGCTACATGGATTTGGTAGGGCGGCAACACCTCAATGCCTCCGATGCAACACTGAAAGAGGGTCCTACATACACACGCTATGGGAATGCCAGGTCATAGTGACATATTGGGCCACTCTAACCACAGAACTTAGCAAGGTTTTAGAAGTGACGATTCCAATGGACCAAAAGTACCTACTCCTAGGAATACCTACCGAGATAGATCTCCCCAGGGCCAAACTACTCTTTGCAAACCTGGGAATAGTGGTGGTAAAATGAGATCTGGCAAAATACTGGGGGGCACCAAATCTCCCCACACTATATGAGTGGAAAAGGGGCATAGACCTCAATATGGTAACTGAGAAAGTGACATACAAGTTGCGGGGATGCCTGAGGAAATTTGACAAGATATGGGGCCCATGGATGAGATACTTCTATGGGGGAGACACTCAGTCCCAGAGTGTAGTCACGAGAATGCCGAAAGACTCAGATGATGCCCACCAGCGAAGGGAACGCTAGCCTCAGCCGTAGTGCTTATTGTGTCCACTTTGCTAAGGTAATTGTATGAACAATGTGCTCACCACTGCCTTCGTGTACTGCATCGTCTGTTATACCTGTATTTATAATACGACAACTGTATGACATCAAATGTAATAAAAATATATTTTAAAAAAAAGACATTTCATTTTGGTTTTATTATGCCTAACGTGTGCCCACTCAGGCTTTATTTAGAATCTTTTTGCCCACGTCATTTTCTGTATTTCAGGACGATGTTAAGCCAATAATACAATGCCCAGTGTTATCACCTATTCTTTCATTTTTCGCGGCTGATGTGACTTATGATGGTGGATCTAGTTCTGACTCATCCAGTTTAGAACATTATTCAGGCTCCATCTTCTGTTGATGGACATTTTGTTCATTGTGTATGGTACATTCTAAGATGGTGACCGTTTTTGCACTCTGCACATTGTTGGCACCTTGTTTATGTTTTTCTTTTACTCTATTTACCCTTTTAAGTTCGGCCGTCGGCCGATGGCCGACGGACGCATTACATCCCCAGTGCAGGTGTCGGACAAAGGCCCCTCTGGTGCTTTGCGCCAGAGGGAGTCCTTTATTTTATTTTAACTTCGGGCTTCTCGGGAAGAGTTTTCCGAGTAGCCTGAGTGGTTTTTTTTGTGATGATGATCAGTGTGCAGGGCATGCTGAAGTCATTACAGAGAAGTGAAAGTAAAATGAGCTGATGGGCATGTTTTACTTTCACTTCATCAGTGCTTGGGGGCATATATCAGTCCCCTGAGCATTGATTGCTTTGGAAGAGATATCGTTGGAAAGGGTAGAATCTCCCCTTTCCAATGTTACCTCTGCCAAGTGGAACCCTGCTTGGAGATTGCCACAGGAGTGCGATCACAAAACAGGGATCCACCCACTAGGCCCCAGGGACACAGGGGAGCTGTTCCTTAGGCAAGGCCTTGTGCTCCCCCTACGACAATAAAACCTTCAGGATTTCTTGCCTCCTGGGGATGGATGGGGGTGATTACCCCCGATCTGCCCCCCGGGGGGCAGAAAGCCTACTTGTCCCCAGGGATGCAAAACAAAATCGATGGTAGGGATTGGAGCCGCCCACCATGTGCATGGCTGTGCCCCCACCCCAAAAAAGGTAGCACCAGCAGTCTTTCTGCCCCTTGGGAGGAGATGAGGGTGATTACCCCCAATCTGTCCCTCCCAGGGGGGAAGAAAGCCCCACTAGACAAAAGGGAAACTCTAAAACAAAGTATGTAGAGGGGTTGGGGCTGCCTACCATGGGCATGGTAAGGCACCCACCCAAAAAAATGCAGCAAGTTTTTCTGCTCCCCCTACCCCCCAGAGAGCAGACGGGGTAATTACCCCTGAAGCTCACTAGACGCAAGGGAAAATAAAAGAAAAAGCATGCATGGGGGCTGTCCACCATGGGCATGGGTATGGCCCCACCCCCAAAGAAATGTGGCACCAGTCCTTCTGCCCCCCCTTGAGGACGGATGGAGGTGATTATGCCTAATTTGCCCCCCCCCGGCGGGCAGAAAGCCCACTAGACACCAGGAAAATCTTGTAAAAAAATGTACAGGGGTGGGGGCTGCCCACTATGGAACCGAAAAGGATGTAGACAGTCTTTCTGCATCCCAGGAACAGGAACAGATCAAACCGAGATCAATGGGAGCCCTTCGAGGGGACTACCATTGATCTCAGTTTCATCTGTTTCTGTTGCGGGCACCTAGGCCCAGCCACACAAGAGGCACAGTGTTTTTATTGGCACAAGTGGGGAAATGCTGGGTGGTAGGAATTTTGTGTATTCGTGAAGTTTCCATTACAGAAAAGTAAAGAAAATACGTGATTTCAGGCAAAGTTTGAGATTTGCATGGCATTGTGGGTTAAAAAAAAACCTCATGGGCTCCACGCAAGGCACACCACCCTGGAGTCCCCTAGATGTCTAGTTATCCATGTTGCATTTTAGGCTGTTTCCTGTCACGGGCACTAGGCCTACCCACACAGGTGAGGTACCATTTTTATTGGAAGACTTAGGGGAATGCGGGGTAAAAGGAAGTTTGGGACTCCCCACAGACAGAACTTTCCATCACAGAAATGTGAGGAAAATGTGTTTTTTTTTCCAATCAAAATTTGAGGTTTGCAAGGGATTCTGTGTAAAACAACCTGGTGAGAGCCACACAAGTCCAATGCTGGGTGGAAGGAAGTTTGTGGCTCCCCGCATATTCCAGAACTTTCCATCACAGAAATGTGAGGAAAACGTGTTTTTTACTCAAAGTTTGAGATTTTCACAGGATTCTTGGTAAAACGAACTGGTGACAGCCACACAAATCACCCCACCCTGGATTTCCCTAAGTGTTTACAAATGTGCAGGTTTGCTAGGTTTCCCAGGTGCCCCCTGAGTTAGGGCCCAATATCCACAGCTACCCACTTTGCAAAAAACAGGTCAGCATTGAGTGTAAAAATGTGATGTGTCCATGTTGGTTTTGGGCGGTCACAAGCACTAGGCCTACCCACACAAGTGAGGTACTATTTTTATGGAAAGGCTTAGGGGATTGCTGGGTAGAAGGAAGTTTGTGGCTCGTGACAGATTCCAGAACTTTCCATCACAGAAATGTGAGGAAAATTTGTTTTTTTAGTCAAAGTTTGAGGGTTGCAAATGATTCTGGGTAAAACAACCTGGTGAGAGCCACATAAGTCACCCCATCCTGTTTTCCCCAAAGTGTCTAGTTTTCAAGAATGTACAGGTTTGCTAGGTTTCCCTAGGTGCCGGCTGAGCTAAGGCCCAAAACCCCCAGCTACCCACTTTGCAAAAAGCAGGTCCGTTTTGAGTGGAAAAATGTGATGTATCCATGTTGTGTTTTGTGAGGGCACTAGGCCTACCCACACAAGTGAGGGACCATTTTTATCAGAAGACATGTGGGAACATAGAATAGTAGGATATTAGTTATTATCAATTGAGTTTTGCTACATGGGTTCCTTTCAAATGCAAACAAGTATGTAAGAAAGAAGACATTTTGAAAAATACCCTCTAAATCATATACCCACACATTCAGAGATGTACAAATAACCACTGCTCCTAAACTCCATATCATAGCCCACATTTGCCTTCGAACATTTAGGGTAAGGGGAACCAGTAACAGTACAGGTGGACGTTTCCGCCATATAGTTTCTCTACTTTCAACGTTGCAAGTCTACGACACGGACGTTATGGCAGAAGACAGGGATACACGTAGAACAAGGATAGCAAAAGAGCTATTCACTGGGATAGTGGCCAGTGGATCCAAAATGACAACTGAGTAACACATCATCTAAAGTTCAGAGCCTGGGTGAGCAACTATCGAGACTAATGAACCTGTCCAGGATTAAGTTATGTAAATAGTGGGAAGGTACATTCCTTCAGAATTATGTGGACAGAGGAAAGGTTCCTAGGGGACAAAGGATATACATTATATGATTCGCCAGATCCAAGGACGCTTGAAAAATGGGCTGATAATTTGTCAAAAAGCTCTATAATCATGCTGGAAATACTTATAAAAGAAGCCTGATCTGATAGGGAGAAAACCCTTAAAATAATAGAGACTAATCTAGAAGAATTGAAAAAGAGATCAGAAAGGGAACTGATATAGAAGTTAAAGAAGAACATAGAATATAGATTAGAAAACCTGGAAAATGAAATACAATTACACAGGGATTGTGAAGATTACGAGAGTGGGCGCATCTTCACATTTAACAGAAAGTTTGATGTGATGCATAAAAAGGAGGGTATGGGTACACCCAAGCAAGCCCACTATGACACTGCAGCATCGGAGTTAGGATTGGAGACTGCTGAGGAGAGTGATAATTCTGAGATGGGTGAGGCCAGTGTGTCAGAAACAGAGAGAAAGGGCCAAATGGATACTTTTTTAGACGAATTCTGCCTCTTGAGGAAGGGGCAGAAAAAGATTCAACAATATGGCAGGGGAAGAGGGACAAGAGGAAGAGGAGGATGAAGCAGAAGAAGAAAAAACTACAGCAAAGGAGGAAACTGAAACAAAGGAACAATGCAAACCCCAGTTAGAATAAACAAGAGGGCGCAAACTTAGGATCAGTAATAGGGAAGGACAAGGTAACTGAAACAGTGATTAACTTAACAGATAATACGCTCACACATGATGAATTGGCTATTCTCAGTATCAGTTTTTCTCTCTGTCCCACTTCCAACATTAATTATATATAGACATGTTTTGATCTATTCAAATTGGTGACTAAACCTATATTGAATAAATGGCATAAGTTGAAACCTGAAAGAAATAGAGACCCTTGGGCAATCAGTACCACGGGGAGACCACCAACCTTACTAAAGGTGATGTTGACATGCTGATTACCCGCCTTGAACTGGATCAAGGGGGGAAGGACTTAGAGGCTTTATCTAAGGACACTGACATTGTGGTTCGCCCAGCAGAAAAGGGTGGGAAACTTGTTGCTTTGTCTAGAGATGTCTATGTGAAGGAAGCGCTAAAACAACTGTCTGACACCAGTTGCTATATGCCGATCACCCTGGAGACTTACAGTGAGGCGATTGTGGGTTATTGGGAAACACTTGAGCCCTGGAAGAATATGGGGTTACTGAAACAGGAGGAATAGGAATATTTGAACAATGAATATACCTCCATGCCCATACTATAATCCCTTTCCAAAATTCATAAGGGCTGACACAACCCCCCCCCCGGTAGTACGATAGTATCTTCAAGGGGAGGCGCCCTGGAGAATGCTGACTGTAATTAAGAACCGTTGTGGTGCTGTTACCATCCTATATAAGGGACTCCAAGGACTTCCTTACCAGAATAGAGGGGATTTAATGGGAGGATGATTTTGTGCTTATGTCCCAGGATGTTTGTTCTCTATACACGAATATCAAATCATAAGGATGGGATCAATGCCTGCCAACATTACTTCTGGGACAGGGCCATACATTACCATGCACATACTAACATGATACTTGATATGATGAGAATTTGTTTGAAACACATTTATGTTTGATGGCACCATTTACTAACAACTTAAATGTACTGCAATGGGCACCTGCTTTGCCCCCTGCTTTGCCAATCTTTTAATAGGCTGATGGGAGGAGCAGGTGCCCATGGCACCAGAGACTATGGAGGAGCTGCCCACGTACAATAATTCATTTATCATTTGGAAAGACACTGAGAGAGCTGCTTTGCAGTTTTTACAGAAACTGAGAGTGACCACTTTGAATCTGGACTGCTCCTGTACCACCAGCAATGTAGAATGTAGATTCAAGTTTTTGGATGTGGTAGTGGAAGTTAAGGATAATAAGCTTGAAACGACCCTACAACACAAACAAATAGTGGGTAACAGTCTCCTTCATGCTCTCACTGAGAGAGCCTTCCTTAATGAACAAGAAGTGATAACATGAAGATTTGCAAATAGGGGATATGCCAAATGGGTCCTTAAGAGGTCGATGGAAAGGACCAAGGTGAAAACCAGGAATGAGCTCCTTTTTCAGATGGGCAAGGAGAATATCAGTGAGAAGAATGACTTTTAACAATGACTCAAGGAAAGTCAGGGATTTACTCAGAAGAAGTTGGGTTGTGTAGTTCCTATAAATCTATATAGGATCTGTGCGTTTAGATAACATAAACTACGGGATTGGAGTTTAGACTGATTCCAGACACCCCCGAAGGATATGTTAGCCTTTAGACCAGCTAGCTCACAGTGCCACCATAAGCCCCCTAACTTTACAAAGGAGCGAGTAGTCTCTGGCATCTATCGAACATTACAACCCTTGATCCTTCACGGATCGTGGAAACAGTGTACTACTTTTCGCTCAGTGACTCGTGCTCACTTGGTCTCAGAGAAATACACAGAATAAACGATGGGGACGTTTTCAATAAGCATTTATTGAACCAGGGTCATTCTAGCTGGTTCAATTAGACAGAAATAGATATATACGATTGCAAGCACCGACAGAGTAAATAAAAGGTAGAATTCTACCATGGTGCTAAAACAGTGAATATATGCAGGCGTACAGATACATGGCAATAATCGTGCGTACTCCTAAAATGCTAACCCTATTTAAGTGTACCTAAATGTACCTAGCATGTATGTATGGTGTAAAGCCAAGAATCCCCTAGGAGAAAGTCAACCCCAATACCTGCTGGGAAAGAACGAAGGACCCCTTCTTGGTCTCGAGTTGGACACCCCGCAAGGGATGTCAGACCACTGCGTGCTGGAGTTTCTGCGTGCTGGAATCTTAGCATCTTGTGTGAGCATAGAAGCTTATCCTCTGTTTGCCCAGTGAAGATGTGGTTCTTTTATACCTGAAAAGTACCCTCAGGGGTTCTACCTAGATATGAAATGGTACTGTGGGTCTGTCATTCAAGGATGACGATAGCGGTGACTTTTATGCAGAGTTATTATACAGAAGATGGTAATTCTGCTGTGCATGTCCTAGGCAGGGGATTAAGATATGTTACTAAGAATCCTCATGCATAATAAATTAGGCTAGTTTTCGAAGAAAACCACACAACATTTATTCGACACATAACTAGGTAAAAGGTCAGCGCCAGAACCGTTATGTAGAGTAAGGTAGGGTGAATGTAGGTAAAAGGTTGTGCAGCTACATAGGCCTAGTTTGGGGTACCTTGGGGCTCATAACAGATAGAGGATCCTTCACAATGACCATACTATGAAGGGGATCCTAGGTGACAAACACAGTTTTACGTACAAAAGAGTAGATACCTTAGGGACATACTTGTCCACAATGATATCAGAGAAAGAAAAAAGATAAGCTGGGGGGAAGTTGTATCCCTGTATCTAACCCCGTGGAAAATGCAATGCTTGCAAGAATAGTACCATCAGAAAGGAATTTTCTGTCCCCCGATGGTAGGGGCAGCAGGAAGATAACGTAATTCCTCACTTGTAGTTCACAATATGTTTCCTACATTATAGAGTGGCCGTGAAATAGAAGGTACCATTCACCAAGTCAAGAAGAGGATCCTGAAGTAAATGAGGGCCATTGACAATAATGACCCACATTACCCTAAGGCCAGACATTCCAGGGACTTCCTCTTTGGTGATAGGAAATATTTATACTACTTTGCTGTTGAACATAACCCCTATGGCATCGGGGAAGGGGGGGTAATAGTGTTTTGAAACTGAGGAAAAGGGGCTTAGAATATATTCTGGACCTGGAAAAAAGGAGCCCGTGGGTTGGTACACGTAGGAGGACTGAAGGTTCATCTAGGAGAGTAATGTTACGAGTTGTATGCCTGTTCTAACATATGTTTTTTTAATCCCTTTTGTTTTAAGTTATTGTAGGAAGGAAAGGAAGGGTATCACTTGAAGCAACAGTCTGGTGCTAAAGTTGCTGTCGGGGCTGGAGCCCCTACCCTTTTTTCATCTGACATGAGGGTCTTGAGGGTTGCACACTTTTGTTGCAGATAAGAAAACTATTTTTGTTTTAGGTTTGAGCATAGTAATGTGTAGCCCCTTTCGTAGCAACTATAAGATGTTGGGCAACCCAACAAACCATGGGGACTTTGTATGAAAGGGCACATTACAAATTGATTGATTGTACATGATTTATATTCCTCTGTTATAACGTCACCTCTTGTGGCATTTCCAATTTGTAATTTAGATTAAGATCATTAGAGCGGACATAAAGACATTTAATTTTTATTATGCATTAGGTTTGCCCACTCTGGCTTTATTTGGAATCTTTTTGCCCAAGTCATTTTTGGATAGTAGGACGATGCTAAGCCACTAATGCAATGCCAGTGTTATTACATTCTCTGCGGCTGATGTGTCTTTTGATGACGGATCTATTTATGCCTCCCCAGTTTAGAACATTATTCAGGCTACATCGTCAGTTGATGTTTGTTAGACCTGGCATTTCTTGGCGTGATTACCCCTGACTTTTTGCCTCTACCTCTTCTATTTTTGATGCTGTGATGGATTTCATTTTACGGGCTTAGATGCTTTGGGCACTTTGCCACTGCTGATCAGTGTCAAAGTGCAAGTGCTCCCTGTGTAAAGTGTAATGGTAATTGGTTGTCCATAATTGGTATGTTTGCCTTACTAGTAAAGTCCCTAGTAAAGTGCACTATGTGTGCCAGGGCTGGTAATGCAAATGCTACTAGTCGGCCGGCAGCACTAATTGTGCCACCCACACCAGTAGCCTTAAAGAGAGATCTCAGGCCTACCACTGCAATGCCTGCGAGCAGTTTGCTAAAACTGCCATGTTGTCCTGACAAGTGCACCCACTTGCCAGGCCTTACCCTTCCCTTTTTATGCACATCAGACACCCCTATGGTAGGCCCAAGGTACACCCCTGGGCAGGGCGCAGTGTATATGAAAGGTAGGACATGTACTGAGATGTGTACCATGTCCTGACAGTGAAATACTCTCCATTTCGTTTTTCACTATTGAAAGGCCATCTTGCCCATAGGACAGAATGGGGAAGGCTGTGTAATATGTTTCCAGCCTATCTTCCCATAGGCTTAAGATGGAGAGGTGAAGTTTGGTGTGCCTGAACTCACAATTTAATAACACATCTTTTTGTGAAGGTGGATTTTGCATTGTGTGTTTTGAAACCACACTTTTAGAAGTGGCTGGTTTTTTTGTGTTCTAACAATTCTGTGTGTCTCTGCCTGTCTGTGGATTGACTGTCTGGATTTGAAAGTGATAGGATCTGGGGAATGTCTTGACCCAGGGGAGGAGGTGAGACAGCAACAGGCTGACCTGCATCTGGAGTGTAGGGGTGAGGAGTAGCCCCTGGAGGTGAAGAGGCCTGGGCTGCCGCCATAAAACAATGGCTCCATCTCCTGCTGAGTGATTGAGGATCCAGACCCCCACTATCAAAGGGAGACACCCAGAACTGGTTGGGACAGGGGTCAGTGCCACCTGAACACAAAGACTTCAAAGACATTTAGGGGTATAACTATGAGAGCTGAAACCCCTGAACTTAGGACTGTCCAAAACTGAAATGGACTGATCAAGACTGAAAAGGATTGAAACTACTTCGTGGTCAAGAGGAACCTCTGCCAAGGAAGAAACAGCTGAAGAGACTGAAGGAAAGGACTGACCCTTGCTGTGTGTTCTGGGGCTGGCCTGCAGTTTGCTGATTTAACCAAGGAGAGGTGAAGGGACTTTGCTGTGTGCTGTGTCCCCCTGCTTGAAAGGACTTTGCTGTGTGCTGTGTCCTGAAGTAACTTGTCCCCAAGGGCCCAAGGAGAGCTGGCTCTCTGTTGTGGAACTCAGGAACACAAACGTTTCCAGAGGAGTGTCTCAGAGACGCTGTGTGTGTGTGCTTTTTGCAGCCTGAGACCTTCGTAAGAACTGCCCCATGATCGTGTGCACCCGGAGTCCAAGTGAGTCTCAGCGACGCTGTGTGCGTGTGTGACCCGCTCTGTGGGTGGGCGTGTTGACGAGCTGCTTCAGTCCTAGGTTGGCAAGGTTGTTGTGGAGAGTGGTGGAGTCGGGGTCGTTGCAGTTGTCGAGGTGGAAGTTCAGGTCCCCGAGTAGAATGTAGTCCGTGGAGGTGATGGCGAGGGGTGCGGCGAGCTCGGTGATAGTAGTAGCGGGCTGGGTACGAGGTCCTGGCGGTCTGTAGATGAGGGTGCCGTGTAGCATGGTCCTGGGGTTGGTCTGGATCCGGAAGTGGAGGTGTTCTGTGTTGGAGTGGGGGTCCCTCATGCTGGATGTGGAGAGTCGGAGGGGGGTTTTGTGTGCGATCGCAAGTCCTCCTCCTGGGTGGTGCGGGCGGTCCTTTCTTTGGATCTTGTAGCCGTCGGGGATGGCAGTGGCGATGTCGGGGGCGGAGGTAGCGTTGGTCCAGGTTTCCGTGAAGAAGGCGACGTCGGGCGAGAGGGTGTCGATCAGGTCCCAGATTTCTACGGCGTGTCGGTGTAGGGAGCGCACGTTGAGAAGGATGCAAGTCAGGGTTTCGGCGGTGCGTGCATCAGGCGGGCCTTCGGCGGTCGTGGGAGCTTTGTTGATGGTGAAGGATTTGCGGCAGGGTCTGCACGAGAACTGCCCATGGGTGGTGTTCGGCGAGGATCTTGCGCAGTCGGCGTGTCTTCCGGGATTGAGTGCATGGAGGGTGGTTGAGTCGTAGCGGTGGGGCCTAGGAGAACCAGGGTTCCTGGCGCTGGTCGCGGTCGGGTCGCGGACAGGCACAGACGGGCTTGCCTGAGGTGCGACCGCGCAGCAGCCGCCATTAAGTAGGGGAGGGGGGCGGGACGTGTAGCTGGGAGGCGGGAGCGGGGGCAGAGGGGGGCAGAGGAATTCGGCGGGAAGGGGGGGAGAAAACTAACGGCAGGCAGCACCAAGGGAAGACGCAAACAACAGTCAGCAGGGGCGCAGCAAAACAGAGTGATTTAAGATGAAAATATACTTGGTACAGGGCAACAGGTGGAGGGAAACCAGTAATGGACACAATGCCAAGCACAGAATTACAAATACGAAAAATATACAGGGACAATACCAGCGCGGCAGGGGCAAAGAGTACCGGGCACCAGCGAGGTGTACGAGGCAAGGCGCAGTCTTGAACCCTGCTTGGCGGGATCAGCGGCAGAGCAATGCACAGCGGAGTTGCTGGGGAAGAGCAGATCTCAGACCGAGGGTCTGGGGTCTTGCTCACACATCATGTCTCAGAGGAGTCAAGTAGCCAGTGAGGTTGCAGAATTGGAGTTCGACATTGAGGCATTGCTTACCTACAAAGTTGATCAGTTGAGGCAATTCTGCAGAGCTTTGGGATGTCCTATGAAAAGTAGCGCCAAGAAGGAGGAGCTGCAAACGGCCTTGAGGGCCTGATGGGAAGCCAAAGAGACTCAGGGGACAGGTGTGCGTGTGCTTTTTGCAGCCTGAGACCTTCGTAAGAACTGCCCCGTGATCGTGTGCACCCGGAGTCCAAGTGAGTCTCAGCAACGCTGTGTGCATGTGCTTTGTGCAGCCTGATACCTTCGTGAGGATTATCCTGTGATCGTGTGCACCCGGAATCCACGTGAGTCCCAGCGACGCTGTGTGCGTGTGCTTCGTGCAGCCTGAGACCTTCGTGAGGATTGCCCTGTGATCATGGGCACCTGGAGTTCAAGTGAGTCTCAGCGACGCTGTGTGCGTGTGCTTCGTGCAGCCTGAGACCTTCGTGAGAATTGCCCTGTGATCGTGGGCACCTGGAGTCCAAGTGAGTCTCAGCGACGCTGTGTGCATGTGCTTCGTGCAGCCTGAGACCTTGGTGAGGATTGTCCTGTGACCGTGTACACCCGAAGCTCAAGTGAGTCTCAGCGACGCTGTGTGCGTGTGCTTCGTGCAGCCTGAGACCTTCATGAGGATTGCCCTGTGATCGTGTACACCCAAAGCTTAAGTGAGTCTCAGCGACGCTGTGTGCGTGTGCCCTGTTGCAGCCTGAGACCTTCATCATTGCCATCGGCTTGGACCGGCATCCCCAGAGGAGCGGTGCCGCCGGCCCGAGCCTGCCTGTGCCAAGGAGAGACCTCGAACCATCACGTCGGTGGATCCGTGTTCCACTGCCCGAGATCAACGAAGTCGCCCCGGAGGCCAAGCCGAGAGGAGAGGAGAGCGAGATCGCACCCCCCAGGTAACGCTCAGCGAGCGTGCGTGTGTCGCCGCCTGGGACGGGGTGCGGTCTCGAAGAGAAACGCTCTCGGCCTTTCCCATCCTTGCAGCGTGAGCCCCCGTTCAAGTGAGAATCGCGGCCCGTACTTGCCGAGGAGTGGCAGTACCGGGGCCGGAGTGTGGAGCTGCACTTTGTTTACACCAGACCAGTGTTGGGGGCATATTTTGGCAGTAGCTGACAGCGAGTCAGTACGAGTGGCATAGAGTCCGTCCAGAGCACTGTGAACGGTGCTGGAGTACATTATTGTTGGCATTACGAACTGCCTGATTGTTGCATTACGCATTGCATTATTTTTGCATTACGAACTGCCTGATTGTTGCATTACGCATTGCATTATTGTTGGCATTACGAACTGCCTGATTGTTGCATTACGCATTGCATTATTTTTGCATTACGAACTGCCTGATTGTTGCATTACGCATCGCATTATTTTGGCATAACGAACTGCATTATTTTTACATTACGAAAGTGCCTGATTCTTGCATTACGAACTGCATAGCATTGCATTTGGACTGCATTTGGATCATTGAGAATTGCTCATTAATACTGCAAGAACCTACAAGGGCATGCTGGCCTAATAACCGGCCAGGTGAAATATTACAAATACGCATATGTTGGATTTTTATCGTGTGGTCTCATCGTATATCTTTTTATATAAACTTATACTTGTTTTTTTATGAAATTCGTGTGGAGTCCATTTGTGGTGTCATCATTGGGTTACTGAGAGCGGGATTGCAAATACTTTACACATTGCCTTAGAGATAAGCCTGGCTGCTCGTGCCAAGCTACCGAGGGGGTGAGCAGGGGCTATCTGAGAAGGTGTCCTTCCTTTCCCTGACTTAGAAGCAAGGGTCCCTATTTGGACTAAGGTACCTATCTCAGCCAACTGGGGACCCCCAATTCTAACCTTGGGTAGCAACGGGTGGGGATTTGAACCCTCCCCGTTCTAACAATGTTCATTTAGTTTATTATGTATGATACATTCTAAGATGATGCCTGTTTTTGCACTCTGCATATTGCTGGTCCTTTTTTTATGTTTTTCTTTTGCACTATTTAAGGGATATCACGTTATGCCTGGTCATGTGAGCAAGGCCATGTGTTGGCCGAAATGTATCACGTGTTGTTTTCTGCACCAGAAAGAAAGGTGAACGGGAATTGCCCCGAGTGAGTGCCATGATTTTGTACGCTGTACAGTGGGACTTGGTAGTGGTTAGCTGGTGCGCACCTCCAGCTTGGGCGTGACATCCCTGCCTGGGCCAGGGACATAAAAGGAACATTTAAATCACCACTTTACAAGGTAGTCGGGAGATCGTATCATCCCCAGGGATAACGTCTGTAGATAATATAAAATTATGCAACTGCCCAGTGCCATTAGGCACAACGGATATGACTCAAAGATGACTTTAAAAGGGTGGCTTGGGTATCACTATTAAAAGTACATTGGTCACACCTGGTGCTACCCATACCACTTTAATTATTGGGGGGTCAACCCTAATAATTAATTTGTAAATAGTGTAAAATTGTGAATTCTACATCACACAGTGGTAGTAACCTTATTTGGAAATGGTACATTTGAATGTAGATTGGGCCAGTCACATTTTTCAAAACCAGGTATAGCTTGAAGAGCACTAGTAGGGGCGCTTTGGGTGGGGAGTTCTTTACAAGAAAGCTTAATTTACTCTAGAGTATTTCAAAACAGGGTCAAATTGTAAATGTTAAAACACATGTGAAGGCTATATATAGTGAACAAAAATATAGGTTTTCCATTACATGTACCAGCAAAGATTGTCATGCTCACATTTTAAAGTTGCCATCTTTTCTTAAACGCTAACATTTGACACAAATTTGCATGCGTGTCTGTGCAGGATAATATTCACTGGAAGGGCTTTGCTTACATTTAGACTTCTTTTTAGGCATATTATAGAGTGCCTTGAACATTCTGTACAATGGCTAAGTTCATTGCGCAAAATGCTGTTGTTTGTTATTGTCTGCTCGGTGACAGAGTTAGCACGAAAGAATCAACAACAGTGGCTTGACTGGGGCTTTGGCATGATTAAAAAAGTGAAGTTTATTATATAAACATCACTCCTTTGTTAGACAGAGGAGCATTTAGCTGACACTGTTGAGGTTGCCACCATGCCTGAATTCCAGCCCAGCTGATTCCTGTTTACCTTCTGCGATGGATGATGTCCTGCTCTCCACCAAGACGGGCTCCCTGATGACACTTACCCACAAGTAATGGAGGAGTTTGATCACCCTACAGGGATTCTGGCAGATTCACCCACCCTAAACACACTAGGGTGTGCTAGGTAGAAGCACAAAATATAAAAGTACTCATATACAAGCATATAATCTATGTAACAGCACAATCATTCACATGATGCTAATTACTTTGCTTTATTTCCTGCTATTAATAATTGCAGCACACATATTTTACACAAGAATAATACAGTTTCAATAAATATTGAAACGTCATGCTGTGTATTTCCTGTGGAACTCTTTGGGTATGCATGAGTTACCAAACAAAAGGGTTCTAGATCTGTTTCCATGGTTTCTTTGGGGAGGCACGATTGTCATGTTCTGAGGTTGCACATTCCACCTGTTGCCTTACCAGGTTAGGGGTATAGATGGTGCATTGTGAACTCGCAGAACTTAGACCAACATATCCTGATGGTGTGCGGGGAATCAGTCTTGCACAGTTTTGACGTTTATGTTGTCCAACAAACACATAGTATTACTGAGAAGGTATGAACCATATGACAAGATGTTTACATCGTTGAGGGTAATTTATATGCCCAACTATTATTTTGACACAAATAGGATGTATTTATTAAAACAAAAACTATAACAAGAGTAAATATTGTGGTTGAAAAGGTGAACCACTAAGAAATTGTGCTCAGAAGGAAGATGTTCACAGCTCGACTGGCTACTTCTATTATGTCATGCATACATGAGGCCAAAAAGGATTTCTGAGTACGAGAAGTAGTAATACATGTTTATGAATTTGTACTCCAAGGGCCAGATGTACAACAGTTTTTAGCATTCGCAAACGGGGAATCGGCCCGTTTGCGACTGAAAAAAAGGGTGGTGGTATGTACAAACGCTATTTTGCGAGTCGGTGACTCGCAAAATAGTGTTTGCGAGTCGCTATTAGGAAGGGACATGCCAAAGGCATCCCTTCCAAATAGCGAAACAGAATGGTATGTACCATTGTTTTGCGACTGCAAATAAACACTCGCTGTTTACCGCCTACTTCAAGTAGGTGGTAAGCCACTCACAAACGAGAAGGGGACCCCTTCCCCTTTGTAAATCGATGCGAAAATATTATTGAAGAGCAGGCAGTGGTCCCAAGGACCAATGCCTGACCTTAAAAAATTAAAAGAAGACGTTTCATTTTTTTACAAAAACGCATCCCGTTTTCCTTTAAGGAAAAAGGGGCTGCACTTGAAAAAAAAAAGTTGCTTTATTGAAAAATCAAACACATACATGGGGGTCTGCTGAACCAATCAGGCCACCATCCCTGTTTTTGCAGTCCATTCCTAATAGGTCGCAAATTGCGACCTGCCTCATGAATATTAATGAGGCAGGTCCCTTGCGACCCATTTGTGAATCGCAAACAGTGTCTCAGACACTGCTGTACATTCCTTTTTGCGGGTCACAAATTGCGAGTCGCAAAACGTCGCAATTTGCGACTCGCAAAATGGAATGGTTGTACATCTGGCCCCAAAAGTACTATTTTGGATACTCATGAATTTGTCCCAAAATATCCACCTTTCCACTAGTAAAAGTGCGAAGAGGGCACAGTTGTTTCTATTTGTACTTACTGTATATTAATATTTCCATTTTAAATGTTTTGGGGCCAGTTCACACAAAAACATTAAGAGTATGTAAAGTAATACTACACGAGTTCTATATCATGTACTAATGAATTCCTTTGAATGTCCTTATACTTTTGACATCAGTTATAGAAATAGGAGGAAACTAAAAGGCAGATGTGAGGTCTAGTGACTAAATTTCAGTCTTCAAACTAAGACAATGTGTGTTTCTAGACAAATCAGTCTGTAACCGAGAATTCTTATCTTAAGGAGAGGGCCTAAAGGCTGCTTTGTTTGTAATGAGTGCTGTAAAATATGTTAATTCAGAGTGGGCAATCCTTTAGCCACTCAAAAGCCAAAAAGAGCACTTGCACGAAGAGATATTTTAGGACATATTGGTGTATGGTTTGTCAGCGTTAATGATCTTTTCATCACTGCGGCAGATAGCTGAATTATTTTCAAGTACGGTGAAACCAGTTGCGTTTTGAGAGTTTGGGCAATTGGGTTTACTAATGTGTGATATTTTATCTTCATATTTATGATGGTTTTCCCTCATTCTGATGCAAATTGAAACTGATGACATAATGTTTGTAAAGGTTCATAAGGCATACTATGCAATTGGCTCTATATGAGGAGGAAGGATTTGTCAGAAATGTTATTGACTCCAGTGAAAACCGATTTCCCATTCTATTTCTAGCTCTATATACCACACCCTCACCAGTGTCATCCTTCTCGTTGTTTATTTTTTCCTTTTCCTTTTAAGGAATCTTATGTACTCGAGGCTGGGATCTCCCCTTGGTTCCACGTCAGTCAGCTAAAGGATTCCCAGCACCTCGCGATACAGTCAGGTAAATCAGTAATCTCCATTGGGTTGAATATTTCTCTTATTATCCTGAACCTCCAATACCACAAGACGGCGGATTCCACTTTCCTCCCTCAGAGCTTCCGTTCGTATCTAAGGAAATTAGGGAACCCATTGAGGGCTTCTTGTAGCCACCCTCAACATCCTGAGGTTGCAAAACTCTTCTAATAATAAAAAATATAGAGAACAAAGTCCCGGGCACACGTATTGACGGTATAATAGAATCAGAAGTCTCCTAGGAGTTCAAAATTGCTTGAGTCGACACCAAAGTCAATGTAGAAAGTTATTTAATGACGCAATGACAAAAAGAAAGCAACCAGCCGACACGTGTTTCGTCATGCGGGATTACTCCCGTGACTCATCAGGGCTGGGGAGGATACAAAACATAGAATGAGGGTATTGAAGCGCCACATGAATAATAACTCCAAAAGCAACACTGCAAAGAAAGGCCAGAAACCAAGATGTGTGGAAATCCTACAAAAACAATTAACGGGTGCCAATAGATGTGACTAGTGTGGGTGCTGCTATCATGCTCAATACATGATAAAAATCGCGGGAAAAACACAGTAAGAATAAGGTGACTCAATGAAAAGGTGTAAACTGACAAACAAAAACAGTAGCACGGTGGATGTGGAGTGTGGGGGAAAAGAGGAAAGGGAGAGACCCATAAAAAGGCACAATGATACAATTTGAAACACACTGAGAAGAACAATTGAAGTTAAAAATAATGGAGATGGAAGTGAGCTATCAGGGTGGGTCGGTAGGAGAGGGAATGAACACTGGAAATGACAAAGGAATGGCCAAAAGAGTGAAAGGGACTGAAAGAGAGCGAAAGAGTTAATAGAGAGGAGGGAAGAAAAGGGGGGACCCCTACGGAAAAGAGAAGGGACAAGACGCTAAGTGAGAGGACAAGATATGCACAATGGTATGTACCTGTAATAACTGTGACGGATTGAGTGTCAGAATGGAGGGGTGCAAGGAGTGGGTTCCTGAATAAAGGGAAAGAAAGTAAAAGCACGGATCGTCATGGGGTACTGGGGAAAAAATATATGGACAGAAAAAAGAAAAAAGAAAAATGAAGGACAAAGTGACAGGAATGAGTAAGTGGAACTCACCGCAGGGCCTGTGGACCGGGGAGCCGGTGGGGAAATCCGTAGGGAAAAGTCAAGCCCTGTGGAGGGACATGACCCGGGGGGTCAGAACAGTAGAACGAACAGGGGCGGGTGCGCCTGGAGGTGGGGAAAGAAAAGAACTGTAGGATGCAGAAACGAAGGATCACAGTAAGCACATGAAAGCCGGGGAAAACAGGGGAATAGGGATGACTGGACCTTACCCAAAATACCAGCTCACGAGGACCAAACAGCGTCCGTGTGGTTGGAGAGAAGAGGCGGGTAAGCCTATGGAGGCGGGAAAATAGAAGTTGAAAGTGAAGCAGTAGGTGAAAGAGAAAGAAACAGGAGAAAAAAAAAAAGCTGAAATAGTGACAGGTGGGGGCAAAAGAAAGGAGGGGTCTTACCCTATGGAGAGATAATGAAGGAAGAGGTATCGTGGTTGTCGAAACAAAAAGGCGGGTACGCCGATCTAAGAACCGGGCAGAGGGAGGGAAAAGAAGACCGTCAATGTCCATGGAAACAAGCGCGGGGGCTTGAGCAGTGTGAAAAGGGAAGGTACTGGGGCGCTGACCAAAGGAAGGGGTGGCTTACCGGATGGCAGCGTGGTAGATGCCGAATAAAAGGTGTCGTCTGTGAGACCGGATGCGGAAATGGACGGTGACCTCTGAACCATTAAATACCGGTGCGTCCAAAAGGACTAGAGCGCAAAACGGCCTATGTGTGGGGGCCGGAAGTGGGTACCGGCCAGAGAGAGGAGGGAGCATAAATAAAGAATAGCGCATGCGTGAGTGGTCAGAAATCAAGGACAGAGGAGCTGGAGTGATATGGGAAAGGGGGAAGGGAAGAAATGATAGACAAAAAATTTGGAAAGTACAGAGGTGAAGAAAATAGAGGAGGGTCAAGGTAGAATGAGCGGAAACTGAAGGGAGATGCTCAAAGGGCAACAGAGTTACTAAGAAAAAGGATAACTGGAAAAGGGTGACGGTGGGACTAGGTTGAACTAAACATGACAAAAAATGTGGTCCTGGATAATGGATAATGGATAATCCTGTTATGAGCGACTGACCTATAATCCTACTAGCGTACTGGTCACCAAAATTAACAAAAGCCTCTTAGATTGGCACACATTGGGTCTCATTGATGATCAGGAGCTCCTTTATCTTAAGATACACAGACCTGCATTCCCCTGGTTATACACCTTGCCTAAGATACATAAGCCAGCACCATTTCCACCGGGGAGACCCATAGTCTCTGGCATTGGTGGTCCCACGGAGAAACTCGCACAATATGTCGACCTCTTTCTTGGACCAATGGTCAAGAATCTTCCTTCACACATCCAGGACACCAAACATATCCTGAGTATCCTGGATGATCTCCAATGGCAACCAGGTATGATATTGGCCACCGTCGATGTGGTTTCCCTGTATACCACCATTGAACCCGAGCTAGGACTAGAAGTCATCACTGGCTTGCTTCACAATAGGCCAGCCCCCCTATGGCAACATACTAACATGCTCACTGCCATGATGGAAATCATCTTAAACAACAACTTTTTCATGTATGACAACATCTGGTACAAACAAAACAAGGGTACTGCTCCTCCTGCTTTCTTCATTACACGTGTGCGTAATGGATTTCCCCTGTTCCCCAGGATTATCCATTATCCAGGACCACATTTTTTGTCATGTTTAGTTCAACCTAGTCCCACCGTCACCCTTTTCCAGTTATCCTTTTTCTTAGTAACTCTGTTGCCCTTTGAGCATCTCCCTTCAGTTTCCGCTCATTCTACCTTGACCCTCCTCTATTTTCTTCACCTCTGTACTTTCCAAATTTTTTTGTCTATCATTTCTTCCCTTCCCCCTTTCCCATATAACTCCAGCTCCTCTGTCCTTGATTTCTGACCACTCACGCATGCGCTATTCTTTATTTACGCTCCCTCCTCTCTCTATCCGGTACCCACTTCCGGCCCCCACACATAGGCCGTTTTGCGCTCTAGTCCTTTTGGACGCACCGGTATTTAATGGTTCAGAGGTCACCGTCCATTTCCGCATCCGGTCTCACAGACGACACCTTTTCATTCGGCATCTACCACGCTGCCATCCGGTAAGCCACCCCTTCCTTTGGTCAGCGCCCCAGTACCTTCCCTTTTCACACTGCTCAAGCCCCCGCGCTTGTTTCCATGGACATTGACGGTCTTCTTTTCCCTCCCTCTGCCCGGTTCTTAGATCGGCGTACCCGCCTTTTTGTTTCGACAACCACGATACCTCTTCCTTCATTATCTCTCCATAGGGTAAGACCCCTCCTTTCTTTTGCCCCACTATTTCAGCTTTTTCTCCTGTTTCTTTCTCTTTCACCTACTGCTTCACTTTCAACTTCTATTTTCCCGCCTCCATAGGCTTACCCGCCTCTTCTCTCCAACCACACGGACGCTGTTTGGTCCTCGTGAGCTGGTATTTTGGGTAAGGTCCAGTCATCCCTATTCCCCTGTTTTCCCCGGCTTTCATGTGCTTACTGTGATCCTTCGTTTCTGCATCCTACAGTTCTTTTCTTTCCCCACCTCCAGGCGCACCCGCCCCTGTTCGTTCTACTGTTCTGACCCCCCCGGGTCATGTCCCTCCACAGCGCTTGACTTTTCCCTACGGATTTCCCCACCGGCTCCCCGGTCCACAGGCCCTGCGGTGAGTTCCACTTACTCATTCCTGTCACTTTGTCCTTCATTTTTCTTTTTTTCTTTTTTCTGTCCATATATTTTTTTCCCCAGTACCCCATGACGATCCGTGCTTTTACTTTCTTTCCCTTTATTCAGGAACCCACTCCTTGCACCCCTCCATTCTGACACTCAATCCGTCACAGTTATTACAGGTACATACCATTGTGCATATCTTGTCCTCTCACTTAGCGTCTTGTCCCTTCTCTTTTCCGTAGGGGTCCCCCCTTTTCTTCCCTCCTCTCTATTAACTCTTTCGCTCTCTTTCAGTCCCTTTCACTCTTTGGCCATTCCTTTGTCATTTCCAGTGTTCATTCCCTCTCCTACCGACCCACCCTGATAGCTCACTTCCATCTCCATTATTTTTAACTTCAATTGTTCTTCTCAGTGTGTTTCAAATTGTATCATTGTGCCTTTTATGGGTCTCTCCCTTTCCTCTTTTCCCCCACACTCCACATCCACCGTGCTACTGTTTTTGTTTGTCAGTTTACACCTTTTCATTGAGTCACCTTACTCTTCTCCCTTTTTAATACAGGATCATTTTGAGTCATGGTTCACAATCACCTTTTCCCCATGATCTGCTCCTTTACTGTCCCGAGTACATGCGTTTATATTGGATCTTCCCCTGTGACACAGGATTATCCACTATTTATGATCATTTTTTGATATGTCATGGTTCCTTTTACCACAGTCCCATCACCCCCTTTTTCAGTTTTTCATTTTCCTAGTCACCGCCTCCCGCCCGGGTCACCACCATATACTGCTCCTCCTGCTTTCTTCATTACACGTGTGCGTAATGGATTTCCCCTGTTCCCCAGGATTATCCATTATCCAGGACCACATTTTTTGTCATGTTTAGTTCAACCTAGTCCCACCGTCACCCTTTTCCAGTTATCCTTTTTCTTAGTAACTCTGTTGCCCTTTGAGCATCTCCCTTCAGTTTCCGCTCATTCTACCTTGACCCTCCTCTATTTTCTTCACCTCTGTACTTTCCAAATTTTTTTGTCTATCATTTCTTCCCTTCCCCTTTTCCCATATCACTCCAGCTCCTCTGTCCTTGATTTCTGACCACTCACGCATGCGCTATTCTTTATTTACGCTCCCTCCTCTCTCTGGCCGGTACCCACTTCCGGCCCCCACACATAGGCCGTTTTGCGCTCTAGTCCTTTTGGACGCACCGGTATTTAATGGTTCAGAGGTCACCGTCCATTTCCGCATCCGGTCTCACAGACGACACCTTTTCATTCGGCATCTACCACGCTGCCATCCGGTAAGCCACCCCTTCCTTTGGTCAGTGCCCCAGTACCTTCCCTTTTCACACTGCTCAAGCCCCCGCGCTTGTTTCCATGGACATTGACGGTCTTCTTTTCCCTCCCTCTGCCCGGTTTCTTAGATCGGCGTACCCGCCTTTTTGTTTCGACAACCACGATACCTCTTCCTTCATTATCTCTCCATAGGGTAAGACCCCTCCTTTCTTTTGCCCCCACCTGTCACTATTTCAGCTTTTTTCTCCTGTTTCTTTCTCTTTCACCTACTGCTTCACTTTCAACTTCTATTTTCCCGCCTCCATAGGCTTACCCGCCTCTTCTCTCCAACCACACGGACGCTGTTTGGTCCTCATGAGCTGGTATTTTGGGTAAGGTCCAGTCATCCCTATTCCCCTGTTTTCCCCGGCTTTCATGTGCTTACTGTGATCCTTCGTTTCTGCATCCTACAGTTCTTTTCTTTCCCCACCTCCAGGCGCACCCGCCCCTGTTCGTTCTACTGTTCTGACCCCCCACGGGTCATGTCCCTCCACAGGGCTTGACTTTTCCCTACGGATTTCCCCACCGGCTCCCCCGGTCCACAGGCCCTGCGGTGAGTTCCACTTACTCATTCCTGTCACTTTGTCCTTCATTTTTCTTTTTTCTTTTTTCTGTCCATATATTTTTTTCCCCAGTACCCCATGACGATCCGTGCTTTTACTTTCTTTCCCTTTATTCAGGAACCCACTCCTTGCACCCCTCCATTCTGACACTCAATCCGTCACAGTTATTACAGGTACATACCATTGTGCATATCTTGTCCTCTCACTTAGCGTCTTGTCCCTTCTCTTTTCCGTAGGGGTCCCCCCCTTTTCTTCCCTCCTCTCTATTAACTCTTTCGCTCTCTTTCAGTCCCTTTCACTCTTTTGGCCATTCCTTTGTCATTTCCAGTGTTCATTCCCTCTCCTACCGACCCACCCTGATAGCTCACTTCCATCTCCATTATTTTTAACTTCAATTGTTCTTCTCAGTGTGTTTCAAATTGTATCATTGTGCCTTTTTATGGGTCTCTCCCTTTCCTCTTTCCCCCACACTCCACATCCACCGTGCTACTGTTTTTGTTTGTCAGTTTACACCTTTTCATTGAGTCACCTTATTCTTACTGTGTTTTTCCCGCGATTTTTATCATGTATTGAGCATGATAGCGGCACCCACACTAGTCACATCTATTGGCACCCGTTAATTGTTTTTGTAGGATTTCCACACTTCTTGGTTTCTGTCCTTTCTTTGCAGTGTTGCTTTTGGAGTTATTATTCATGTGGCGCTTCAATACCCTCATTCTATGTTTTGTATCCTCCCCAGCCCTGATGAGTCACGGAGTAATCCCGCATGACGAAACACGTGTCGGCTGGTTGCTTTCTTTGTCATTGCGTCATTAAATAACTTTCTACATTGACTTTGGTGTCGACTCAAGCAATTTTGAACTCCTAGGAGACTTCTGATTCTATTATACCGTCAATACGTGTGCCCGGGACTTTGTTCTCAAATTCCAGTGTGGGTCTTTTACTCATACACCTACGGGGGTTATAGGGTAGTTCCCCCGACCTGGTAGCACCGTCAACATAGGGACATAATTACACCACGCGTTTTGTCTGTGCGCCATTTCTCCCTGATCTACTAAAAACCCTGCATCCAGACATCACCTCAAGGTTTCAGGAAAGGCAGCCGCAGCGTATTAACACTCATTTCAATACTTCCTCATACTAAGTAATGGATAGAGATAGAGTCGCATCAGAACTCTTTGATAATTTGTCTAAAGGAATCACTAACAATACTGCGCCCACTAGTGGAAATCCTCAACGCATAGAGGGTCTTAAAGACAAATTTCTTAAACTAGAGAGGCTTAAGAAGATTGAGAACTCTAGGTGGTGGGACAGCGCCACCCTCAAACAATATCTGAGACTTAGCAGAGTACCAAGGGGTCTACGTTCTCAGATCTTCCCCACGTTCGATGAGTTAGATGACGATTTACTAGCTAAATGGGAAGAAACTCTCACTTCCAACTCAAACACACTGATTAACATTTTAATAGAGAGCGCTGAACGTAAGGTAACGAAACTCCAAACTGAAATAGCAATTCTTGAAAAGAAATAACTGATCTCAACTTGAAGGAGGCTACTGAAAAAACTATGTCATTCTCAATGACATCCTGACTAAACATCAAAACGAAATCAAAGATAGGAAAGCTAGACAATTAAAAAGGGACGAAGCTGATTACAGGGAGGGACGGGTTTTCACTTTTGCCAGAAAATACGACAAGATAGTTCAAAGTGCCTCACAAGGAGACAGACATATTAGAACAGTCACTCCGTCTCTTTCATCTAGTGTATCCTCTCTCAACACTATCTCAACCAGTGATAGTGAAAGTGAGAATTCAACCAACAATCCCAACAAACAAGGCCCAACTACATCGTCTTTTTTAAGGGAGGTTCTAGCCATACGCAAGGAAAACAGGTCTCAGCAAAGACAAGGATTCCAAGACAGAAAACACGTAGAGGAAAAAGGGCAGGATTCAGAAAATTACAGACAGAAACTCAGGTCCGGAGACGGGAAGAACAAATAGACCAACCGGATCCCGGTATACAGGTGGTCAACCTCTCCTCTCAGAATCTTGACAGTGGTATGGTCTCATTACTCAGCAGAGGCCTGAGCTTCAATCCCCACGAGAAAGGTGACACTTGTAGACACAAAGTAGACCTATTTAAATTCGTCAGAGGTTTGAAAATCAAAAAACACTTTTGTGGTACTCCACCCACTACCAAGAGCATTAGAAACATTTGTATTGAGAATTCATCTGGCATGAAAGTATTAGGGACATCCAAGATACACATCTACTTTTATCCCTGACTGACTCAGACGATACATCCATTACTATGGAGAATCTTCTACAAGAACTGGATATTGAAACAGATTTGACACAGAGTAGTGGCCTCAAGACTAAGTCTAAATGGACGCCTATACTTCCAGGGGGCAATTCTGTAGACACTTTCTACAATCTAGTATTGGCTGACATAGATAAACATGAACTCAAGGTTCTCAACACCAAACATAGAACCAAGGACAACCTACGTAGAGAGGAAAGAATCGCTTTGAAGACCTTAACATCCAACACCAACATCATAATCAAAGAAGCCGACAAAGGCGGCAATGTGGTGGTCATGAACCGGTCAGACTACCACAACGAAATTCTATCCCAACTATGGGACACGTCCTGTTATGAGCGACTGACCTATAATCCTACTAGCGTACTGGTCACCAAAATTAACAAAAGCCTCTTAGATTGGCACACATTGGGTCTCATTGATGATCAGGAGCTCCTTTATCTTAAGATACACAGACCTGCATTCCCCTAGTTATACACCTTGCCTAAGATACATAAGCCAGCACCATTTCCACCGGGGAGACCCATAGTCTCTGGCATTGGTGGTCCCACGGAGAAACTCGCACAATATGTCGACCTCTTTCTTGGACCAATGGTCAAGAATCTTCCTTCACACATCCAGGACACCAAACATATCCTGAGTATCCTGGATGATCTCCAATGGCAACCAGGTATGATATTGGCCACCCTCGATGTGGTTTCCTGTATACCACCATTGAACCCGAGCTAGGACTAGAAGCCATCACTGGCTTGCTTCACAATAGGCCAGCCCCCTATGGCAACATACTAACATGCTCACTGCCATGATGGAAATCATCTTAAACAACAACTTTTTCATGTATGACAACATCTGGTACAAACAAAACAAGGGTGTGGCCATGGGCTCTAAGTTCTCTCCATCGTTTGCTAACCTGTACATGGGTGTCTTGGAATCCAAATGGATTTGGAGACCCTTAGGGGCACCATGGGTTGATTCCATAATCTACTGGGGGCGTTACATAGACGATTGTCTGCTATTATGGTCTGGGTCACAACACCTACTAGATGAATTTTGCAGCCACTTGAACTCCAACTCCATGAACATGAGATTCACTAGCCATTCCAGTACCACCTGCATAACATTCCTTGATGTAGAGATTTATATCAAGTCAGATACATTACACAGTCGGTTACACAGAAAAGAAACATCATGCAATTCCATCCTACACGCTGATAGCTCACACCCACCCCATCAAATTGAAGCCATCCCATATGGGGAATTTGTCAGGGCCAGGAGGAATTGTAGTGACCAACTTGAGTTTCAAACATGTTTGGCAGACATGAAACAGAGATTTAAAGCCAGAGGCTATAATGCTCACACCATTCGCAAAACAGAAAAGAGAATCAACAACATAGATAGGCAGGGCACACTACTCAATGCAAGGACAGCCACCCAACAAGACCAACCTGTTAGACTCATTACTGACTATAGTGATATGGGTCTTACTATGAGGAGAAGCCTAAATAAACATTGGGGCATTCTACAGGCAGATACCACCCTCAGAGAGGTTATCACTAAAAAACCACTTATCACCTACAGGCGTGGGAGAACACTTAGAACCAGACTCAGCCCTAGTGTTCCGTCTCCCCTTATCGACCACTCATGGCTTACTCCTCAGACGCTGGGGTTTTTCAAATGTGGCTGTTGCGGGGTATGCAGACTGGCCAATGATGGAGTCAGACAGTTCGCAGCCGTGAACAACCAACAATACAAAATCAAGCACAACATCAACTGCAATACTAAATTCGTGGTATATAGCCTGGAATGTGCCTGCAAACGCTGGTACATTGGAAGTACCATCAGACCACTAAAGGAACAAATTGGTGAACATATCAGGGCCTTAAATCACCAGGACAGCAGATATCCTATGGCAGTACATGCGGCCACCTGCCCCAGCCAAGGTGAAAAGAAACGATTCATTTTCTTCGGCTTTGACGTGGCAGTCAACATTGCCAGGGGTGGCAACAGAGAACTCAGGCTCAGGCGTCTGGAAGCTACTTGGATCATGCGTCTACGGACAGTACAACACGGACTCAACACTGATCATGAACTACATTATTTTTTGGGGGAATGATTGCGCCACTATGAACTTCCTATGGTATCTTTATAGTCATTTGTACAGTATGCGTATGCCAATGTGTTTATCTCCCTAGGTCCCCCCTGGGACTATGACATTTGCCAATATCCTCTATTCATTTTGCAATGGGGCCTCCTGCCCCATAAAACATGATCTGCCCTGCATTTGTTCTCAATTAGTACAGTGGTTTGCTTTGTTGTGTCATGCCTCTTCTCCCTTTTTAATACAGGATCATTTTGAGTCATGGTTCACAATCACCTTTTCCCCATGATCTGCTCCTTTACTGTCCCGAGTACATGCGTTTATATTGGATCTTCCCCTGTGACACAGGATTATCCACTATTTATGATCATTTTTTGATATGTCATGGTTCCTTTTACCACAGTCCCATCACCCCCTTTTTTCAGTTTTTCATTTTCCTAGTCACCGCCTCCCGCCCGGGTCACCACCATATACTGCTCCTCCTGCTTTCTTCATTACACGTGTGCGTAATGGATTTCCCCCTGTTCCCCAGGATTATCCATTATCCAGGACCACATTTTTTGTCATGTTTAGTTCAACCTAGTCCCACCGTCACCCTTTTCCAGTTATCCTTTTTCTTAGTAACTCTGTTGCCCTTTGAGCATCTCCCTTCAGTTTCCGCTCATTCTACCTTGACCCTCCTCTATTTTCTTCACCTCTGTACTTTCCAAATTTTTTTGTCTATCATTTCTTCCCTTCCCCCTTTCCCATATCACTCCAGCTCCTCTGTCCTTGATTTCTGACCACTCACGCATGCGCTATTCTTTATTTACGCTCCCTCCTCTCTCTGGCCGGTACCCACTTCCGGCCCCCACACATAGGCCGTTTTGCGCTCTAGTCCTTTTGGACGCACCGGTATTTAATGGTTCAGAGGTCACCGTCCATTTCCGCATCCGGTCTCACAGACGACACCTTTTCATTCGGCATCTACCACGCTGCCATCCGGTAAGCCACCCCTTCCTTTGGTCAGTGCCCCAGTACCTTCCCTTTTCACACTGCTCAAGCCCCCGCGCTTGTTTCCATGGACATTGACGGTCTTCTTTTCCCTCCCTCTGCCCGGTTCTTAGATCGGCGTACCCGCCTTTTTGTTTCGACAACCACGATACCTCTTCCTTCATTATCTCTCCATAGGGTAAGACCCCTCCTTTCTTTTGCCCCCACCTGTCACTATTTCAGCTTTTTTCTCCTGTTTCTTTCTCTTTCACCTACTGCTTCACTTTCAACTTCTATTTTCCCGCCTCCATAGGCTTACCCGCCTCTTCTCTCCAACCACACGGACGCTGTTTGGTCCTCATGAGCTGGTATTTTGGGTAAGGTCCAGTCATCCCTATTCCCCTGTTTTCCCCGGCTTTCATGTGCTTACTGTGATCCTTCGTTTCTGCATCCTACAGTTCTTTTCTTTCCCCACCTCCAGGCGCACCCGCCCCTGTTCGTTCTACTGTTCTGACCCCCCCGGGTCATGTCCCTCCACAGGGCTTGACTTTTCCCTACGGATTTCCCCACCGGCTCCCCCGGTCCACAGGCCCTGCGGTGAGTTCCACTTACTCATTCCTGTCACTTTGTCCTTCATTTTTCTTTTTTCTGTCCATATATTTTTTTCCCCAGTACCCCATGACGATCCGTGCTTTTACTTTCTTTCCCTTTATTCAGGAACCCACTCCTTGCACCCCTCCATTCTGACACTCAATCCGTCACAGTTATTACAGGTACATACCATTGTGCATATCTTGTCCTCTCACTTAGCGTCTTGTCCCTTCTCTTTTCCGTAGGGGTCCCCCCTTTTCTTCCCTCCTCTCTATTAACTCTTTCGCTCTCTTTCAGTCCCTTTCACTCTTTTGGCCATTCCTTTGTCATTTCCAGTGTTCATTCCCTCTCCTACCGACCCACCCTGATAGCTCACTTCCATCTCCATTATTTTTAACTTCAATTGTTCTTCTCAGTGTGTTTCAAATTGTATCATTGTGCCTTTTTATGGGTCTCTCCCTTTCCTCTTTTCCCCCACACTCCACATCCACCGTGCTACTGTTTTTGTTTGTCAGTTTACACCTTTTCATTGAGTCACCTTATTCTTACTGTGTTTTTCCGGCGATTTTTATCATGTATTGAGCATGATAGCGGCACCCACACTAGTCACATCTATTGGCACCCGTTAATTGTTTTTGTAGGATTTCCACACTTCTTGGTTTCTGTCCTTTCTTTGCAGTGTTGCTTTTGGAGTTATTATTCATGTGGCGCTTCAATACCCTCATTCTATGTTTTGTATCCTCCCCAGCCCTGATGAGTCACGGGAGTAATCCCGCATGACGAAACACGTGTCGGCTGGTTGCTTTCTTTTTGTCATTGCGTCATTAAATAACTTTCTACATTGACTTTGGTGTCGACTCAAGCAATTTTGAACTCCTAGGAGACTTCTGATTCTATTATACCGTCAATACGTGTGCCCGGGACTTTGTTCTCAAATTCCAGTGTGGGTCTTTTACTCATACACCTACGGGGGTTATAGGGTAGTTCCCCCGACCTGGTAGCACCGTCAACATAGGGACATAATTACACCACGCGTTTTGTCTGTGCGCCATTTCTCCCTGATCTACTAAAAACCCTGCATCCAGACATAATAAAAAATATATACGGTTCATTGCTCTCAGCAGGGCCGGCGCTAGGCATGGGCAGAGTGGGCGGCTGCCCAGGGCCCCGCGTCTGGTCGCAGCAGTGGGGCCTCGCACCTTTAAAGACTTCAGTGTTTCGAGGCCCAGGGGGCCCCCTAAGAGTTTAAAGGTTTTCTTTTTTTATCCATTTCCCCTGCTGGCCCCTCTCTCAGGGCCTAATCGCTGCATCTGCATGATGATGGCAGCGATTTGATAGGTACTTAAACTGCCCTTACGTGTGAAGTGCGCCCTGCCCTTGTATGAATGAAAAGCAGGATATCCTGCAGGGCGCTCAACAAAGGATAGAATGACGTCCTGTCACGTGAAAACGGCTCACCTAGGATGAGGGAAAACTGGGAAAGGAAGCATAGAGGTGATAAAAAAAAGGGGGGAGAGCAGATAGGTGTGAGTATGGCAGTGAGACAAGGGGTGCAGGCAGAGGAGCAGACACAGCATAAACAAGTGGCTGGAGCACGGCTTTATGTGTCTTAGACCCAGCAGTAAATTAGAACGGACATTCAAACGGGCCCCATATATTTTCCTATATGACCTGGAAAAAAACTGGTCTAGTGTCTGCACGATGAAGGTATGACACGTTTGCAGGGTCGGACTGACCTATAGGGTAATCAGGCTGTGCCCCACGGTCTAATCTGTCAGGTCAGTATGTAGGCTGTTTTTTTGGTTGTTTATAGGCCTGCTTTATGGTCATATGAGCCGTTTGTTTTAATGTTGATTTTTGTGATATTAAAACAAACATTGCATACATCAAACTCAAATCTATGCAGTCTTCCATACCTTACAAAATCGTATACAGCATATCTTTACAAGTTAAAAACCGTTCTAATTTGCAAATACAGAACTTTTTCTAGCTGCCTAATTCACTAATGGGGGCCACTTTTATTTCGGTGCTGGGGCCTATTTCCTGTCTCTGTCTGACAATGCACGTTAGGGTAATACATGGCAGCAAATTAGTTCCTGTTTGTAGTTCACATGCTTCACTTAATTTTGCATTCCTTAAAAATGTTAGGTATTTCCAGGATGTGTGTTTCTGTAATTCGTTTCGCAGCATATTACTCTTGTATGGTGCACACTTTGTACCGAGTCGCTTCCAGGTGTTTATAACAGGCTACAATTGAGAGCTTTGAAGTTGAGGCTGAAGTCAGTACAACTTTCTCACTGTGCCCACCTAGGGGTCAAAAAGGTGTTCAGAATGCATGATCATTCAATACATGGCCTCTCTGCAGAGAACACAGAGCAACAGTACAGTATTCAAGTTGCAGTTGTGATTCTGTGCAAATGTGTGTGAAGGAGGCACTCATTGGTCAAAACAGTGACAAGGTGAAAGTAAAATAATTTTTTGTTGTTACTCATTTATCCTAAACAGCTAACAACCATTGACAAAATCAATACTCCTGGCTGTTTTTAGGTGTATGTCAGTTGTATTATATTTCTGTTTTCAATCACGGAAAGCCCAGAGAGGAAACAAAGTACCGGTCGGATTGAACTCTACGTGGAGTCACAGAAATTTAGATTACCTGTTTAAGCTACACCCTTAATTACATAGACCACACCCCTGTTAGAGACCCACTCATTTTTTTCAGCCAGCTTAAAGGCCTGGGCTGGCAGAAAGGGAGACAGGGAAGAGGAGAGATGGATGTAATGGGCAGAATCCATGCGAACAGGCTGGTAGAGAGATTAAGAGACGAGGTGAAGGGCATTACATTCAAAAGAGGGGTAGAATCCATGCAAAATGGTAGGAGGCAGGGAAACTGGTGAACTTTGAAATGCAGAGGTTCCTAATGAAACATTTAATAATTTGTTGTGTGCCAGGCATGCCTCACACTTCCTAATGGTTTTGGGGTTTCACCCTCCTCAAGAATACTTTGAAAAATGGCAGAAGATAGTATTTTTGGCCCATTTTCCATAAAAAGTGGTCCACAGGTCATGTGTGACCCATTCTTACCAGTCTGCACCACTTTCTTGTGCCTCATTCTCATGTAAGCACTGCACTCCTGTCTTTTCCCTTCTGTAGTCCCCACTTTCCCATATGCTCCATTTTACCCTTTCAATCAACACACTTTCCTGTCTGCAACATTCGCCCCCATTAATCACCTCTCTTTATTGTTTAATGTTCTCTAGTGCGCAACATTCTGCTCTCTAAGCTCCTTTCTCTTTAGAACACCATTATAATCCCATGTGTACTGTGCCTGTGTTGTCTCCTCTCTTCCTAGTGGACAAAACAGGAGCAAGCGCCATTTGTATGTGAATCTTATTGTAAACATTACTGCTAAATCAGGTGAAAATTCTTTTGCAACTATTTGTGCCATAATTGCAATGGTCCGCAGGTCACAAGTTTGAATTGGCCATTAATAAAACATATTTACAGAGCGGCAAATGTGTTAAAGTAAGCGATTTATAAAAAAGTTAGTGTTCCATTTACTTTTCTTTGCAATTGAAGCATTTCCACCCCTTGAAATGTGTTCCTACTCAAGGGTAGACATTGCCAGTCTAAAATAGTTCAATCAAATTAATATATGTCTGCTTTATACCAAGGACTCTCACTGTTTTTCACAAAATATATGTTTATGTTCAAACTCGGAAACAGGAAATACTGCAACACACGAGATACATGAGAGAATAGTGCCAACAAACCATATTGATCCATTGTCCTAGCTCAATGTACAATTATGGTTACTACTTAGGGAATCCATCTTTATTTACACATGCAATAAGGCTCTGTTACTGGACACTCAAAAAGTCAGCATGCTGTGTCAGTCTTTTCAGGTAGGTGACACTGTATGATCATAGGTGATTCCCAGCTCAAAGATTTTTCACAGTGTGATCATAGGCTAAGAAAGCTGACCCAATGTGTGACCACCTGCACAGCATGCTAAGGCTTTAGTGTGGAAACACAACCTGGCCAGTGGGGAGCAAAACGGACAGGAGAAACAACGAGCAGTGGAAACAGTTCAACTTACCAAGTGGTACTGAGACAGGTTTCTACGTACCAGCTCTTCTCTTCTGGTTCACTCAGTCCTCGAGTCTGTGTCTCTGCCATGAGTTTGCTGACAACCCTATCAGAAGACAGGATAGGAACAGGGGCTGACCCTTCTACAGCCCCACTGTATCATGGCTTCTGATAGGACTTGGGGTGACAATGCTACAAATGCATCACCGCCCAAGCATGCTCCTGTGTTTCACAGATGTACATTTCAGGGAGCATGCTCAGCTTCTCTATGGCTTGTGAATGTGTGAAGAGTGCGAAAAGGAGCATAGCACTGATGAAAACAAACATGCAAACTGACTGTTAGTTTGGGTGTTTATACTTTTTGCCTTTCAAAGCTGTTCAAAGCAGCTTCTTTTTGCCTGTTGATACTAGGCAGCGGTGCTCTAGCGGCCTCAGGCACCAGCTGGCACTGGTAAAAGGATTGGGGATAGAGGAAGGGTAGAGGTGGATGTAAAGAAGGAGAACAAGTAAAACAAAATAAGAGACTGGGGAAGAGTGGCGAAGATCAGCACATGGAGAGCAGAAGTAAATGTTACAGGGTCAGAACCAGCAAGAGGAAAGTAGAGATGGGGGAGGGCTGAAACATGAGGAGTAGAACATGGAGGGAAGAGGTGGATCTAAAGAGTGCAGAACCAGTGAAAAAAACTTGAGGTTGGAGAGAAAAATAAAAGGTGCAAGATAGTGCATGAATGGGAACAGTAGATATAAAAGAAGCATTAGGAGAATTTAAGTAGCAGGAAGAGGGGAAAGTGAGAGGTGGATGTAAGAGGTCAGGATCACCAATAGAAGGTAGGAGGCTGGGTAGGGAGAGGTAGCCATTACAGGGGCAGAATCAGTGAGAAAAGATTAGAGGCTGGGGAGAGATGAGAGATGAAGTGTGCAGCAGGGAGGAGAGAGGGGGTGAAAGAGAAGCAGAATCAGTGAGAAAAATAAGAGGCAGATGGATGTAAGAGATTCAGAAACAGTGAGACAAGGTTCAAGGCTCGAGTGAGAGATGATAGGTGAAGGGTAGCACATGGATGGGAGCTGGTCAGAGACACAGTGCCAGCAGAGAACTAAAGTGGAGGGGGAGAGAGAGGGACTAGTGAGAGGTGGATGTAAGAGGGGCAGAATCAATGGGTACTCTCAGAGTCAGGCAGAGAGATGATGTGAAGTGTAAAGCATTGAGGAGAGAGAGAGAGAATACCTTATTGTCTAAAGTTTACATAAAACTATATACAATAATTACTTTACATAAAACTTCACAAAATGCTGATAAAAAGCACCATTAAAATTCAACACATTTTAATTAAAAATTAAAGACCAAGTTAAGTATTTTTCTCCCAGAGCTTAACCGTATGTCTCAAGAGCTTTACAAGGTTACCCACCACTTTTACAGAACCGCCTTTAAAGCACAATAATACAGCCTCTGGTATTGTTCTTATGCCCTCAGCATTAAACACTGACTTTAAATATTTTTTCCGCACGTCTAGTATGGCTGGACATAGGCACATTATAGGCAATGGACTCTTCGGCTAACTTGCACATCCTACATGACTTGTCAGTGCAGCCCTTTAGTTTCCATGAACCATCAAAAGCCTTAAAAGGGAGGTAAAAATACCTGAATCTCAGAAATGCGTTTTTTGTCCTGAGACCGCAAATTAAAATCAAAGCAAGGTTGCCTTAAGCTAGAAAAGGTGTCTGAAATATATCTGCTATGCTTATATCTGGAGGCTGCATCTATGTCACTACTCAAGATTAGGTTTTTCACTCACTTTTTTAATACTAATTTGCACACTGCTCTTGGCATGGATGCTAGTGCCACTATCGAGGGGAACCTATATTCTTACAGTAGCTCTTCCAGTCGCTTTTCTCCATTGAGGAGATAGGTGGATATAAGAGATAGAACCAGTTGGAAATTGGATGAACTTGGGGGCATGGGAGAGATGGATGTAAGAGGGACAGAGTACACATGGTAAGGTAAGGTAAGAGTCTGAGGGAAAGATGAGAAAAAGAGTAGAGCATTGAGGGGTAGGTGGATTTAAGAGGGACAGAATCAACAAGAAAAGATCAGATGCTCTGGGAGGATGGAAGGGGAGACATGGATGTAAATGAAGCAGAACAAGGAAAGAAGTTATGAGGCTGAGGGAGAGATGAGAGTTGAAGGGGAGCATGTGGGTAAGATGTCTGTGTTCATAAGAGACAGAACCTGCAAGGGAACATAAGCAGAGTGGAGAGAAGTAATGGTGAGAGGTGGATGGAAGAAAGCAGAACCACTGAAAATGTTGAGGTTGGGCGGAGGGAGACAGGAGGGTAGAGGTGGAAGTTAGATGGGCAGAACCAGCAAGAGAAAGTTGAAGCAATAAAGTAAGAGTCTGAAAGGGAGGTAAAAATGCTCTAATACTCTTCAGCCGGCTCAGAAATTATCAGCACCTTCAGACATCACCTTGGTTCCACTTCCTCAAAAATCCTAGAAAAAACAGGTCAACTTCCAAATTTCTTTCATAAAAAGTAAGTTACTCATTGACAATGTGCCGGTTGGCTTCTGACAACTCTAGGAGTTTTAAGTAGCATTTTGTACTGATTCAGATGATTTGTGGCTGACCCTTGAGGTTTTTATGACAGAACCCACCCATGCATTTACCACACATACCTTTACAGTCAGTACCCCAACTGTGACATTACCATGCATCCCTTTACCAAGCAAGTCACTACAATGACTTGCCTTAGGGGATGTTAGACTTTAGAATAGTATAAATTACTATTCCAATATAGTCCAACAACACATCCCCTAAAGCAAGTCGTTTTAACAACTTGCGTGGTAAAGGAATGCGCGGTAATGTCGCAGTCGGGGTAGTGACTGCGGTGTAAAGGCACATTGTGGTATTGACTGTGGTGTAAAGGATGTTTCCCACTCTTGTTCATGGAGTTAGAGCAGCCTAATATTACTAAACATTAGTGCCACATTTGACACAGTTTTCCCAGCCAGTGCTTATAAATCAACTAGTACAACCTAGAAATTAAGGTACTCCCCTTGTGTGGCTAACCGCTATCCTATTTGGGAAATCTAAAGCAAGCCACTCATCACTTGTTTCTGTTATGTACTAAACCTCAGACTTGTGGAATTTATTGGGTTTCTGCTGTTTAATCTTTATCATTCCCAATTAGCCTTACTCATTCAGTCCTTTGGTTTCTTGTTGATATCTTGCGCATATTGGTACCCAAACATTCATTTCCCTCAGTGGCGATCTGCCCAAGAATATGTTTGGTCTTGCATGCTAGCAGTTAATTTCTGAACGAAGACAAATTCAGTACAACTTTATAGTGACACAGCAAGGGTTCTAATTTTTGAAGGATCTCATACCATATGGTGTCCTCTTTGTTGGCTTGTGGAGCTGGGTCAATCACCCACATTTGCACAGTCAGCAAAAAAATCTTGGATTAATTTTCCAGCATCTCTTTTTTTCAGAACAGATTAACCTTGTTTCATCCACTTGCTTTTACTACATCCATAAGTAACACAAAATCATCCCTTTTCTCCCCTCTCACTGCAGTAAGGCTGTTATACAGTCCATTATATTCTCACCATCTTGGGTTTCCTGCCTTTTTTACATTCAGTACCCTTCAAATCATTCAGAACAGTAGAGGGCTCCTCATCTGAGACTGCTGCATCGCCAGGGCAATTCTTCTCACCTTTTTGCTGTCTGCTGGGTTTTTGGTTTGAAACCCTCTATCTACAAGGCACCATCCATTCATCATTATGCACTTCATTAAAAAGGTTCTCTCTTTGTACAACACTCCTTATGTTAATTCCAGAATCCTATACTCTGTGCCAACCAAACTCCTGTGCCACCGAAAATTTAGAGGTCCCTGATTGGAGGCAGATCCTTCTCCTTTCTAGATGTGCAAGACTGGAACTCTCTCCCTCTTGAACTATGGTGTAACTCCAATCTTTTGCAAAAACACTTAAAACTGTCCTTTCTCCACATTAGTAAAGTCTGCACCTCTCCTTTGGAGCTCTCTTAGTGCCAGGATGCCCGGTTAGCATATCAAATTAATTTATCCCATTCAATAGAACAATAACACATTTTAAATCATTTAATGTATTTCTATTTAATACAGATGTAAAATATAGGTACGCATTTTATAAGTATTATTAATTTTTAAGCATTTTACTCACATCCAAACTAAGTAAGTAGCTTCTTGCAAAGAGGCTTCAACAATGCCATATAATCTGTGATCTCTGAATAAACTGCACATTTCACAAAACGCAGCAGCTCGTCTCTTAATGAGAATTCCAAAGTCCAAATCTTTCTCACATGTATTGTTGGAGCTACACTAGCTTCCCATTAGAAAGGAAGTAGCCTTCAAGGCACTGTATACTGCTCACAACATAGGTCCTGAGTACCTTAGAGAAAATTCATATGGTACACACCTAGGGGAGCTCTTCGATCAACCCCTCGGGAACAGTGGAAACACCTAAAATAAGCAAAGAGTCCTGGAGTGGCAGAAGCTTTATCTCGTTCCCTGCAAACTCTGAAACAAAATGTCTTTGCATTTCAAAGCCCAGTCCAATTTTATGTTTTAGAAAAAAACTTATAACCTGGCTTTTTTCAACTATGTTGCCCAATTAGCTTTATTTACTGTTACAGCTGCAGACGCCAGCGCCACATTGGCACGCTCTATAAACAATATCAATATAATTAATGGCCAATTGAAATGACTTCCTACGATGTCACTTCCTGTGAAGTTAAATCTTATGCAAATTATAGGGGCCTCGCATTTTGCTATTCTACCCAGGGCCCCATGAATCCTAGGACCGGCCCTGACTCTCAGTATTAACTCACGTGAAAAAAAAAACAAGTTGTGATTCTCAGCTTCACTTCTTGATTACAGGATTTAATTTGCTATCTTTAAGCACAAACACCGGGCCCAATTCACAAAGGTAAACTTACACTTTTGTGTAAGTTTACTGCTTTCCGGTAATTGCAAAGGTAAACTTAGACCAAAAGTGTAACTTTGCTACTTTTCGGTATTCACAACGGTAAGTTACTACTAGTAAAGTTAGACTTTTGGTCTAAGTTTACCTTTGTGAATACTGAAAAGTAGTAAAGATAGACTTTTGGTCTAAGTTTACCTTTGTGAATACCGAAAAGTAGTAAAATTACACAAAAGTGTAAGTTTACCTTTTGAATACCGAAAAGTAGTAAAGTTACACAAAAGTGTAAGTTTGCCTTTGTGAATACTGAAAAGTAGTAGTGTTACTCAAAAGTGTAAGTTTAACTTTGTGAATACCGAAAAGTAGTAAAGTTACACAAAAGTGTAAGTTTGCCTTTGTGAATCAGGCCCAACGTGTTTTCATAATAGTTTTGATTTGGGATCTTCCAGGGTTTTTTCTACATTAATGGCTCTAATTTCAGTTTAGTAACCTTTGCATTTCCTCTCCTCCCTCCTAAGCAGTCATAATTCCCACTACTTGCCTGTCTGTGACCCATCTTCAGATCGCAGTCTTGTCTGGTTAGGTCCTCTCCAGGTGGGTGGGTGGAAACCACCTCTACCTCCTTGCAAACTTCATTTCTTTCCTGGTCCTCTGTACTTACAGCTGTCAGTGCCTCTTGGATCTCTACTCTGGTAACAGTCAATGTCTTTTTCTCTAGTGGCAATCTCTTATCACCGGCTCATAGCATCCTTCCTCAGTCAGCCTTTTGAATTGTGTGTCGACCTTTGTTTCTTTCATGCAAGCTAGGGCCTTGATCTCTCTCCAGCACAGGCAGATTTCCTGGGGGTTGGTCCTTGCTCCTTGGTGGCATCCTTCTCCATGATGGTGAGATCCATCCACAGTCTCTTCTGCCTGGCCGATACTCTGGGTAGGTCCTCGATTCCTATTGTGTTCCAGTTTCTCCACTCTTCAAGGGTGCCCCTTACAGCCTCTAAGGGTCACTCCTAGTTCTGAGAAAGCAGTAAAAGTAAACAAGCTGCTCTTTTACATACCACTTCCCTACAATTCTCAAGGTAGGGCAGACCAGTAGAAGGAAACCATGAGAAGAAATCTACATTCCTTTGACGTTTGCCTGCTCTATCTAGGTTTAAAGCAGTACAGTCGCCAGGCTACAAACCACCTTAAAATGCCTTGATTGGTTCCTTTGTTTTGGGCTAACAATGCTAATTGAGCATGGTCTGTAAATAGAATAAATACACAACCTTACAGATAATATTGCAAAGTCCCTGTGGCACATTATATTGCTTGACATTCTTTCTCTATAATCGAGTATCGTTTTCACTCTGGGATATAGTTTTCTACCAATATATAGAACTGTTTGATCTATCCCTTGATCATTGGGTTGATAAAGTACTGCACATATCCCTCCATGTTCCTGAGGCATCAGTCTGTCGGTGGCACACTTTACAAAAATAAAGACCTTGCAGGTTAGGTGCATTGCAGGCAAATATTTTATTTGATGGATAGCCACAAGAATCTCTCTTGAGGGATTGTGTTAATATTTAGTTCTTTTCCATTTAATAAATGCATAAGAACCCGGCTTTATGAGAGACCAGTGGAATGAACCTTTGATAATAGCCAATTAGTCTTAAAAAAGGCACAAAGAGATTTTTTATCTTGTAGGGGGGAAAATGACCGTATCGCCTCAATTTTATCTTTTTGGGGCTTAATCATACCATTACCTACCAGATATCGTAAATAGAGGACTTGAGTGGCAACCAACATACTTTTCTTGGGCATGGAGTCCTCCTGATTCTAAAGATTCTAAAACTGCTGTCAAATATTTATGTTGTTCTTCCCAAGTTTTATTCTACATAACGTCATCGATATAAGCAACAGCCTATTGTTTATGATGTTGTAGAATATGATTCATCAAGTATAAAGAGGATGCCTACCAATCCTAAGAGGATCACTTATTCCAATTTCCAACAATAAAGAATAAAATCAAATTCTTAACTGTTCCACAAACCTTAACTTTACCTATTATAGGTACTAGAATGTAGGTGCAGAGGCTGGGGGGATCCCATGGAGTAAGTGTAATGGCCTTGGTCCAGCCCGTCTGTAATCTGCTATGGGGCGTAATGCGCTCCTGCTACTTACATAAATGTAAAGGAAGGGTAATTCCTGTGCTTCCAGCAAAACATCAACCGGGAATTCCAGTAGGGTGGGTTACTTGTGAGTGTGATTGTGTGTCTGTGTGTATGTGTGATGTATGTATGTGTCTGTGTGTGTTAGATCAGTTGAAACACCTACCCATACTGATTTAAAACATTTATCGGCAATCTTTCCTGTCCTGATGAAAACCGGGTGACCCACTGGGCAATTCAAAACTGGCAGAAACATGTTGACTTTGTGGATGTAGGACTACAAATATGCTCCGGTAACCTCCCCTCTGTTTTTAGTCTGCCAAGAGTGCCCTTAGACTAAAGGACAAACAAGGGTAACACCCACAGGCAATTTCAACCTATGCTAGGATCCGTTGAAATTCTTTTTTCCAGCAAAACCAAAGTGCTCCCTCCAAAAGTGGGTTTGAGCCCATCTAGTGTTATCAGTTGCTTGGGTCAGGACTCCATGATGAAGCATTCCACATGGAATTGTGTTGGTTCTTTTAAGAAAGGATTTTGTTCCCTTCTTCAACCCTGAAAATTAGAATAAGTGATCCTCTTAGGATTGGTAGGCATCCTCTTTATATTAGATGGTTGAAGATGAGGTGTCCTACAGAAAATATTCTTCTCCCACCCTCTCTTATGATATATGCAGAATCTGATTAATCAGGTGGGGGAAGGTAGCAGGTGCCCCAGGCAGACCAAATGGCAGTCACCATGGAGTGGAGAAGTATGATTTCTTTTTATCTGCTGGGTTAAGAGGAATTTGCCTATACCGTTTTGTTTGCTCTACGTTCAGATGCATTTAGCTATGCATAGTTGTTTAATCATCTCATTGAAGCAAAGCATAGGATAACTATGGAATAGCATAGGACAAATATGGGTAAAATGTTAAATTTGGTTGAGGTGTCATAAGGCGATACAAAATCTAATGCTTGATCTATAACTTGAACCAAAACTATAGGTGAATTATTGGTTCAATAAAAACCATCTTTAACACTTTCATCCATTGCATACAGATCGCATATGTACTCCTCTTCTGAGAATGTTTCTCTGCTACACTGAAAATTCTCATTGTAGTGTAGACAGCCATATTAAAAGAGCATTCTTTGGCACAGGAAAAATAAATTATTGTCTCTCACACCTACTCTAGAAGTCGCAACAAAAACTAGATCCACACCTGCCTTGGGTAAAGTGAGCCTCTTCTTTAAATGCTACTGAGATACAATTTGAGTATGACCCTGCACTCTGCACGCAATACTTTTTGCACTTCACAGAAAACATACAGCAGACTGTGAATGTTTTACTCATACATGTATATAAGATTGTGTTCTACACAGACGGCTCTGCACAGCCTGCGGTTGATACTGAACAGAAATACTCCATGGCTTGTGCTGCAGTACGGGGAGTTTTTCAAGGTAGCGGCTTCAATTCGCTATGCATACACACTAAATTGTTAGGTGACCCCACTGCACAACTTACAGAAATACATAACCTGTTATTTGCCTTACAGAAAGTTGATCTGTCAGTTCACACACTTACTGGTTCTGATTCAGCATTTTCGTGCCCAAGCATATGATGATTTTAGACTTATTGCACTGGAGGCTAAACGGAGTCAGAGATTCAAAGTAGAAATCAAAAAACGAGTAAGCAACTCTGGCGAAAGGTGACTTTTCTACAGGATAAACTTTGTTTCGTCCATGTACAGCATAACATGACCCATAATAGTGAAAGAATTCACACTAAAGGAAAGTGTGCAGCAGATTTGGCTGTGAAAACAGCAGTATAAACCTTCAAGGTTGCTGTTGTAGCCTTTCAGATCAAGATCGATGTAGACATTTTGGTAGCAATACAAGCAATGCTGATGGCTTTCCTTCTAAATAGTGTTGCTCCATCACTAAAGACAATATCCCCATGGTTTTCATACCTGGAGTCAGAGATAGACGTATTCCTAAAAGGATGAGCTGGGTTTAACTAGGAAGGCTCATGAAGGTATAGCATCTTCACATGCTGATATAACTGCTAATTTGTCAATTCCACAGTAATGATACTGGTAGCCTTTTAAAGCTTCTTGAGTATTAAACTAGCTATATACTGTGACATGAGATATTTCCTCTATCTTGATGCTCATGTGTATATTAGATTGCTTTTGCTTAGGGTAGAGCTATGGACTGATAATGTATGAAGCCTAGTATTGCTTTAGTGTAAAAACTCAATAACAATTTAATGGAAAAAAACAATACTGGTGGCCATATTTTCTAAAGCTCACAAAGACTATATATTTACAAGACCAGCGCAGACTTCCCTTACTATCTCTGAGAAAACCCTTCGGGGTAATTTTCATCAAACCAAGTCGGGCCAATCCAAAGGGTAAACCAATATAAATATATATATTTATTACCCAGTGACAGTTAGGACAACGTTTCCATAAAAAATACATTTTTTGGTTTGTTTTTTGGTTTGTTTATAATGGCACCATTTGATGAATCTTCATGAAATTTTTCAAAGGAAAGCCTCATTCACCTCAGCTGCTTATTGGAAAGTTTCGGGTGATCTGTCAATTGGGGGCTAAGAAAAACGGGGTATCCCAAAATGCGTTTTCCCCATGCAGTTTTCCATAGGATAACGCAAAAACGGTTGAACAGAATTACATCAAAATTGGCAGACAGCATGATTTTTGTGATTTTGAGTAAATCCATTCAGTCATTTTGGAGAAATCCCCCATGGGCAGGCAACCCCATGCAGCATATGGTCGAAGGCCATGCTCTGTGTGGGGTTGGCCGCAGGACCTTGCCTGTGGCCAGGCCCTGTGTCCAACTTCTCTCAGGCAGCCAACCCCATGCCACACATGGCTTTCGGCCATGTACGGGGTCAGGTTGGCCACCGGCCAGGCCCTAAGTCCAACCCTCGCTAGTGCCCAACCTCCCTTCCCCGCTGTGCACATGCTGTGCACCGATGGGGTCAGCGCAGGGTCTGGCATCCAAACGCCCAGAAGTGCAGATGGCTGAATATAAGAAGTGTCATTTAAGGCAGAGCTACTGACTTTGTCAAAGGGTCAGAACACTAAAATATAAAAATTGGGCCTATTGGCTTCAAGAAGGGGTCAAAATAACAACATATATAAAGCACATGTATTGTCTTTGCCAAAGAAATGACCAATAATTATGATGAAATGCATATTTAATTAATTGACACAGTTTAATGTGTAATAAAAATGATTGTCATTAAAAAATTTAATAAAGCTTTCTTAAAAAAAAATCAACACATATTTGAATCTTTTTTAACATTTTCTACGCTACAAAGTGCAGCTATAGAACCACCCACAAGGGGGCTCTGCACTCCAGCTGAAATGCATAAACCTACACCCAGGAGTGCTTTAAAAAACAAATGGTAAGCTCTCCTAGGGTCATGGATTTAATGTCCTAGGAGACTTACTCTTTTTTCATGCTGCTTGGTGGGCTTTTGTACTCCCTGCAGCCCCCCAGAACATAAAATAAAATTCTTGGCGGTGCCTCTGCCCCTTCTAGAGACACCACCAGGCTCGGAAAAATATGTTTAAAAAGCCCACTTAGGGAGTTATGTGGTGCTCCTTGCAAGGATCAGTGAATAATAAATGAGCATGCTGCTCATTTATTATACATTTTTAAATTTACATTTTGGGTGTCAAGATGCCCACCTAGGACACCCAGATCTTTATTTATTGCAGGGGGCTGCAGGGGGAGCCACAGGGCCCCTGCGGCCCACTAGCTTCCCTGCCAGGGCCCATCCTGGGTGTCAGCAGGAGCCAGCAATTCTTTTTTTAAAATATATTTTGGAGAAGGGGCATATAGCCCCTCTGCCCAAGCCAATATTGGCACCGGGAGCCTATCCCCTTGGGTTGAACTTCATTTAAAGGAGAGGTAGGCATGCAGCCCCCCTCCCTGAGCCAACACTGGCCCTGGGGACCCTATCCTTTGGGGCTGAATTTTATTTAAAAGGGAGGGGGTATGTGCCCCCCCCTTGAGCCACCACAGGCCTTGGAGGCCCCATCCTCTGGGGTTGAAATTAATTTAAAGGGGAAGGGGGCATGCTTCCCCGCTCTCTGAGCCAACACTGGCCCTGGGTACCCCATCCCCCAGGGCTGAACTTTACCTAAAGGGGAAAGGGGGGCTTGCAGCACCCCTCCACGAGTCAACACTGGCCCCAGAGACACCATCCCCCGGGCCACAAATAAACTTAAAGGGGCGTGAGGCATTTGGCCTCCCTCACAGAGCCAACATTGGCTCCTGGGAACCCAACCCCTGGGGCCACAGGTGGGTACCCTGGTGTCCACCCTGGGCATCCACTACACATAAAATTGGGAGCCACAGGGGGAGTCCCAGGGCACCCACGGCCCCGCTGGCTCCCCTGCATGCACCCATCCTGGGTACAGCAGGAGCAGGTGTTTATCTCCGGTCCCGCTAAATGGCAGCTAACTCTATTTCCCTGCATTTGTGCAGCTCCTACCAGGTGGGAGCACACATTTGTTTCCCAGTCTGCACTCTTGTGGGCAGCGAAACAGTGTCCCTGGGGTGAGCTCCCTGGGACACAACAATACAGCCGGCCCTGGGGAATTTGCGCACCCCCTCCCCATTATTTCAAAGATGTCCCCGGGGAATTGGATCTCTGGGACCTCGCAAAGGCTCGGGGAGGAGGGCTGCGCACCCCTCTCCTTAATTCAACACAACCACAGGTGATGGGGTCTACAGGGCCTCATAGAGGCTTAGGGAAGTGAGCTGCACGACCCTCTCCCCTCTAAAAATTGATTGTGCTGCCCTCCATAGGCCCTGGCACACCCCAGGGGGTTTGTGTTTTGAAGGCACATTTTCTTTTCATTTTACTGTGGATCCACTGTAAATTTGCGGCAAAATTTTAAAACATATATGTTTTTTGCTACCAGGGCTAGGGGGGCTAGTATCCCTACCCTGCCCCTTATATCTTTTTTTTTTCTAGGACAAAGGACTGAGTCCTAAGATGTCTGTCACCACACTGTTGTTGATGTGGTGGCAGCTAATCAGATCTCATTTTGAGATTTTGAGCCTTATCACTTCAAAAACTACTGTACAGATTTACACCAAATCACAAAAAGCACGCTTTCTAGCAAATTTGGTGTTATTCAGTAAAGTTATCTGGGCTGCACCAGTGTCTAATTTTCCTATGGAAAAATGAATGAGGAAAACACGTTTTGGAACACCTCTTTTTTTCTCTGTCCTCAGTTGACGGATCACCCCGGAACTTTCCAGGAAAGAGCTGAGGTGGAAGAACATATTTTTGGAAAGGTTTCAAGAAGATTCATCAAATGGCGCCTACGTTATAAGCAAACCAAAAAATGATATATATATGTGTATATATATATATATATATATATATATATATATATATATATATATATATATATATATATATATATATATATATGAAGAAACCAACGTCCTGGAACGCCTGCGTCACGGGGAAAGTCAGGTACGGACCACACGGGGCAGGTTCAAATAAAGTGCTTTTTATTCCTGTGATGTTGCATCAACAAGTAATTTTCAAGTGGCAAGTGCCCAGCATTACGCGTTTCGACCGCGTCACCGCGGTCTTGATCACACGACGTGCTAGACCATATTGAATTATTTTATAGTGACAAAGTGAAACTGATCGCAAAATGCCCCTCCCCCTCAATAGAGCTAGACAACATACTATGCATAGATAGATCATAGCGGAACGATAAACCAAATTGCGTTTTGACCTCAATATTCATTGCTTCATAAACAAGTGTTAAATTAAATCATAATTCAATATTAATAGACAATATATAATTAGGTCATACACACTAATTGGAATCATGAATAATTCTGCTAACATGCTATGTATATGTTGGAGGGGATACTGGTCAGTAAAGTGCTAGTGCATGTGATTTAAAAGTCACAGTATATCGCCGGCTATTTAACATCATAGCCGACTAGATACTTGTGAGTATTGGAGGCCAAACTTGCGCCTAGTTCTCATTGGGACTAAAGTGCACATGTATATGTAAACAGAAGTTTTGAAGTGCAAAATTCTAGTAGATAATAACCTTAAGTATACATACATATATATACCTAAACTTAAGTATCTCCATATAGTAACATCCATTAGTTGCCTTCTGAAGTAGATTAAAAGCCAAACCTGAACAAATCAGAACACAGTGCAATTACAGAAACAAAGGCAGGAGATACACCTGTAAATACTTGCAAAATTATCCTAAAATGCATTGTAATTATTGAATAACTTGTAAGCATAATACAGTACTAGGATATACAGTACTAGATAACAGGAAAGTGCAAATGTGTAAGCGGACTATGCAAAGTAGTTAAAAAGTAGTTAAAAATCTGTCCCAAACCAGTCCAAGACTACGTAAAACCCAGTAACACCAAGTAAAACCAAGTAAAACCGAGTAAAACCAGGTAAAACCAGGTAAAACCAGGTAAAACCAAGTAAAACTGAGAAAAAACGAGTCCCAATACTGAATCTAGAATCAGGTAAAAAACCACAAATACAATATCAATTTCGTCCACTAAATGGCTAAATATCATCTGATGTTAATACGTTGAAATATACTACAGGAAATTATGCAAATCTTCTCCTGTATTTAGCCCATTTGGCATCTTCGTGTCTAAGGTTAAAATGTAATGAGACTCAAGCTGCCTGAGCTTTCTTTCACGGTTTCCACCCGTGAGTGATTTAGGTACTGAATTTATAACATAATAGCTAAGGTCATTCAAGTTGTTATTGTGTACAAGTCTAAAATGACGGGCAACAGGGTAACTTGAATCAGAGTTCACTATTGCTCGCAAATGCTGTAATATACGGTTGTATACTTGTGCTGCCTACATATTTAAGATGGCACGAACATTGTAATATGTATACAGCAAAATCAGTGCGACAAGTGAACAGCCCTTTGATCATGGTGGATTTAGACTCAAATGCGTTAGTAAATTCAGTAGTGTTGATTCCAAATTTACATGCCCTGCATGAGGAGCATTTAAAGAAACCTGTTCTTTTGGATAACCAGTTGCCTGACGCTTTTACTTCAGGACTGGACTTTACAAGTGCATCTCTCATAGCAGGCGCCCTTCTGAACGTAATAGATGTAACATCTGGCACGATTTGAGACAGAGTCAAATCCGTTTTAACAATTGGCCAGTTTTTGTACATAATGCGTTTTATCTGACGTTCCTGACTGCTATATGTAGTTATCAACCGTATAGATTCTAGTACTTTAGGGGGATTTACAGAGATTTCAGAGATGGTCTCAGTGTGTGTAGTATCATGAGTAATTACATGTTTTTCCTTAGACTGGCTATTGGCTCTATTCATGGCTACCTTTAGGTCAACTGAATTGTAGCCACGGGCCCGAAATCTTTGGAAGGCCTCATCCTGACACATTTTCAAATCTATCTCAGAGCTACAGATGTATATATATATATATACACACACAGCCCTTTTGCTTGGTAAAGTATGTGGTAAAACAACACGTTGGAAAGGTATAACACGTTGTAAAGACCATGTTGTAACATACCACTTTGTAAAGGACTGCGAGGTAAACGTCTGATAGTCCCACTAGGGCAATCGATACAGGATTCAGCTGTCTACATGATCTGTATGGGGTCAAGAGAGCATTAAATATTTTGCCTAGAGGAATATTTGGTGGTCAAACCTGTATGAGAAGTTCTTCTGAGTATCAATGTATGTGCAAGACCTTCATGGCTCTAGAACTGTGGCATGGTATAAAACTCCTAATATTTACTCTGCTTTAGTCTATTGCAGACAGTTCAAGAAACTAGAAATTAACTATCTAATGTGAAGCTTTGTGATTCTGCAACCGGTGAAGATAAGATTCCTAAAACTCCTGTCGGGAGCCCTCCCAAAGTGGGAGAGCTAATACATGAAAGATCCCTGGTAAAGAATTTATCTGGACAACCTACAGACCACCTGTTTCAGTTCTTGAGGGAAAAAGCACTCAAACAGTAATCCTGCCGTCTTTGCCTGGCTCAAAGACAAACAGGAAGGTGTTCAGCAATCACATTAAAAAGTACTAAATGGCCAATTTTGTTCATCAGACCCTGGTGGCACCAAGGTGCATTTGAACTAGATTAGCACATTCTCTTCCTACTTTGCAAGAGCTATCCTACAACGAGCACCGCCAAAAAAAGTCCTATGTCCGAGTCCGGGGACTAAGGAACTTACGGTGCCTTCAGTTTTACACTCAGTGCTTAAATGTGATGCAGTTATTTCAACAATCCCAACTGTTGACACTACTGCTGCAGTTTACTATGAACCGCAAATAGAGCCTACACCACGTGCAATTATAACATTGCAAGAAGGCGTACTGTATGAGAATGACTCTGATGTTGATTTTGAAAGGAAAAAAATTATAAACTCTGGTTAATCAACTGTACAGACAAATACTTGCTTGCTGTTGGTTTCACAATATATATCTTCTTCCTCTCTGGTCATATATCAGAATTGCCACTTGAGTCTTTTTCCTTGTAATATGGATTATAATGCTGAATATGGTTTTGATTCTGGTAGACAGGACCTATATTCCTGATAAGACAGTGCAGTTTCCTGTGGTTCAGGAATTGCAGCCGCATTCTTCTTTTCACAGAGCACGTCAGAATAATCATGCTGTGAACCTCACTGTATATCTATTCTGTGCTGGACGATATTGTTTGGGAAAAGATTCCTTATCAAATTATGCCTCTGACAGACATTATTCAAATTCAATATGTACACACCCTATTTCCAGGGGTTCCTTTAATTGTGTCCTAGGGCACAATTGAGCAATGTGGTCTTAATCCACACCCTCCAAAAATTGAGAGCCTTGTGGAAGATTTACTGGGGTAAGGTTTCCTTTCTGTTCGGTCTCATTGTTATTTGGTACAATTTTTTCTGCATTTTCATTCCAGTAACTTTTTATCTGTTCTCGCCTACGCACGGTTCCTTTACTTGTCAATGACTTCCAATCCTATGCCTGATGGTATAAACAGCTATGTTCATTACTTCTTTAAAAGCCATATCATGTCTCACTCATTTCTGCATACTTTGTTATAAGGCTTTCAAGAATTGTTTCAAGTAGATTTTTTGCCTTGGTGATTGTATTGGGCTCTAACCGCCTGTCTCCCAGAATTCGACAGCACAGTGTTCAGGTTATTTCCTTGAAATCTCTGTAGTTTTCAGCTTCAACACATATTCTTTATGAAATAGCCAGTTTTATCTTTCTACAGAAGGCCTCACTGTGTCTCCTCAAAAGCTTGTTACCTTTAAGCTTTCAAATATTTCCATTAAAGAATAGCCTGTATATCTCTGTATATAGAATAGTTCCTACAGCATTGGTCACCTGATAAGCTGCCTGTAATTCTCCTGCTAATAAGGGTGCTATATATTGTCCTAATCTTTGCAGGTGCCCATGCTGTGTGAGCTTGGTATCAATCAGGTGCTGGCACAACTCTATAAAGCAATTACTTAAAATGTGCTTTTTCATCATCAAAATGTATAGCCCATCATAATCATTTACTTTGCTGCCCTTTACTCACCCATCCGGTGTCTTAATGGAATAACCCATACATTCCACCCATGACTGGTGGGACCGTTTCTGGCTATCCCTGATCCTCACGCGATACTTCTCTGGAGTCAGACCAAACTTGCCTTCATGGGAGCATGATTCATCTGGTTAGCTACTTCAAGTGCAAACAAGGCATCTTACCATCTCAATGGGTATGTGATTCAAGAGACTGGCCAACCAGTTCTCCTCTGCGACTCTGTTTATATGGGTGGCTACCTTATATGCTGCAAATTACTTACCTATGTCATCCCCCACCACATAGCTAGGTGCCAGGTCTTTGGATTGTTTTAGCACTCTTTTTAAAAAAAAAATATTTTTATTTTGTTTTGAAAATAAAACAAAATGTCAAACAAAGCATGAATACACAATACACAATGAATGTCAATCCACAGCATTGTTGTAGGGCAGTTGCAAGAGTGAAATGTCTTTTGCAGGTGAAACTGTAGCTGGGCTCGAACGACCTGGGCGCGCAAGGATACAGGGTCACATTTACATTGCTCGTGGTTACCAACAGTAGGGTCCAACAGTACAGCTTTCAAGGCTCCTCTCCCGATCTGTCTGGCAGAAGTTCCCTCCCCTCTTCTCCCCCCCCCCACTTCCAGACCATAGTATTTTATCCATGGTGCCCATATCTTCCGAAATTTCCGAGGGCAACCCCTAGCCTTGTATGTCACTTGTTCCGCAACCATATACAGGTCAAGACTTGCCCTCCATTCATTAAGTGTAGGTAGTTGCGGGCCCCCCAATATTTAGCTATATCCCGTTTGGCTACCACCAACCCCAAGTTTGCTAATACGAGCTTGCGCCTCGGGATGTCCACGTCTGTGGGGATTCTCAGGAGGAGAAACTTCGGTTCCAACTCCATTTGGACTCCCAGTATATTATTGAGCTCTCCCACAATCTTTCCCCAGTACGTCTGGACCCCGTTGCATTCCTAAAGGGTGTGTATGAATGTTCAGCATTCCGTGCGGCATCTAAGACAATCCGGGCTCACAGCTCTCCCCATTTTATGCAATCTTGCTCTATCAAAATACGTTCGGTGCAGAATTTTGTATTGGATGAGACGCAACCTTAGTTTAATTGCCACTTCACGGGGATGCATGAGAGCAGCCTCCCAGTCAAGGTCATCCATTACACCAGTGGTTCCCTCCCATTTAGCACGAAGTGGACCTAATTTGTCGGGCGTGTTATTGAGTAATGTTTTATAGGTGAACAAAATGGCTTTGGCTGGGTTCTCCTCCTGCAGGAGTCGACCCTCTAGCGGGGCATATTCCGGTATTGTCTCCCCATCCAGCCCCTACGCAACCCATGCATGCTTCAAACGGAGGTATGCGTATGCCTGAGTGTCATGGAGCTGGTATCTGGCTTGGAGCGTGCTGAAAGAGGCCAACACACCATTCTCCAGGACATCCCCTACTTTAGAAATACCAATTAAGTCCCATTGCCTAAAGCCTTTCAGCTTTCCAATCTCGATTAATCTAGTTCCCTCCCACAGTGGGGTCTCTCTGGTAGATTTTTGGTCCCACTTCATTTGCTGCTCGGCACTTGTCCATGCCTCTAGTGCCCTTTGGGTCGCTTGTAACAGTCGGCTACGTCCCTTGCCTCCATAAATATAGTGAAGGTGTGTACGTTCTCTGAATTGCAGCCTTTCCAGTCTGTATGTCGGGTGGTCCCCAGGTGCGTGGATCCATTCATTGATTACAATGAGGTGGGATGCTCTATAGTACGCCCTAATATCTGGGAGGGCCAGACCCCCATTATATGGGTTTCTCTGTAATGTTTGGAGTGCAATGTGTGGATGGGCCCCGTCCCAGAGGAGCAAGCGCAATTCACTGTCTATACTTTTGTACATCGTTTCTGGTATTTTACTGTATGTGTTTTGCAACATGTACAGCAACTGGGGAAGTGTAATCATTTTGTACATGTCGGCCCTCCCCATAATCGTCAGTGGAAGCCTCCTCCATCTCTTAACGTCCTCCTGGAAGTTTAAAAGGACCCGCCTAATGTTATGAGCTAGGCTGGCTGCCACATCCGTGGTAATATAGAGGCCAAGGTAGGTAAATCCCTCCGTCGACCACCGCAAACAACTAGGGTAGGTCTGGGGTTCCACCACCCCCCCCCCACCGGGTATAGGGTAGATTTACTCCAGTTGATCCTATATCCCGTGTGACGCCCATAGTCCTCAAAGATTTGTAGAATTTGAGGGAGTGTATCTGTCGGGTTCGTCACATATAATAAAATATCATCTGCATATAAAGATATGCGTTCTTCGTCCAGCAGTCGGGATTCGTCTACGAAACCACCCAGCCCGGGGCAGGCTCTGATGACACAGGCCAAGGGTTCCAGTATAAGAGCAAACAGTAAGGGGGAAAGGGGGCATCCCTGCCTAGTCCCCCTCTGAATCGGGCAGGTTCTCGAAAGAGCTCCATTAACCCGAACCCTAGCTTCGGGCCCAGTGTATAGCAGCGCCACCCAGTCCCTGAACCCCGGGCCAAATCCGAATTTCTCCAGAGTGTGTCTCACAAAAGGCCAATGAATGGTATCAAACGCCTTCTCAGTGTCAAGGGAAAGGAGCATGTGGGCCTCATCTCGGTCTCGAACAGCGTCCATCCAATTAGCCACTCGTCGCAGGTTATAGCGCCTGGCGCATTTCGGCATAAAGCCGGATTGATCTCCGTGTATCAGAGAGGTAATAACAGTTAAGAGACGTGTCGCGAGGATGGTAGCCAGGATCTTGGTTTCTATATTTAATAACGAGATGGGACGATAGGACCCACACTCATCCGGGGATTTCCCGGCTTTGGGTATCACCACCACTGTTGCCATTCTAAGGTCTGCAGAGAGCGTCCCATTGTCTTTGGAAGCCTGAAACATCTTAAGTAAGTGTGGGGCCAGTAGGCTACTGTGTGCTTTAAAAAATTCCCCCGGGAGCCCATTGGGGCTGGGGTTTTCCCCAACTTTAGTCGACCAATGGCCTCTGTTACCTCTTCCAGGGTGATATCGTCCTCAAGCCTGTCCCTTTCGCCCTGGGGGCGAGGCAAGGGAGTTCGATCTCTTCAAGGTATTGGGTAATTTGTGCCTCACTCGTTTGTGTCCGGGCTGCATATAGTGCAGAGTAATATCGGGCAAAGGCCCCCGCGATATCTTGGGGTGCGGTGTAAGTATGGCCTTGCTCCCTAATAGACATAACCCACCTCGACTCCAGTTCCTTCCTGCCCAACCATGCCAGCAGCTTGCCCGCTCTATCCCCTGTCTCATATAGTCTGTGTTGAACTGCGAGCTGGTGCGCCCGCGCCTCTTTGGTGACCAGTGCCTGGTATTCCCTTTTAGTAATGTCAATTTGACGGAGGGTATGTTCATTCAATAAGGAGGCACCACTACATTCGAGGTCCACTAGCCTGCGTTCCATCGCCAAAATCTCTTGGGTTTCCCGCCTTTTTTTATGAGCATAATATTTTGGGCTCTATCGCGTAACACCACCTTGAAAGCTTCCCATAGAATAACGGCCGATTGTACTGAACCATCATTTTCCTTGAAGTAGAGCTCGGTTTACACCCTGAGTTCTTTGGCCACCGTTTCATCTTTCAAGGCCCAGGCATTCAGTCTCCAAGAAGTGCCCTGACCTCCCCTTCTCCCTCCCACCCGTAAGTAGAGCGGCGAGTGGTCCGAGATACCCCTGGCCAAATATTCCATCTCCTCTACCTGCTCAATCTCACCAGCTGGGGCGAAGAGATAATCCAGCCTCTAAAACACCCTATGTGCCCCAGAAAAGTATGAGTATGCACGTGTGGATGGGTGGTGGCGCTGCCAGAGGTCAGTTAACCCAAGGGCCGCCTGGAACCTCGCCAGTGCAGTAGTGTCATGCGTACGATCCAAGGAGGAATCACTCACATCGTTAAAATCACCCCCAATGATATGTGTGGCGGGGCCAGACTGTAAGAGGAGTTCCGTCAATTTATCCAGCGTACGCTGCTGGAGACGTGGGGGGGCGTAGACACTAATAAGTAACCAAGTTGTGTGGTTCCAGGTGCCCTGGACTCCTACATATGTGCCATCGGGGTCATCCCATTGTCGAGTAACCCGGGAAGGGGGTGATTTTTTGATAAGGATTGCGACTCCCCTCGAACCTCGGGTGAAACCCGCGTGTGCCACAGTGGTGTAGTGCCCCCTACCCAGGAAGGAACAGTGCGGACCCATGAGATGTGTCTCCTGTAATAATATTATATCTGGTTTGAGCCTTTTAAGGTCATTAGATACTAAACCATGTTTAATTTTGTTCCCTAACCCATTGACGTTCCACGTCATCACTGTGTAACCGCCCACAGCCATTGTGCAAAAAACAGGAAAGCGTTCCACGCCCACCCCGGTCGCCAAACAGCGCCCAGACATTGCCCTCTCCTCTCAGCGTTGGTATTCATGCAAACTGACTGAACAAAACTACCCCCCCCTTCCCAATAAACATACCCCAAAACATTGAACAGTGTCCAATATGCCCCCTTCCCCACACTCTGTTTTAGCACTCTTAGGCACTTCACTGTAACTGCCATCATCATCATCACTGGACTCAGAAGCCCTCTTGGCTTGCAACTCATATGGGCGAGCAGGCCCTTCTTTTTCTTCTAAGGCCAGGGTAATTTTCTCTCCACCAGTACCAATTCTGCTGCTGCTGCCTTTTCTTCCAAGGCTAGTGTAGCTAGCCTCAACTTCAAGTCCCTCTTTGCCTGCCTGTCTTCCATCTCTGATTGGGACAAACTGTGGACTGAAACACTGCTACTTGCTGCTGGTGCATCTAGCATGAGAGCCTCCACAATGTCATCTTCATTTTTTTCCTCTGTCTCTTCTTCATCCCCTTGCTTTTATGGGGGTGGATTGAAGCAGGTGTACCTCCTCCAATGCTTTTAGGGCAATCTGGTAGCTCTCCTTGTTTGATTCTCTCACCAACCTCTGTTCCTTTTCCTTGCACAGATTTCTCAACTCTGGCATGCTAAGGCTCTCTGTGATGTTCAAATCCACTTCCATTCTTTCAAAAATTACAGGTGCAAAAAATAGAGGGTAGGAAAGAATTTGATAAAAAAAAAAAATTGCCAATTAAAAATAAAAAGCCAATTTGAAACATACAAAATTTATTATTTTGATATAAAATGTAAATGGGATTTTTTTATTTCAACTTAAATCACTGAGTATTACTGCAAAACACAGGTTCTCGATCACACCACTGAAAACCAATGTAACAAATTGTAGTATTAGTTGAGGGGGGAAGTACCCATGTAGGAAGCTGTCTCTGTATGTGATATTGCCACTAAGTGGTAATACTGTGCACAGAGTCCAGGGGTTCCCCAAAAAGTTACAGGGCTCAATTTAAAACCCAAAGTACTCTATTAGTGGTAGTGTGGGTGAGCAGCCTTAGGCCTAACACAGAGGAGTGTAAGACATTTATTGCACACACATGATCAATAATGGACACACTACTCAAGAATGAGATCCAGGTCAATTTTATAACATTATACTTTGTTTGTACTTTATTTTAAGATAGGTCTTTGTAATAAGGTAAGTACATTTTTAATTACCCCTGGTTAACTGGGGTAACAATGAAGGGGACTGTGTAGCTGTCATCTGCATGTGACATGGGATGACACCTGTCACAGGCAGATAATTAGGTTCCTGGGACTTGCCCAAATGGCCATGCTGCCAGAGGAGCAAAAACACTTTCCCACACACAAGCTTTTGTGTCTGCTCTGGGAGCAGTTTTATACGTCATTCAGGGCTAAGCACTCAGAGGGCTGCATCTGGAGTCTAATGCAAATTAGCCTCCATAGTCTTTGGGAAGGGGAGAGGTAATCTTCTAAAAGTACCTTTTCTTTAATATGTATTAAAAATCAAACTTTACTAAATAAAATAAATCACTCAATAAAGATCAGAAGTGAGAGGAAACACGACACAGTAGCAGCATACAAACTGTTAAAATAAAGAACATTAAAATATTTAAAAATAAATATAGGAAAGCGAATGCAGTCAAAGTAGTAAACAGTTCAGTTAGAGCATAGACATGTCTGGTGTTTCTTTTCATAGGAAGAGCAGTTTGTCTAGAGCACTAACCTCTTACTTAACTCAAGATGGCTAAATCCTCCACCACAACAAACGTCACTTGGCTGGTGAGTGTGTCTCTGGTGGCATAAGCCTTCTGAGCGCACACTTCTTAAGCGTAAAAGGAGAAAACCTCCACAGAGTTTAAAAATACAAACACTTCCTTGTCCTCCAAATAACTTCCGCAAAGACCAGAAGTGAAAGGAAACACAATACAATAGCAGTACCAGCAAACAAACTGTTATAACAAAAGATGTTAATTGATTATTAAAAACTTCTTCAGGAAAACTAGTACAGAGAGAAATAGTAAACAATTCAATTAGAGTGCCGACGGGCTGTGTTTCTATTTATAGGGAATTGGACACATTGGAAGAAAGGCCATCTAGAATGCTAACCTCCTTACTTCTCTTAAGATGGCTGAATTCTCCCCCCGCTAAACTTTAACTCAGCTGGTGAGTGTATCTCTGGTGGCTTAACCATTGTTTCTTTCTTCTTTTATTTTATGGAGTATTTGTACTCCTGGTTGCATTAATCTCTACTCCACCTTGATTTAGCACAAATTTTGCTCTTTCATTTGTAGGGGTGCAGTATAATCATGGGTAGTCTGCACCCTCATATAATCCTTTGTCATATTAACCTGGGACATTAGAACGTGTACTGTAATAACGTGAAAGGTGACGTGTTGGGGATATTTTCATGTAAATGTGCAAAGATTAACGTTGAATACGCATGTGCTTGGCTGAAAACATAACGTGTAGAAATCGTATATGCTGCTGACAATTATTCACACATTTGATGTGCTTATGTAACGTGTTAATTTAGAAGTGATCAGTAAAAGTGTTAATTTAATATGTAATTTCGTGAGGTTTGTGTGCTTTTCTCTTATGCTGGCCAATTTCAGTAGGCCTGAAATGCATATTACCTGGAAGCTCTCGCATTAGAATTAATAGTTGAATTTCATGTGTATGTTGGATTTGTTCTTTCTCACGTTTCTGTTGCAGGTGGAAAATTCTTCCTTGATAGCTAGAATAATGTCTTTGTTTTAGGAGTTAGGCTTAGGTGGAAGAGGATGCATTGAGCGTTGATACTGATAATGGAGAACTGTTGTACTTTCTCATCGAAGCAAGCCTGGGAATCAAGGATCTCGATAAGGCCTGGAAGCCTACGAGGAGGTGGCTTGACTGCATGGTGTGATGCTGCAATGCATTTTCGGATGCTACCTGTGGTATTGATGTATTGAAGTTAGGGAAAGTGTCCGGGGACTTCTGCCTTGCCTTGAGAGAGAGAGCATCTTAGAACGAGCTCTGTAGCTTTAGATTACAAGACCCATCTGATGTGAAGAGACTTCTTAGGAAGACTTCACAAACTGACACCTTAATGGATCTTGCCTTGGGAAATGCTTTGTAGGAATGTCACGTTAGCGGTAGAGTAGGGACAGATTAATGCTTTATACCCACGAACTTCCAATGAAGGGGAATCTCGACATCTGCTCAGTCATCTTTTGTGTCTGGATTCTCGACTTGATTATTCTGTGCATGCTGCACCGCCTTAACTTCATCCGTAGATTTGGATTTGTATTAGTTCCGATGTATTTCTACACCCTCACCTTGAGGTGCCTGTATGTCCAGCTGTTTTTGGCTTTGTAACAAACTAACTAAACTTAATTGGGAGGATGTGATTCTTAGGAGTCATGGTAAATTGGAACTGAAATGATTGGCTAACAATTTCTCTTCCTTCCACGCTTTCATGCTGACAAAAAGTACCATCGATCTGAGGTTCCATATGAGATCTAGATTATGGATCCCGGCTCCTTCAACCTCAACCAAGGCTGAAGAATAACCAGTAATTTGCACGATGGAAAGGTAAGTATCAGTAAGCTTGCTTATGTTGATCTTTCTCTTAGTATCCTGAAACTACTATTGCAAAAGACTCCAGATCCTATTTTTCTCCCTCAGTACAACCAGCGTGGGGGGGGAAACCACCACAGAGTTTAAAAATACAAATAAACAGTTCTTCGTCATCCCAGTAACTACTGCAGAGACCAGAAGTTAGATGGAAACACAACACAATAGCAGCAGCAGCAAACAAACTGTTAAAACAAGAACCTTAAAAGATTATTAAAACACTTCTCCAAGAAAGCTAGTACAGTGCAAAATAGTAAACAGTTCAGTTAGAACACAGAGTCCTTTTGTATCATACCCTCAAAGTTCAGAGTTTGTATTAGATTCCATTTGGGGCCACAAGTCAAACAGGTGCTGCTGTGTCACTGTCTGATGGCTGTTTGCCGCTGGTGTTCTGGGCCTCGTCCTACTATGGTTCTGCAAACTGGGCCAACTATACCCCCTCCAAACTTGACTCTGAGGGTATGATAGCAAGCAGTCAAATGCTTCTCCAAGGGCTAGTGTCGGGGCCAAAACTCAGAACTCATCAATCAAATCAACAACCACAATAATTCACTGTCCAGACCAGTGCTTATCTTTAAGAAAAGAGAAGTACTTTAATGTCACAGCAAAACTAAATACTACACAGAGTTCAGTACTCCCAACTATGGGTAAATGCTAGTTGTACCACCACCTATAGTTTTTCCTTCTCCATTCCTATGAGTCTCCACTAGGTCAGGAATATCTCAAGGGGATAACTGGGTAAAGGATATAATAGCACAGGTACAAGTTCCCTAAGCGATCACCATGTGGTGTCAACCCCTAGGTCTGTTTGTATGATCTTGAACCAAAAGTGTTCATCTTGGTATAGTTATGCCTCTAAGGCTGGCATATCATTCAGTCCAAGATACAGTCACAGTCTCTTTCTTTCAGGCTGCTGTTACCTCTTTGCAGGGGGCACAGCTATCACAGCTCTGGTCTGTGCATTTGTATGTGTTGTGTATCAAACCTAAATTCAAAATTTTAGAAATTATTGACTGTGCTCCCAGCCCAAGAAACAAAGAACAACTTAAATAATTTCTAGGGTTGGCTGAATATTTAGCAAATTTTGTAAATCAGTTTGCAGATGTGGCTAGGCCTATGAGACTGCTTCTCACGAAAGACAAAACATACACATGGTCTGATGAATGTAAAAAATCATTTCTTACTATTAAAGAATGCATAACTAATGCTCTTGTCACCAGCGAGAAAGCCGCAGCAGCCATTGTAGAGCCAATAAAGTTTATTTTAGATGAGGAACATAACACAGTACAACTGGACCCCACAGTGCGATAGCCAAACTGACCGTAACACACTTCTACATTCCCAAAAGGAACTCTTCCCTAACATTCCAATAGTTAAAGTGACATTACTTCAAAAACACACCTTCAACGCCTACCTCTTTCTCATCATCTCGGATTAACTTCTCTGTCTCTCCTCCACTTTCTTACTCTTTCCACAGTCGTCTTTCCTCTCTCACCTGCCTGTCGGCCTACTTATCTTTCACCTCAACTGTAATCTCTGTCAGACCGGATGCTCAGGGGGAGCCTGTGCCTGCCCTTTTCTCTGGGGCTCCAGCTACAAACAAGCAACTAGTTCATTTTGTGTTGTTAATAATCTTTTGCCATTTCACCTTCTCTTACAGCATCAGAGTTGGCTGAGGACCCCCCACTGGGGTGGGGAAGCCTGGGGGACCATCTGCTGCCTGCATTTGCAACTCCTAAAGCTGGATTGCAAAGAGTGAGTCACACAAGGGTTCAGGTGTGGGACGGGGATTTTTGTGAGTACTATCCCATTTAAAGTGCTGCTACAGATACAAGAAAAATTGTGATGCAATGGGCGTAGGTGTGAGGGGTTGTGGGACAGAACAGAGAGTGATACAGTGGCTCTCCAGAAAAGGGTGTTATTATTTTGAGAGTAAAGAATGCAGCACAATCCTGATGAAGGCTGTTGAGTCGTTTTGTTCAAATAAAACTTCTTTATTCATAAGTTGGTGGCATTGCTGACCTTCCTTCCACTCCAACTGCTCCAGCTGTACTGGACAAGAACTCCAGAACACTAACTGAGAGTAGGTGGAATGGAAGCAAAGTTCACAAATAAACATGAGATACACGCGGGGTCGCGTGTCATAGAACTAATAAAAAAAACATTAGAACACACCCAAAAACTTAATGATATGGTTCTTCCGTATTGCACACAAAATCATCCATCCACTTGGGTTTGGTTCGTACTCTGGAATGTCTATCCAAACATTTTGTGTTAATGAAACTTTCCTCATTCACACAGTCCTTGTGAACCTCTTCGTCACCACCACTAGGACTTCTGCTAGATTCAATGTCAGTACTACCATAAGGATCGCTGACCTCTGAGCCCTTCCTGACTTCTACCAAGGTAGAACTAGGACTATTGTCAGAAACCACATCACTTATGCCTTCACTCTCCAAATTTTCTGTTTGACTACATCTATCAGAATGATCATGTATTTTCTCTCCTGAGCTCCCAGAATCAAAATCTGGATCACACTCATCAGATAATGTAGCAGAACAATTCACACCGGATAGTCTGAGACTTTTGGTGTACACACCATGTTCCCCTTTCAAAATGGCAATTCTTTTCAAATTCCAAACTTTTCCATCATTTAGACTGACAGAATTTTGCAATACCTAAGTAACTTGTAGAGGTCCTGAAAATTGGCTTTGTCCCTTCTTAACTTTCCACGGAAGCTTGACTTTTACCCATATACCTACACTGATTTTGGAACCTTTGACCCTCTTTTTCCATCAAAGGAACTTTTGTACTTTAAGTGTTTACTGAAAATCCTGTTTCTTACATTTTCTACAGGAACATTTGAATCATCACTTTGAATTAACCACTCTGGGTTGCATTTAGTTCTGGCATTTCTACCACGCATTATTTCAAATGGTGTCACCCCCAATGCATCATGGACAGTAGTTCTGTAAACCCAAACTGATTTGTGGAGTTAAAACTCCCAATTCAAACCATTCTTGATTGCCATCTGTATGATCCCTTTTAACACTCTGTTAAACCTCTCAATCATCCCATTTCCACTGGGATTGTAAAGAAAAGTGGTTCTGTGTTTGATACCCAATTTATCAAAATAGTTCCTAGCTAGGTTCGATTTAAATTTCTCACCATTATCGCTAATAACTTGTACTGGCAAACCTTCATTCATAAAAACAATGTCCATAAATTTGAGCACTTCTATGGAATTCATATTTTCAACTAACTTGATGGGCCACCTTGGAAAAACATCAATCATAGCTATTATGTACCTGGGAGGTGATCCAACAGGCCCCATAATGTCTATGGCTACAGTATGCCAAGGTTTTCCTGGAACAAAGGGTTCACACATGTTTGGTCTTAATGTTTTAAGGGATTTAACCGAATCAGCGCATAACATGCAGTTCCTCACAAGTCTTTCCACGTCCATATCGATACCTGGCCACCAATACCACTTTTTGACTCTTTGCTTGGTTTTTACCACACCAAAATGGCCATCGTGGCAAAGAGACAAAATATCACCTCTGAGGGACGAAGGAGGAATTGCTCTATCTCCTCTAAAAATGGTTCCATTGTTAACAGATAACTCCTCCTTAATCTCCCAAAAACTTCACATCTGATCCTTTAACCCAGATTTTTTTGGCCAACCTGTTCTAATCCACTGAATGATTTGTTGCACCACTCTATCCTGAAGATTTTCCTTTCTCCACACATCTTCTTCTGACACCCTGGGGGCTACTTGATCATGTACAAGTGCCACACTTAAATCGTCCCACTCATTTTTCTCACACTCTTGCATTTCAGTGGGCATGTGAGAAATCTGCTAATACATTACTCTTTCCAGGAACATACACCATGCTGTAAATGAAATATTGGAGGCGCATGGACATTCTCGCAATTCTAGCTGAGGCATTGAAAAGTCCCTCAGTGGTTTAAAGTCTCACAAGGGGTTTATGATCTGTTCGAACTATATAATGTTTGCCCCACACAAAAGAGCAAAAATGTTCCAGACCCCACACGCAAGCTAATGTCTCTTTCTCTATAACAGAAAATTGCTCTTCTGTAGGAGAGAAGGCACGTGATGCGTACGCAATTATACTTTCATTTCCACTGCAATCAATATGAGAAAACACACTACCAAGCCCCTTATTACTCGCATCCATGGTAATGACGTTTTTAAGATCTGGGTCAAACCCTTTACAGAAGCTTCGGCAATGGCTTTCTCAACATCAAGAAATTCTGTTTTGCATTTATCAGACCAAATAAACTTGACTTTGTTTTTGAGTAATTGTCTGATGTTATACACTTTGCTCAAAAACCCTTTCACAAATTTATTGTAAAATTCCACGAGACCTAAAAAAGATCTGAGCTCATCCTTATTTGAAGGATGGGGCGCATTAAATATTGCCTCAACCAATTTGGGTTTAGTAGCTACACCTTCACCACACAAAACATGCCCTAAATAGGTCACAGACTTAACTGCAAATCTACACTTTGAGTGTTCTACTGTAAGTCCGTTCTTTTCCAACACATCAAAAACATCTTCTGAAGCCTTATCATGTTCTAATTTGTCCTTACCAAAAACTAAAATATTGTCTTGGAAACACCTCACAGTAGAATGTTTTCCAAAAAGGTGATACATAATTCTCTGAAATATTGCTGCTGCTGAAGTCAATCCGATAGGTAATCTTTTGTACTGGAAGCAACCTATAGGTGTTATGAATGCAGTGATATGTTTGCTTTCTTCCTTTAGGCGAATCTGATGGTTCGCCGCTGAAAGGTCTACTGTGGAAAACCAATTTGCTCCTTTCACTAACCTAAGCATTTCTGATATTTTTGGTAGTGGAAACTTATCAACCACAATGTTGTTATTGACATGGCGTAAATCAATGCAAATTCTGATTTTGCCATTGCTACGTCTTGCAATAACAACCGGAGAAATCCACTCCGAAGATTCAATCGGTTCAATGACATCTGCCTCAACCAATTTTTCGAGTTCCTTTTCCACTTCACCCCTGAGAAGTACAGGAATATTTTTAACTCTGTGAGTTTTAGGAGAAAATCCATCCTTTAGAATTACCTCATGTTCAAAATCCTTTGAAATCCCAATTTTCCCATTGAAAACTTGTGGAAATTTCTTAAGCATTACTGTTCCTACAATTTCTCCTTCATCAATAACCAAAACAGGCTCAGGACTGTTTGGGTTGAGAATTATGTGTAGATCACGTTGGTCCCTCCAACCAAGAACAGAAGGACCTTTTTTAGCAATGTAAAGTTTGCCAATGGATTCCCTATTCTTAAACCTGAAAACCAAAGTTCTAAATTCTATTAAATCAATTTTTTCACCTGAAATCCTTCAGGAGTAATGTCTGGTTCAAATACGTTACCACCTAACTTTTCAACAAACTTTGAATTCCAAACTGCTTCATCAACTATGGTGAAGGGTGAACCAGAGCCAGCGTACATTTGCACATCCACACCACCAATATTCATCATGCATACAGGTTTCTTTTTCTCATCAACCATATTATCGTTGACGTTCAAAAGAAAAGATCCTTGTTGAATTTTATTATTGATGTCACAATGCATAATTTTCTTGACCATGTCATCCTCCCCACTGTAAGTACCTTCATCAACACACTTGACCTTAAAATCCTTTTTCTCCTGCAAACTTTTGCGAAATGTCCAATCATACTGCAAGTTGAACACCGCTGTTTAAGTGCTGGACAAAACTTACTAGAAGCTAAATGTGCAGTGCTGTCACAACGGTAACATCTGAACCCCTCTTTTTCTTGCTGTCAAAACATTTACTGTGTACCTTTTTGTTACTATCTTGTGCCTTAGAACTGTCTTTCCTAAATTTCTCTGAATTTCTGTTTTTAACTTTACAGACAACTTCATCATTCAACACTTTGCTTTCTGCTTTCAAAACTTTGGCACTAAGACTAGAGAGTTCTGCTTTTCTTACAATTGCTAAAATGTCATCTAAAGCTGCATCCCCATTAATCCACAATCTCTCCTGAATTGCTGGGTCACAAGCATGCAACACAATATGGTCATGTATAAATTGCTCTTGCAAATGATCAAATTTACAATCATCCGCTAACTTTTTGAATGCCGCTACATATTCATCAATGTTTTCCTTAGGCTCTTGTTTCCTTTGAAAAAACTTAAACCTAACTATGCCAATGCACACTTTTGGTGCAAAGTGGTTATCAAAATCACGTAAAACGTCATGAAAAACATTTGGATCCCCACTCCCTGTACATTTTTTCATCTGTTCATAAACTTTCAACCCTTCTGGCCCTACAGAATGTAGAAAAAGTTTCTTCTTTCTTTCCGGTTTCATTTTTCCATCTTCATCAATGGTATCAAGGAAATTAAGAAAGTATGATTTCCATTCACTACATTTCATACATGGATTTGCTCCTGCTGGCCAAAATGTTTGTGGAGGCTGAATGGCAAAATTTTGGTTAGCCATGGTTGATAACCAGTGTCCACTCTTCACCCAAGATAAGGGACTAGTTCACTGCTGGAGAAGCTTATTACCAGAATAAAATGCTTCCCAGGGAGTAAGGAATGCTTCCTTCAAGTGCACGAATTCCCACAAATTTTATTAAACAACTGAATATAATTAGTAGGATGCCAAACCACAAATACACAATAAAATGAGGGTAGTTACATGAAAAGTTCCGGCGTTTTCCTCATTCTCATCGCAGTGTAATGAGAGTAGTTTTCCTCATCCTCATCAGTGTAAAACAAATTGCCGATAAATCAAGATGGCGCCTTCACGGCGCGTTATGACGTGTTAATGTCAACAAGTAATTCAGTTCTGCCAAGTATCACGCATCAGGTGTGACACTAACGCATTTCAGTGCAGTGCTCCACATCACCGCACTGAAATGCATTGTCACGCCTATGATGCATTCTCCCAGTGTCCCAGCTGAAGCGCTACAGCATTAACTGGCGTGTGTGGCAGCTGGCAATGGCATCACGTGGCGACGCATGGCCTGTGCGCCTGCTCCTGCAGGCTTGGTATGCTCGCCACTGAGCTATGAGCTGCTGTGCTGGTAAATTCATGCCTGCATTGCTACAATGTATCGGTCTCGGGGGATTCCCGTGGCGCTGCGCTGCTCTTAGTCAGACAGCCTGCCGCCATTCGCGTGCCATTAATGATTCGTTACATCAGGATGACTGATGGCAGGAGAGAGAATGGCGGCGCCAGCGGGTGGCTGCAGTTCATGAAATGAATTTGTGGGAGGCTGCAGCCAGTGGCAATGCCAGCGCTGCTCCCATCGCAGTAACATTTGCCCAAAATAATGAAAACGATCCCCGCGACTGGACCCAACCCAGAGAGTCTGAATCGTGCCCGGCGGCCGTCGTTTGTAAAGTGAGTCAGTGGGTGGAGTGAGGTACCTCTCACTCTGCTGCTGTTTTTAAGAACACTCTGCTTTCTATAAGTTATAATAGCGCTTAGCGCTAGTTCATTTTCAACTGCCTCTGCCCTGCAACCTGTCACAAACTCACAAGTCTCAGTCTGTCCAGTAAACATTTGGGCCGGTCAGGGTGAGCTGTTGTGACTGACTCTGTGGTGCCTGGCTGCCGGTCCAACAGATTACTTTAACAGCACCACAGCGGTGACACTTGGCAGAGCAGAGCCTGGTGTAGCACTGTGACAGTCTGCTAGTGTGATTTTTGCACTGGCTGCCCAGGTAGTGCGCGCGGACCGCTCGGAGTTATTATGATTTGAGTTGGGGAGTTTTGAAATAATACATCGCCCTCGCTGGCTGTGAACTATGCGAGCCAGCTGGGGAATTCTCAGGCGTGATGGTTTGCTTTTATGTTTATTTATTAGTGAACTGCATGAAACATGCTGCAATCGTGAAGTGTGTGATACATTTAAAAGTGAAGACAGCATTCAGCTTTTGGACATTTACTGGCCTTGGTGAGGGGCACTTACCTTACCCGTATGTCAGCCACAATCCCACGCCCGGCCCGCCGATGTCTCGCAATCTTCTAACCCTTTTAGCTTTATGCTTTGTTTTTGTGCATCGGGGACAGCTCCAACCACCATCCCCTCCCGGTGAGAATGAAAATGGCTACAGTTTTTTTTTGCAGTTTTATATAGCACAAACGTGGCCGGTGGTATTAGAGCGCTTTACATGAGCACGAGAACACGTTACACATATGTTTTAGGCATGGGGTGATTAAGTGAATTGCCCAAAATCACAGGTTATTGCGCTGAGGCTGGTTATTTGAACCTGGTAATGCTTACCTATTTCCAGGGTTGGCAGGTCTATCCCCAAGGCCACATCTCCTCCCCAGGTATATCCCCAATGCTTCCTCCCCAGGTGCCTCTGACATCTGTTAAACGAGAACTCGTCCACCAATGTCTAACATGTTGATACATGCATGTATCTGTGTGTGTTAAAACTCTAACCAAGCTGTGTAGATCAACAGAGCACCGCAGAGCTCTTTTGATCTACAGCTTGGTTAGAGTTTTGGTGCTACCAGCCTAGGTGAGTCACGTACTCTGTCTCAGACTGCACAGTTCACTCATCTGATCTCCGCAGCATGTGCTTTAACCTTATTAGGTTACTGCAATTACTCCAGTTAGTTTCCACATGAGGCTTATTATTTTTCCAAAATGCCAGGGGTTTGAATGAATGTTTTGTTTGTAACCAGAGAGAAACATAGTCCAGTACTGGTTGGCACAGTGGTGAACAGCGGCATCTGTATTATAGTGCTAGGAGGCCTGCCCCCAGCCTGCGACAGAAAGCACTGTGGATATGCACATTGTTTTAAACTGGAATTGCATACAGTATAAGATAGGCTGGTGCAAAATGCAGAAACTTGGTGTTCATTATAAACCTAGTCTTAACTTTCCATTTGAGGGGTTTTGTAGAAGTTTCACGTAGTTTTCAGAGCTTCTCATTGCTCAAAAGGGTGTACTTTCTGACATTATCTCTTTCCAAGCACTTCATTGTTTGGATTTACTCGTGAGAAAGTGTCACTCATAGTCGTTGAAATGTCACTCATCATTACACTGAAATTATGAAAATGTCACACATAGCAATCTGAAACCTTGGCAGCTATGGACTGATTTCCAGGCAGGCTGGGAAGACACAAAGCAGAATCAATTGAGCTGCGCACTGTGCGTTCGGCAGATGAACGCTCTGTCCCCAGAATTCTGGATATCTGAAATTTCAGTTGGACACGTGCACCGGTAAGCAGTATTTCTTTTCTCAAAAGATTCGCCGTCAAGAATGCACGGTAGTCACTCAAACTTGTACATGCTTTCAAAATAAAATACTTGTTTACCGAGTGTTACAATGAAGGCAAGATCTGCTGTGGCGATGAAACGATCCGAACAAAGAGAGCTCCTAAATACAATCCAAAGCCAAAAAATCGAAAGTAGGTGGCTGAAAATCCGAATTAATCCAAAGAGGAAAAAAGCAATGGTTCCACGGGGTTCAGGTGCTCCAACAAATCGTCGCCAAAATTGTTGAGTCGTTGTAGTCAAATAAAACTTCTTTATTCATAAGTTGGAACACCTTTATAGACAACAGCATTGCTGACCTTCCTTCCACTCCAACTGCTCCAGCTGTACTGGACAAGAACTCCAGAACACTACCTGAGAGTAGGTGGAATGGAAGCAAAGTTCACAAATAAACATGAGGTACACGCGGGGTTGCGTGTCATAGAACTAATAAGAAATACATTAGAACACAACAAAGGTGTAACGTTGAGTTTATTCCATAAACACGAAGACAGCACAGGGGTCCCTTGAACAGCATTCTAGATCATCAGCAGCCAGGAGCCAACTGGCAAGCCTGGAGCGTCCACTCAGGTCCCCCGAACAATAACATTTTAATCTCCTAGACAAGATAGCATGCACATAAGCATAATTAAAATAAACATAAATGAAAATATGACGTTAAGTATAAACATAACACATCCCCCCCTTTAAAACAACCCTTACAAAAACTGAAAACTAAGGTATAATTACATCACATAGTCTTCAAGATATTTGGGTTTAGTTCTCAACCTCTCAGGTCTTTGGTTCGACCCAGTGGTAGATTGAGAAACATCACTGTTACATTCCCTGGTGGCATTTCTTCACTGTATCCCGTTTCCTGCCTTTCCCTGCCTGGAACATGGAACGCCGTACCTGCGCTGTACAATTTACGTTCCATGTTCCAGAGCTCGTTGAGGCAGTTACGCTCAGCGATGTTCAATGCTTGATGTGCTGTGCTCATCTCTAATAAATCTTTATTTGTACTCACCGGCTGAAGCCTCATCTCTACAAATTTGGCGACGACTGGCTGGAGACTTCGTTTGCTGCATATTTACCTGAGGCAAAGGTGCTGCGACGTCTTCCGGACCCATTCCCTCGTTCTTCACCTCTCCGCAGATTAGTGCCTTTCTGCGTCCTGCATCTGAGGTCCCTGCTTTCGGCCCTGAAAACCGCAGTTCGCTGGTTTCTTGGCTGCATCTGCTTCTTCATTTTGGGTTTTTCGTGGATTTTCATTCACCAACGGCAGATTGCTGCTCCTCAACGCGACCGCACCTCCTGATTGGCTACGTAGCGCGTCATCACGCTGGCGGCCATCTTGGTGCAGTTCCTCAACGCGACCGCATTTCCTGATTGGCTGCATTGCGTGTCATCACGTTGGCGGCCATCTTGGTTTGGGTTGATTCACTTAAACGCCGGAAACATCCCTGGTAACACAGTGGTGATCCTTCTACATGCGCGCAATTGAGATTTCCAGTACCTTACCTTACCTCACTGTTTCGTCATTCATACTGGTAAGATAGCCTGTTCATCATCGGTGACAGGCACACCTTGTTAAACTGCTTGTGCTACAGTGCGTGACACTTCTGATCACATTGCATATGCTACTGCCTGCTCACTTTCGGTGACAGGCACACCTGGTATTTTACTTTCAGTGCACTATACAATATGTTTACAGGCACACCTTGTTAAACTGCTGGTGCTACAGTGCGTGACACTTCTGATCACATTGCATATGCTACTGCCTGCTCGCTTTCGGTGACAGGCACACCTGGTATTATACTTTCAGTGCACTATACAATATGTTTCCCTTCATTTATGCATTATTTTGGTGAGGTTCATTTTCTACCTTCATTACATTAAATTTCGTTCATAGAGTACTTAATAGTTATTATAGCACATTTTTACCTATGTATTCATTGTTTATTTCACAGCTGTGACTGGTACATACCTTTTCTGTCCTTATTTTTTACTTCATTTTGACTACCATCACATCAAAATGCAATTTGATCCACCTTCTAAATTTTTACAAGCTAAAGGAGAACCACCCATACCTTGGACAAGGTGGAAAGAGGAATTTATTACCTACTTAAAGGCTATTGATGGAGAACGTATGTCAGCGGAAAGAAAAAAAATATTTTTCTTCACTGCTTAGGTTCTGAGGGACAGCTTGTTTATAGGACTCTGCCTCCTGTCAGGTCGGGAGGTGATTACAATGTGTATGATGAAGCCATTTTACGCATAGAAGGCAGATTCAAACCAACGACTAGTGTTGCTCTTAATAGGTTTAAATTTTACACTAGAGCTCAAGAAGAGGGCGAGAGCTTTGATGAATTTCTCACTGCTTTACGTGCATTGTCTTTACACTGCAATTTTGGCTTAATAACTGACGAGATGATCAGGGACCAAATTATTGTTCATGTAAGAAGTAAGAAGGTACAGGAGCAATTGTGGATATTGGGCGATCCCAATTTGGAGACTGCTATTAGCACAGCCAAAGCATTGGAGCAGTCTGATAAATGGATCAAGTCACTTAACAAAGAAACGAGATCTTCCGCTTCCAGTGAGGTCAATGTTATCAACCCTGGTACCTCTAAGACTTACTCCAATGACACAAGTGTTTCTAGTAGCAGACAATTTTATTGCTATAGATGCGGGAATCCTGATCATATAGCCTCTTTCCCACGCTGTCCTGCCATTAGTAAAGAATGCAGTAAATGTGGACGTTTGGGACATTTCTCTAAAATGTGCAAAAATACTATGAGGGCGGTGCTCGAATTCCAATTCCAAGATGTTTGTACCAGTTTCTTCTAAATTCTCCAAAGGGAAAGTTTCCTCTGTGTCTTACCATTCTCATTCGTGTGATCATTCCCGAGGTGATGCTCATTCTTGTGATCATTCTCAAGGCGATTTAGAGTCTGGTATTGTGGTTTCGATCCAAGATTCCTTTGATATTTCTGAAGTTGAAAGGATTTGTTCTCCCAAATGCATTGTATGCATCTTGGGAAGAGACTTGGAGTTAATGGCTGACTCGGGATCGCCTTGGACTATAATCACAAAGGAGTATTGTCTGAAATCTTTTGGAGAACTAATTGACCTTGAATTATTATCTGAGCCTGACATTGTGGCGCAGAATTTTGATGGATCCTACATTGACTTTATGGGTTTCAAGGAGGTATCCATTGAGTTTAAGGGTAATTCTGCCAACATCAAGTTATATGTAGCATTCAAGGGTGTCAATGTGTTAGGCTGGCGTGACCAAGCTAAATTGGGAATTGTCTTGAACCCCAGCAACAAAGAACCTGTTTCTGTTCTTGCCTTGTCTTCAACTAGTACTGATTTTGTTAACTTGTTTCCCAAGGTATTTTCTGATGACCTTGGCAAGCTTATAGGTTTGAGCCATAGGATCAAAGTCAAACAAGGTTCTGTTCCTGTGAAACAAAAATTAAGAGGTGTTCCTATCAGTGTTAGGTCTGAGTTGAAAAACTTGTTGGATGAGATGGTTGAGAATGGCGTTATTGAAGAAATAGAATCTTCTGAGTGGGTTTCTCCCATCGTTTTAGCCCGTAAACCGGATAAAAGTATTAGATTATGTATTGATTTGAGGGCTTTGAATTCCAATCTGGTTGCTTATTGCCACCCTCTTCCCAATATAAATGAGATGGTATGTATGTTGGATGGTGCCTGCATTTTTTCCACCCTTGATCTCCGGTCGGCCTACCACCAAATTGAACTCACTGAGGACTCCAAACATTACACTGCTTTTATCACACCCCATGGTCTTTTCCAATTCAAGAGGATGCCATTTGGCCTTGCTTCTGCCGCTTCTGTGTTTCAGAGGGCTATGTACCACATTTTTAAAGATGTCAGCAAGTTCGTTAAATGCTTCCAGGATGATATCCTAATTTTCTCTAAAAATGAGGAAGACCACTTTCATCATGTAAAGGAGGTTTGTCTTAGATTAGGTAAATGTGGTTTGACACTTAAAGCTGGCAAATGTAATTTCTTTTGTAAATCGGTGGAGTATCTAGGTCATACTCTTTCTGGCGATGGGGTGGTGCCCAAGAAATCTTTGGTCGATGCCATTATCAATGCACCTGCTCCTGACAATAGAGAGAAACTACTTTCTTTTGCGGGCCTGTGTGAATACTATAGCAAATTCATACAGAATTTTGCAACCAAAATGGAACCTCTTAGGGAGTTAACCAGGAAATCTACGGAGTTTTTCTGGTCGGATAAACAAGAGACAGCTTTCAGACAAATTAAGAGTGATATTGTTAATGCTCCCACCCTTAAATCTTTCTCCCTCAATAAGAGATGTGTTATCACCGTAGATGCCAGTTTGTATGGTCTTGGTGGAGTGCTTAGCCAGTGTGCGGGGAAGGAAGAGTGGTGTGTAGCTTTTGCCTCTAGGACTCTTTCTATGACTGAGAGGAGATATTCCGTCATTGAGAGAGAATTGTTAGCTTGCATCTGGGCCATTGAACACTTTCGTAACTATGTGTGGGGTAACAGATTTACGCTCAGAACTGATCATAAACCCCTAGTTGGCATATTATCTCCAGGGGAGGATGGAACTCCACTGCACGTATAGCCCGTCTCACATCTAAACTACAGGAATATGATTTTCAGGTGGTGTATGTTCCTGGCAGGAGCAATGTCACGGCTGATTTCCTTTCTAGATTGCCGTGTTCAGATGAATCCCTAGTTGAACAAGAAATGGACATGGTTACCACTGTCAAAGATTTTGTTTCTCAAGAGTTTTTGTGTTTATCTGAGACTGAGTGGCTTACTGAGATTAATAATGATGTTGTGTCCCAACGTATCATTGAATATGTAAAAAATGGATGGCCCAAGGAAAGGTCTGCTTCTGCTGAGATTGCTCCTTTCTGTCGTGTTTCTAGTGAGATTGAAGACCTTGGTGGTTTGCCTTTTAAAGCAGGTAAGATCATTCCTCCTGCGTCTATGCAGAACAAGATCTTATTACTTGCCCACCAAGGACATTTGGGTATGTCCTCTATGAAAAGACTCATCCGAGCTAATTTTTGGTGGCCTGGGCTTGACAAAATGGTAGATAGGGTGGTTAGAGAATGTCCTGAGTGTATCAGCAGTGATAAGATGCTTAAGGTATCATCTGCCCCCTTAAACCAGTCTCTTGGCCTGAGTGTCCATGGCAAAAGTAGCTTTTGACATAGCAGGTCCTTTCAAACAGTTACCTTCTAATGCCCGTTTTGCCCTAGTTATGGTGGACTACCATTCTAAGTGGCCAGAAGTCAAGTTTGTACCTAATGCTACTAGTCAAGTTATCATTACCTTTTTCAAAGAAGTTTTTGCACGTGAGGGGTCGCCTGAAGTTCTTGTAACAGACAATGGGGTGCAACTCACATCACAAGAAATGGAAAGTTTTCTCCATATGTGTAATACCAAACATGTGACCACTTCCCTGTATGAGCCAAGGGAAAATGGCCAGGTGGAACGGTTTAATCGTGTTCTTAAAGAAGGTATTCAATCAGCTGGCAGCTCAGTTGATTGGAGGGAAATTGTAAGAAAAAGTTGTGGATGTATCGTATCACTCCTCATTCGGTGACTGGGGTAAGTCCTTTCAGACTTTTGAAGGGCAGAGAACCCATTTCGGAAATTTGTCCATGGTGGATAAAAAAAATCAGTAAGGTGGATGAGAGTATTGATCTTAACCAAGTTGCCAAACGGGTGGAGAGTAGGCAGGACAAGATGAAAACTTTGTTTGACTCCAAAATGAATGTTAAAATTCCGGATTTTGCGGTTGGAGACTGGGTAAGAATTAAAAAACCTGGATTTTTGGTGAAGGGTTTTTCCAAGTTCAGTCATCCTATTAAAGTTGTTAAGGTTTGTAAGAACACAGTTATTACCCAGGATGGTAGAGTATGGAATCTAAGGAGGGTTGCTAAATGCAAGTCCTTAGGGTGCTCTGTCAATAATGACGATGCGTCATCATTATATGATGTTCCTAATCCGGATAATAACTCTCATGGTTCCACTCAACATGAGGTTTCTAACCCGGATGATTACTCTTATCATGTCACTCAATCTGTAGCATCCAGAGTCAAGAGCAATGACCGTCCTAGAGTTTTACCTGCCAGGTTTGTGTCTTAAATTGTTTTTTGTTTTTCCTTTTCCCCTTTTCACTTTTGATAAGGGTGAGATGTGTTACATTCCCTGGTGGCATTTCTTCACTGTATCCCGTTTCCTGCCTTTCCCTGCCTGGAACATGGAACGCCGTACCTGCGCTGTACAATTTACGTTCCATGTTCCAGAGCTCGTTGAGGCAGTTACTGCTCAGCGTTGTTCAATGCTTGATGTGCTGTGCCTCATCTCTAATAAATCTTTATTTGTACTCACCGGCTGAAGCCTCATCTCTACAATCACATTCCTCAGACTGCACTACATCCTCATGCAATCTGAGCAAGGATCGGATCCATTGAACCCCATCCTTGAATCCCTTCCTTCCAAGAACAAACTTCCAATACATTCAACATTCGATGCCTGCACCCTTTCCTCCGCATCACCACCATCATCAATAAACTCTGTATTGCTATTACTAGTGCAAGATCCCAAGGAAGGCTCCATAACTTCTAGTAAATTGCCCACACAATCGCTGGAACTTCTCCCAAACAGAATATCTTTACCACTATGCACTATCTCATCCATCATTTTAGTTTCCACACAATTGCCTCTCACCACCAAATGTTCTCCTTGAACCCTGGCCACTCTCTTTTTACTCCACCATTTACCATCAATAACTTTTACTGCATGCTTGTCAACTTGAACAATTTTTGTTTCCGGATAGAATCTTGAACCTGATTTCTTGAATGGTCTCCTGATTCTGACACATGAGTAATTCTTGCCGAAGTCACCAAGTATATGAATTACCCAGGGTCTCTATAACTCCATGACTCAGGTAACCAAAATGTGACCAGCGGTATGAGCACTCCACAGATGAAAGCTGCACCGGTCCTGGAACTTGTAGTAAAAATCCCTTAAAGCACAGAAGTGGGTTCTTAAATGCTGACTTCCGTCGCTCGTTGCCAATTCATGTTATGTTGAGAGTAAAGAATGCGGCACAATCCTGATGAAGGTGTAAAGTTGAGTTTATTCCATAAACACAAAGTCAGCACAGGGGTCCTTTCAACAGCATCCTAGATCATCAGCAGCCAGTAGCCAACTGGCAAGCCTGGAGTTTCCACTCAGGTCCCATGAACAATAACATTTTAATCTCCTAGACAACCCCAGAATACTCACAAGAAAGCATGCGCATAAGCATAATCAAAATAAACATGAATGAAAACATGACGTTAAGCATAAACATAACAGGTGTACCAATACCTCAGCCCAAACAATGGAGTGATACTGGTAAGAGGGTGCTATGTACAAAAGAGCAGAGAAACGAGGATGGCACAATGGGAGAAAGCAGAGGGTGATGACTTAATACGTAGGCCTTGGTGCAAGCGTGCCCACAGACAAGAGAGTATCACCAGGGGGGCACATAAGGAGGTAATATCATGGGCACATACAAAAGGATGACATTTAGAACAAGCATTTGCAATGCAATAGGTCTCGGATTTGTAAGAGTTAGAGCTATTGGCGTTGTAAATGACAATGTGTTTTATCCATGTGTTTTGGTTTTGAGTGGATGTATGTGGTGTGGAGTGGAATTATGTGGGTTGGATTGGAATTGTTAGTTGTGGAATTGTGTGTGGTGGAATTGTGTGGTATGGAGTGGATCTGTGTAATAGAATTATGTAGCATGGTGTGCAGTGAAATTATGTGGATAGTAGTTATGTGGTATTGAATGTATTGGAATCATGTGAAGTGGGATTGTGTGTCATGGAGTGTAATTATGTGGAATGGTATTTTGTGGAGTGGTATGTAGTGAAGTTTAATTATGTGGTATGCTGTTGAATTTTGTGGCATGATGTGAAATTCTGTGGTGTGGATTGGATGTATGTGTGTTGTATAATTATGTTGAATTAAGTGGTGTGTTGTCGAATGATGTGGTGTGGAATGGAAATGTTTAGAGTTGAATTGTGTGGTGAGTAAGTGTATGGGGTTGAGTGAAAATATGCTGATTGGAATTATGTGGCAAGATATGGAGTGTATTTGTGTGGATTGTGTTACCAAGTTTAAAAAGGATGAATTAATTACAAAGAAAGGAGGCCTTTCATTGCGCACAAATTCACAAAATTAGCTAGATGTCAAAGTTGAAAGACACGCTAAACACTTGTGAAAAGAAACACTTCACTTTCACTATAAAGTTAATTTAGTAACTGTGTCTGGAGATTTGCATACGGATGGCTGAAATGAAACAACCCAGAAATGAGTTAAAGAAATAAGTTATGAAAAGGCTTCAGTGCCATGAAGAGATGTTGAATAAATGCTCCCTTTATTATACAAGCTTTTGCAATGCAATAGGTCTCGCATTTACGTGAGTCTGAGCTATTGACATTGTAAATAACAATGCCTTTTATTTTTGCTTTCGTTTTTAAAACATAAATAAAAGGCATTGTTATTTACAATGCCAATAGCTCAAACTCACGTAAACGTGAGACCTATTAATTCACAGTGAGAGACAGCACCTTTGAAATCTTTTTCCAGATATAATCTCAGTTAGCATCTCTGTTTATGGCCACAGCAATAAGTTGCTCTGAAGCACACACATTAGTCTTCATTCCATAGACAGAGCAATCCTGTTAGTGTGGTAAAAACATAATGCATGTAAAAGCTTTCTTTTAGCGCCCAAGTATTGCGTGCAAATCCAATTGAGGGCAACTATATGATTTGTACTGAATAAAAACAGAAAATAACTAATTTATGCCAGCAATAATCGTGTACTTGTTTTGGTGAAGCAGGTCTGACATCCCGCATGTCATAGGAACGCCTGTTCCACTTGGGAGAGAACTGTGGAAGCTTATAATTAAGGAAGTGATAGAGAAGAGTGTTCTCACTTCTCCACTGATAGCTCGTGTCTGCGAATACTAGGAAGTGTATGCCGATGACGCCACATTTTATTATGATGGGTGAAAACACCTTAAGAGGCTGGGGAATGGGAGCTGTGCACGGTGCCCCCTCGCCTCGAGGAAGAAATGGAGTCGAATAATTAAAAGGATGCCAAAAGGGCAAGAATTGTTGAGTAGTCATACGAACAGTAATCATGCACTTTTTATTTTTTAAAACAAGCATACTGCGCACAGAACAAATACACCTCATGAATGAGGAAAGAAGTGGAATACCAATCTAGGCTGGCACCCTCAGCAGAAACTACACGATCTTTCAAAGGCCCAGAATCCACCTACTCCTGCTAGGCCAAAGGAAACCAATGTTTTGAGCAGGAGTTTGCACCCCACACCACTCTCAGGCTTCCAAAGGCAGATGCCCACCAGCCAGGCAAGCCCTAGCCACGTCAAGGCTCAGACCTTATCTAAGCTGGCACCATTCACATAAGAGGGTGAGAGAAAGCACTTCGTTTGCTCCCATGACAGTGCAATAGCAGGTTGTTCTACCTCATGTAACCCTCCTGCCCTCACCCCCTTATGCAAACCAAATATTGTTCTTAGACAGAGGCGTAGCCTGGTCAGTAAGATTTGAGGGGATTGGTGGGTGAGATTCATTTTGCCCAACAATCACGCTGGCATAAAATGTTAAATACATTATATGACAAGCAGGGCGCCAGATAGGGGTTTAAAGGGTAGTGGAAAGAAGGGGAGAGGAATGCAGGTTGGTAGGTGTATTAAGAGAGAATAAACTAAATATGTTACAAAATACCCAACATTTTTGACGACTTTCAAAACAGAGAAAGTGTGTGCTCTCTTGTCTGTGGTTATGTAAAATTCCTGGTGAAATCCGCTAGACACCTCACCATACATGACTGAAAGCACCTGTACCCAACAATTTATCAGAAAATACATTTATTAGGGAGGTATAACACCCCAAACACCCCCACAAAGCTATGCCCCTGTTCTTAGATACCAGAGCCCCTTGCTCTCTCGCTCTGTCTAGGAGTTTCTGCCTGGCAACCTCCACTTTCATTACTAGCAGTGGTTGACATTTCAAGGTAAAAGACAAAGGAGTGAAAGGAGACTTACACCACTCTCAACTAAGGTAGGAGCATGGCACAGCTTTGGTAATTATGGTTTTGATTGCACTTAGTGCAGCTCGTCTCACATGTGAGGCTTGCGTTATTGTGTATTCAATGTTTTTACAGTAAGACGCTGTTGGAAAGTGGATTATTGGTAGGGGCAAATGTAGGTCTGCCACTGGCAATAAGGCCACTAACACATGATAGGACTCAGCATAGATCTCAGAAAATTATTCCTATGCTCAACCCCTGGTAACGTGGCTGCGAGCAGACAGGCTTAACTTCAAAGACAGGTATGTAAAGCATTTAAAAACACCAATTCAGTAGATAATTAAGACACAACACATAATAAAAATCCAACACCAATTTATAAAAATAGGAAATATTTTTATCTTTAAAATGACACCACAACGACAAAAGTCCAATGTAGGGAACCGGAGATATGAATTTTCAAAGTTTAAATAAAATATAGCACTTAGAAGCATATAGCACCATATTGGGACATAGGCTCGCGATAGACCGGGCCAAAGTCAAAGTTTAAGGCCGACCGCGATGGAGCCCTGAGCGGATACCCCACGCGGAAGGTCCCGGTCAATGTTTTTACCTTCGCACTTAGAAACTTTTCTGGAGCTTTTCTCCTCGAGGCCCCTCAACGCTCTCCGTCAGTCCGGATCCGGTGCGGATCCGCCGGATAGCCTTTCGACGATCTCCCGGTGAACTTCCCTGGAGCGGACTTAGAAACTTTTTCAAGATCGCTTCAGCGGGGCAATCCAACAATCCAGGCCGACACGCGATGGAAGGCAGGCGGATTGGCGCTCGCGGTTGTTCCGGGTCGACTTTCTTACGAGCGGACTTAGAAGCTTTTCTGGAGCTTTTTCTCGTGGGGTCCCTCGATGCTCCTCATGTAGCCGGATCCGGTGAGGGTTCGCCGGCTTCAGATTTTCGCTATTCCCGGTCAATCTCTGGAAGTCGATGCGATGGAGCTTTTAGCGGTGGGCTTGGCCGGCTCGCGGTTGAAGGCAGGCGGCTTGGCTGACCAGGATGAGTCGGTCCCCCTATGGAGCTTTTTTTCAAAGTTCCTCCAAAGTTCCCCAAACTTCTTGAACTTCTTCCTGAAGTTCCTCAAAGGGTCCCAAAGTGTCTCAACTTTACTCCAAGGGTCTGGAAGCTCCAAGATGGTCCTTGAAAGTTGAGGACTTCAATTCCCACAATGCACTGGACGTCACCCTTACAAATCCACTGGTAGCTCCCCAGGTTGATGATTCTTGGTGGTGAGGGTCCAGATGAGCTCTGTTAACCTGTAGCTTGCAGGGAGTCCACTCTTGACTTCTTTTACTCAGCACAGTTAGTCCACAAAGCTGTAGTTTCAGGTGGTGCAGTCTCCAGAGGTCAGGCCTTAGAAGTCTTTGCACAGCAGAACTTTTCAGCAGGGCCAGTCTTGCTTTCTTCAGTTTCAAGCAGCAGATCTGAGGGGCTGGGCCTCTCTCAGATACTTATTCCACAGTCTCTGGGTCATCCAGGAGGTCAAGCTTCACCAATAGGAGTAGGGTACCCTCCCACTTGAGTGACTCCTTCCTGCAGAGTGTGGCATTATTCTATCCCAGAGTGCAACAAAGCTTCCAAATCCATAATGGCTGATTTTCCAGCAAGGAGGTAAGAGCTGGCTAAACACTCCCACTGAGTTGGCTAATTAACCTAGCCTCTCCTCCCTACATCTGCACATACCTTCCTTAATCCTGCCATCTGGCTGAGGTGGGGGTTCAAAGCTGTTAATGACACTGCTCTGGGCTCTGCCCCTTTGAAGCTCATTGTTTACGACCCCTCCCCTGGCCTGGCATTCCTGCAGAACAGCTCACTGCCCTCCCAGTCCATCTGGCTGGCCCCAGGGGATCTTTATCACCTCTTCAGGCAGGCTGGCTAATCCCCTTAACTCTGACCAATCAGGGCAGAGCACTGGCAGGCTGGATTTGGAACTACAACTAAGAAAGTGTTATAACTTCTTGTCTGTTCACTTTGGGAAAAATTCAATAACATCATATTGTAGGATTTATCAATACCATTCTAGTGAGTCTTTGGATGGAATCTTTATCCCTCTCCTATCAGGAGTTATTGTTTAATAACTTTCCCCCATGTTAACCTATGGGGCATGGGGTTTGCAATGGGAAAAATGACTTGGGCCATTTTTCCAACACCAGGACCTACAAAAACATATTTTATAAGTACTTGGCTTATTTTCACAGGACCCCCACCCCATAGGTCACCTAGGGGAGAACCTAGGGGTGTTGAATCTGTAAAAATATTGCAGATCCTCCATGCCCAGTGCCCCCAGCATCAAAGTCGAATTTGGGCAGCACTTTACACAATGGGGAGAGTGAAATGTGAATTTCACTTAACCCAGGGCATATATAAACTCATTTTATAAGGGTCTACCTTATAGATACCTGACCCCCCACCCCTGGGATACCTAGGGGAGACCCTGGGGGTCATTATTATGCCAAAACATTTTAGGTTGACCAGTTTTAAGTGCCCCAAACCCCAAAGTCGAGTTTGGCCACATTTTACATGTTTAAGAGCAATCCTGGCGCCCTGGGCTGCTTTTAAACTGACCACAGGCTTCAGCAGGGCACACATGCAAGTGCAAAAAGGCTGCTGGCCTCTAAACTGCCATGCCCCAGGATACTGGGGACTTCTAGGTAGTTTCAATCCCCTGCCCTATTATATACTAGGGGCTTATGGGGTAGGTCATGCCAATTACAGGGGTACCCCACCATCCCATAGTGTACCCTAGTGTATGTTGGGTGTATTAACTGTATTCTAATGTGTTCCTTTCAGCTTGGCACTGGCCCTGGGCCTAGTTAGACAGAGCCCAGGGTCAGTCAGAGTCAGTTACCACCAGTTCCAGTCAGCAAAACGTTGGGGGGTGCCCAGGGCACAGGATGACTTTACAACATAGCCCCCCCAAACGAAAGGTGAGGGGTTACTAACCTACACCCTGGTAGTCCTCCTCAGCTAAGTGGAAAAACCTGGAAAGTCCATCTGCATTGGCATGGGCAACCCCAGGTCTGTGTTCCACTGTAAAGTCCATTCCCTGTAGGGAAATGGACCACCTTAACAGCTTGGGATTCTCCCCTCTCATCTGCATGAGCCATCTGAGAGGTCTGTGGTCAGTTTGAACACGAAAGTGAGTCCCAAACAAATATGGTCTCAAGTTTTTCAGTGACCACACCACAGCAAAAGCCTCTCTCTCAATGGCACTCCTTCTCTGCTCTCTGGGAAGAAGCCTCCTGCTAATAAAGGCAACTGGCTGATCAAGGCCCCCTTCATTTAGCTGTGACAACACTGCCCCATCCCTTGATCTGAAGCATCTGTCTGAACTACAAACTCTTTTGTGTAGTCAGGGGCCAGTAACACTGGTGCTGAACACATAGCAGCTTTCAGAGTGTCAAAAGCCTTCTGACACTCTGGGGTCCAAATCACCTTCTTGGGCCTCTTTTTAGAAGTCAGTTCTGTGAGGGGCCCCACAATGGTCCCATAATTTTGAACAAACCTTCTATAGTACCCTGTCAGTCCAAGGAATGCCCTGACCTGAGTCTGGGTAACAGGTGCTGTCCAATCCAAAATAGTTTGGATTTTAGCTTGGAGAGGCTGTACATGGCCCCCAACTACCAGGTGGCCCAGGTACACCACAGAACTCTGCCCTATTTGGCACTTGCTTGCCTTAATAGTCAGGCCTGCCTGCTGCATGGCCTGAAGCACTTCCCTTAGGTGGCCTAAGTGATCCCCCAGGTAGAACTGTATACAGCTATATCATCCAGGTAAGCTGCACTGAACTGTTCCAACCCAGACAAGACCCTGTTCACCAACCTTTGGAAGGTGGCAGGTGCATTCTTTAAGCCAAAGGGCATTACCTTGAACTGATAATGTCCCTCTGGGGTGGAGAATGCTGACCTCTCCTTTGCTCCATCAGTGAGGGCAATCTGCCAGTAACCTGAAGTCAAATCAAAAGTACTCAGGTACTTAGCAGCCCCTAACCTATCAATGAGCTCATCAGCTCTAGGTATAGGGTGAGCGTCAGTCTTTGTGACTGCATTCAATCCTCTGTAGTCCACACAGAACCTTAACTCCTTGGGTCCCCCCTGAGGATTAGGTTTAGGTACCAGCACCACTGGACTGGCCCATGGACTCTCAGACGGTTCAATTACCCCCAAGTCCAGCATCTTAGCAACCTCAGCTTTAATGCTGGCTCTGACATGGTCAGATGTCCTGTACAGTTTATTCTTGACAGGCAGGCTGTCACCAGTGTCAATGTGATGCACACACCACTCAGTGATGCCTGGGGTCAAGGAGAACAGGCCAGAAAGCTGCTCCAGCACTTGCTTACAGTCTCTGTGCTGCTGGTCTGTCAACCTGGGAGAGAGTACAACCCCCTCCACTGACCCATCTTGCACATTAGTGGAGAGGAGGTCGGGCACAGGCTCAGTTTCCTCCTCCACACCCTCATCAGTGACCAGTAACATGGTCATTTCTGCCCTGTCATGGTGGGGTTTCAATGTATTCACATGCAGGACCCTATGAGGGTTCCTGGGGGTGCCAAGGTCAACCAAATAGGTAACCTCACCCTTCTTTTCTAAGATTGGATAGGGCCCACTCCACTTGTCATGGAGGGCCCTGGGGGCCACAGGCTCCAACACCCACACCAATTGTCCTGGAGTATACTCAGGCATAGTAGCCTTCTGATCATACCAGTGCTTCATGAGCTCCTGGCTGGCCTCCAGTTTCCTGTTTGCCTTGTACATGTACTCTGCCATTCTAGATCTCAGGCCTAGCACATAATCAAGCACATTGTCCTTAGCTTCTTTAAGAGGCTTCTCTAGAGACTCTCTTAGCAGGCTCAATGGCCCCCTCACAGGGTGTCCAAACACCAACTCAAAGGGACTGAAACCAACCCCTTTCTGTGGCACCTCCCTGTAGGCAAACAGTAAGCATGGGAGGAGAACATCCCATCTCCTCCTGAGTTTCTCTGACAACCCATTTATCATGCCCTTCAGGGTTTTGTTGAATCTCTCAACAAGACCATTTGCTTGTGGGTGATAGGGGGTGGTGAACTTGTAGTTGACACCACACTCATCCCACATAGCAGTCAGATAGCTGGACAGGAAGTTCGTGCCCCTATCTGACACCACCTCTTTGGAAAACCCACTCTGGTGAACACACCAAGTAGTGCTCTAGCCACTGCAGGAGCATCAATGGTTCTAAGAGGTATGGCTTCAGGGTATCTAGTGGCATGGTCAACTACCACTAAGATATACCTATTCCCTGATGCAGTAGGTGGGTCCAGGGGACCAACAATGTCCATCCCCACCCTTTCAAAAGGAACCCCAACCACTGGCAGTGGTACTAGGGGAGCCTTTGTCTTGCCCCCTGCCTTGCCACTGGCCTGACAGGTGACACAGGAGCTGCAAAACTCCTTTACCTTTTCAGACATATGGGGCCAGTAGAAATGGTTCACCAACCGGTTCCATGTCTTTGTCTGTCCCAAATGTCCTGCCAAGGGGATGTCATGACCCAAAGTCAGGATGAACTCTCTGTACCTCTGGGGCACCACCAACCTCCTGGTGGCCCCCTCCTTGAGGTTTCTGGCCTCAGTATAAAGCAGTCCATCTTCCCAGTAGATTCTATGAAACCCACTGTCATCCCCTTCCTCTTGCTTAGAAGCAATCCGCCTCAAGCTCTCAAGGGTGGGACAGTCACGCTGTCCCTGACTGAACTCCTCTCTGGAGGGTCCACCTGCTCCTGTCAGTTCTGCCAAATCTGACAGCTCTGGCAGGGATGGAGTCCCTCCCTCCGAGGCCAGATCCTCCCCAGCAGGGTTGGATTCTGCCTGCACCTCTGGAGTTCCCTGGGCTGGCTCACCAGGCCCAGTACCCTTGTCCATGGATGCTTGGCCCTTTGTTCCAGGGTCCAAGTGTCCAGCCCCTCCCTTCTGGCTAGTCTGTGACCTAGTCACAGCACATACCCACTCAGGGAGCTCCAATATTTTCATATGGAGTCCTCTCTCCACCTCTGACCACGCAGAGGCTTCAAGGTCATTGCCCAGTAAACACTGGACTGGGAGCACCTTTGACACAGCTACCTTCATAGGGCCTGTCACACCTCCCCATTCCAAATCCACCATAGGCCATGGGATGGATTTTGGTAGTGCTGTCTGCATAAGTCACCTGGTGAAACTCACCAGGTATCACCCTCTCTGGAGGCACCAGCTCAGCCAGGACCATAGTTACACTAGCCCCAGTGTCTCTGATAGCCTCAACCTCAGTCCCATTCACTTTAGGCCTCTGCCTGTACTTATCCATGTTTGGAGGTAAGGCAGTAAGGGTTGCAATATTCACCCCACCCAGGGACACTAAGGTTGCTGCCCCTACTGGAATACCCCCTTCTGGTGTACCACTCTCCACCCCTACACTCACACTGGCAATCCCTGTGGATGGCCCCTTAGGGGGGAGCTTCTTGGTGCAGACAGCATCTCCCTGCTTGTGCCCTGGCTGGTTACAGTCAAAGCACTTACCTACTTTTGAGGGATCAAAGAATCTACCATTCTTTCCCTGAATCCACCTCCCTTTGGATTTGGGTTGGCTCGGGGCCCCCCTCCTTGTGCAGGTTTTTGTGGGTCTTTGGAGGACTCCTTAGGTTTTTGACCTTCATTTCCCTGGGCTTTCCCTTGGGGAGGGACCTGTCCTCCTTTCTTCTGGTCACCCCCTGGTGCTGAATGGAAACCCGGGTTCTCACCCACTCATCAGCTGACTCCCCCAACTCTCTGGGGTCTGTCAGCTTAGAGTCCACTAGATACTGGCGTAACTTCTCTTCTGCACAATGAGTCAAAATGTGTTCTCTCAAAAACAAATTATACAATCCCTCATAAGTGTTCACTTTGTTACCACAAATCCAGCCTTCCAGTGCCTTCACTGAAACATCCACAAAGTCTATCCAAGACTTGGAATTCAATTTCTGGGTGTTCCTAAACTTCACCCTGTACTGCTCTGGAGTCAGACCAAACCTCTTGACTAAGCAGGCTTTCATCTGCTGGTATGATTCTGCATCCTCTCCCTTCAGGGTCAGGAGCCTATCCCTCCCAGCTACTGGAATCAACTCCCACAGGAGTGCACCCCAATACCTAGAGTGGACCCTACTCATCTTAAGGGCCCTCTCAAAAGCTGCAAGCCATTTGTCAATGTCATCCCCCTCAGTGTACTTGGGCACAATACCCTTTGGAAGTTTAGGTTCAAATCTGCCACCCCTGGACATCTCAGCATCTTCTTCGCTTTCGCTGCCACCATTTCTCTTCTCCTCCTTCTTCCACCTCTTCTCAGCCAAATCCAGTTTCCTTTGCTCTAAAGCTATCAAAGCTAATTGAGCCTGAAGCTGTCTCTCTGCAAGGGACCGTAGTGGTTCCTGAGTAAGGGACCCTTCCCCACTCCCACCATCAGGATTCTGTTGGCTTACACTAGTTATAATGGAAGAGGCATCATCCTCAACCTCCTCCCTCTCTTGGGGGAGGTAGGGGGGACACCCTCTATCCCCCTTGATTCCCCTCAGCTGCCTGGTCATGGGCTTGTATAAACTGAAACAACCCTGCCTTCCTATACCTCTTGGAAGCAGGCAGCCCCTAAGCCTACACTGTTCCCTAAGCTCAGCCAACTTACACTGGGACAGTTTAGCCAGGTCCAACTCCATGGTTCCCTAGTTTTGGGTCACAACACTAGGCACAATTGACTTAGAACAATTTGGAAAAATCAAAACAATGGATTAAAAACAGTTTAGTCCAAATTCCAAAAATCAAACTCAAAAGTTTTGTTCTAAGGCAATTTAGAGGATTTTTATAATCTTAATTCATTCACTGAAAGGTGTATTTTTTAAACACAAGTCCACATCCACACCGCTGAGCACCAAATGTTGGAAAGTGGATTATTGGTAGGGGCAAATGTAGGTCTGCCACTGGCAATAAGGCCACTAACACATGATAGGACTCAGCATAGGTCTCAGATAATTATTCCTATGCTCAACCCCTGGTAACGTGGCTGCGAGTAGACAGGCTTAACTTCAAAGACAGGTATGTAAAGCATTTAAAAACACCAATTCAGTAGATAATTAAGACACAACACATAATAAAAATCCAACACCAATTTATTAAAATAGGAAATATTTTTATCTTTAAAATGACACCAAAACGACAAAAATCCAATGTAGGGAACCGGAGATATGAATTTTCAAAGTTTAAATAAAATATAGCACTTAGAAGCATATAGCACCATATTGGGACATAGGCTCGCGATAGACCGGGCCAAAGTCAAAGTTTATGGCCGACCGCGATGGAGCCCTGAGCGGATACCCCACGCGGAAGGTCCCGGTCAATGTTTTTACCTTCGCACTTAGAAACTTTTCTGGAGCTTTTCTCCTCGAGGCCCCTCGACGCTCTCCGTCAGTCTGGATCCGGTGCGGCTCCGCCGGATAGCCTTTCGACGATCTCCCGGTGAACTTCCCTGGAGCGGACTTAGAAACTTTTTCAAGATCGCTTCAGCGGGGCAATCCAACAATCCAGGCCGACACGCGATGGAAGGCAGGCGGATTGGCGCTCGCGGTTGTTCCCGGTCGACTTTCTTACGAGCGGACTTAGAAGCTTTTCTGGAGCTTTTTCTCGTGGGGTCCCTCGATGCTCCTCATGTAGCCGGATCCGGTGAGGGTTCGCCGGCTTCAGATTTTCGCTATTCCCGGTCAATCTCTGGAAGTCGATGCGATGGAGCTTTTAGCGGGACGAACCTGGTGGGCTTGGCCGGCTCGCGGTTGAAGGCAGGCGGCTTGGCTGACCAGGATGAGTCGGTCCCCCTATGGAGCTTTTTTTCAAAGTTCCTCCAAAGTTCCCCAAACTTCTTGAACTTCTTCCTGAAGTTCCTCAAAGGGTCCCAAATTGTCTCAACTTTACTCCAAGGGTCTGGAAGCTCCAAGATGGTCCTTAAAAGTTGAGGACTTCAATTCCCACAATGCACTGGACGTCACCCTTACAAATCCACTGGTAGCTCCCCAAGTTGATGATTCTTGGTGGTGAGGGTCCAGATGAGCTCTGTTAACCTGTAGCTTGCAGGGAGTCCACTCTTGACTTCTTTTACTCAGCATAGTTAGTCCACAAAGCTGTAGTTTCAGGTGGTGCAGTCTCCAGAGGTCAGGCCTTAGAAGTCTTTGCACAGCAGAACTTTTCAGCAGGGCCAGTCTTGCTTTCTTCAGTTTCAAGCAGCAGATCTGAGGGGCTGGGCCTCTCTCAGATACTTATTCCACAGTCTCTGGGTCATCCAGGAGGTCAAGCTTCACCAATAGGAGTAGGGTACCCTCCCATTTGAGTGACTCCTTCCTGCAGAGTGTGGCATTATTCTATCCCAGAGTGCAACAAAGCTTCCAAATCCATAATGGCTAATTTTCCAGCAAGGAGGTAAGAGCTGGCTAAACACTCCCACTGAGTTGGCTAATTAACCTAGCCTCTCCTACCTACATCTGCACATACCTTCCTTAATCCTGCCATCTGGCTGAGGTGGGGGTTCAAAGCTGTTAATGACACTGCTCTGGGCTCTGCCCCTTTGAAGCTCATTGTTTACGACCCCTCCCCCTGGCCTGGCATTCCTGCAGAACAGCTCACTGCCCTCCCAGTCCATCTGGCTGGCCCTAGGGGATCTTTATCACCTCTTCAGGCAGGCTGGCTAATCCCCTTAACTCTGACCAATCAGGGCAGAGCACTGGCAGGCTGGATTTGGAACTACAACTAAGAAAGTGTTATAACTTCTTGTCTGTTCACTTTGGGAAAAATTCAATAACATCATATTGTAGGATTTATCAATACCATTCTAGTGAGTCTTTGGATGGAATCTTTATCCCTCTCCTATCAGGAGTTATTGTTTAATAACTTTCCCCCATGTTAACCTATGGGGCATGGGGTTTGCAATGGGAAAAATGACTTGGGCCATTTTTCCAACACCAGGACCTACAAAAACATATTTTATAAGTACTTGGCTTATTTTCACAGGACCCCCACCCCATAGGTCACCTAGGGGAGACCCTAGGGGTGTTGAATCTGTAAAAATATTGCAGATCCTCCATGCCCAGTGCCCCCAGCATCAAAGTCGAATTTGGGCAGCACTTTACACAATGGGGAGAGTGAAATGTGAATTTCACTTAACCCAGGGCATATATAAACTCATTTTATAAGGGTCTACCTTATAGATACCTGACCCCCCACCCCTGGGATACCTAGGGGAGACCCATAGGTCATTATTATGCCAAAACATTTTAGGTTGACCAGTTTTAAGTGCCCCAAACCCCAAAGTCGAGTTTGGCCACATTTTACATGTTTAAGAGCAATCCTGGCGCCCAGGGCTGCTTTTAAACTGACCACAGGCTTCAGCAGGGCACACATGCAAGTGCAAAAAGGCTGCTGGCCTCTAAACTGCCATGCCCCAGGATACTGGGGACTTCTAGGTAGTTTCAATCCCCTGCCCTATTATATACTAGGGGCTTATGGGGTAGGTCATGACAATTACAGGGGTACCCCACCATCCCATAGTGTACCCTAGTGTATGTTGGGTGTATTAACTGTATTCTAATGTGTTCCTTTCAGCTTGGCACTGGCCCTGGGCCTAGTTAGACAGAGCCCAGGGTCAGTCAGAGTCAGTTACCACCAGCTCCAGTCAGCAAAAAGTTGGGGGGTGCCCAGGGCACAGGATGACTTTACAACAGACGCTTTGTGCAACGGAATCCTGTTACTGCCCGAAAGCACCTGTAACTCCCGGAACTGACGGTCTTGATTCACAGCACTTAACTTTCGTTTGAGCTACAGGTCAGCCACTGTCTGGGGAAATCGTGAGCGCAAGAACCGTGACAGTGTGAAAGAAGCAGAGATCAGCTAATCCAGTGAAAGGGGGCAGGAAGTGCAAAGGGAGGGTAGCGGCCTATTAAAGTAAATCCAGGATAATGCTATTTCGGCTCTAAGGAGCTCCGCTACTTGGGACAGCCTTCGGCATTCCAGTTAGATGTGATACGATGCCATGCCTCGATGTGCGGACACAGTCGCTAGCCCCCGGAACAGAATGACTCACCAGAGGATTGGCACCGCTCCTTGCGTGCCCAGGCTGCGCCCACCACTCCTGTCTTTTCTTCGAGACTGGCTGTGAGACGGTCTGGCAGGCACTGGCACTGTTGCTGTGCCGCGGGCAGCCTCACTCATCACACTTCCGAGCTGCAAGCAGAGTCCAGCTACCTACTGCTTCCGTTCCGGGTCCGCCTCCATAGGCGGAAACAGGGGCGAGTGTTCGGTGTGGCAGACGGCGCGTGCCACACATCATGTCCAACAGTTGTGACGCTTTACGTAAAATGCTAGCACATAATCTTCTGTGGGCGATAACCGTATGCAATGTCTGCGGATTATAAACACAGAGAAGTGCCCACGTCGGCCTTCTTAAATGTCACACAATGGACAATTATCAGCATGACCGCAAATGTCAACAAGCAAACAGCCGCCATTATCCCAGCTGTTTCAATGAGAGGATGAAAGGGACAGGGAGCTGTGCAGTAGGACGCCGAGAATCAGTCATGGGACAGTAAATCACACACACACTAGGGACAGGCCGTAATGGGGCAGGGAACCGTGCATATTAAACATATGTGCATGGCGTCCGGTGAACCAGGCGCCATGGCGAAAAATCAAACAAGCACGGAATCAAAACCAGCCGAACGCGGGAATCGAAACTAGTGGTGCGCGTGCACCACAGAGGAGCGGGAGGGGGCGAGGGAGCCTCCCGTCTGTGCCGCGCGCTGATGCGCGTCCTAGACACAGACGGGAATGGGCGGAGCGAAGGCGGGACATGCGCCCGCCTTTGCCCAATTGCGTGCCGTTATTTTTTTTAAAAAGCACGCTACAGCCAATGTGGGCTTCCGAAAGCAAAACCATATGCACAAGCGTGTGGTCAGCTTTCAGAAGCCCGTACAAGAGGTCTCGGGCTGCGCGAGCAGTGCTGCGCACTGCAACGCTAGGCCCGAGACCTAAAAAGAGCCCACAGTGATTCCAAGGGGCCAAGAGAAGAGGTTACAGAAGGGGGCGATGCAGTGAAGTCAAGGGAGCTAAGATAAGCGAGTGCACAGGGGTAAGTGATGTCATTGACATAGGTGTGAGACTGACAGACCGGAGGGACAGTGGAAACTGTCATGGCTTGGAAATAAAAAGAGTGGTCCAATTCAGAGGGGAAGGTGACACCACAGTCATAAGGGCCATTATAGGGCTCTGCGTATGCTTCTAAGTGCTCTGCTGTCAGTACCAACCAGGCAAGTTACTAGTGGCGGCTCTTCCGCTAAGGCGGAGGAGCGTTGCCCCACTGCTCAAAAGAAAAAATATAATGATAACGTATCGTTATTATCATTTCAGTGGCGGGGCGGGCTGGATAGATCAGGGGGAGGAGTGGTTTGCACTCCCTAAGTGAGCATGACTGTTTGCAGCGTTGTGATTGGCTCAGGGGAGCATGGGTGCCCGGGCGCTTCCACCTGCCACCGAGAGAGGAAGAAGGAAGATGGAAGAGGACGGAGGAGAGGCGGCAGCCGGATGTTCCAGGTAAGTCCATTTTTTTCATTTCCTACCGCCCCACCACCCCCGTCCGGTAGCAGCCACTACTGCAAGTTATGTACAAAAACACGATCCTGCCCACTTGCATAGTGCTATATGTGCGATATTTCACTGATCTTTTTTCCCGGGTGGTGGCAGTGGACTCAGGTTTAAGGCACAGGTAAATCTGAGAAACAGAGTAGCCAGAAAATTCAAATGCTCCCCACTTTGAACCAAGGCTCTTATGGCACCAAGCAAGCGAAGGACGTCATCGTGACCCTCCCCAAATTAGCCTGTTTGTCTCTTCCATCCAAGTATCTATCCATTAATCCTTTCATCCATCCATCCACCCACAGATGTCCACCATTTCATCTTTATAATCTGTCATCCATTCAGTCATTCATCCAAGATTCAGTCTGTCACTATTCCATCTGTCCAACCATCCATCTGCAATCCATATCCAAACCTATACATCCATCTTCAAACCTATCCATCAAACATATCCATTCTTTTCACTTATATCACCCCTTTCATTCATCCATCCATCCATCCTTTCAATCATCCAGCCACACTTTCACTCATCATCCACCCATTTACTCGTGAACTCATTTTTTCACTCACTTATCCATCCATCCACCATTTCACTCATCAGTTCATCCATTCACCCTTTCACTCATCCATCCATCCCTTCATCCAGCCAACCATCTACCCTCCCTTTCACTCATACATCCATTCTTCCAGGGCTCAAGTCCTAAAAAAGTGTGGGGGCTCACCACATCAGGCAGAATGGGTGTGACATCATTGCGCATGACATCACAGGAAGTGACATCACCGTGTGTGACATCATGTCACGTGAATTCACATGTGGCATCACAGAAAGTGGCATCTCAACCCATGACCTCACAGGAAGTGACATCAGATCTAAAGACATCACATATGTTTAGCAGGTCTATCATGAGTACATTTGAGCGCATTGCAATATTTAACAAATTAGATTTTCCATTGGGATTGTGCCAAACTATTGACGCAAACCCGACGCACAATCTGGGTCTCAACGTATACATATTTTTTTTAAACCCTGCCACAAAGAAATTGGCAACAAGGAGAAATGTCGCAGTAAATCTGTCCTGCTTAATTGGTTGCAATGCAATGTCAATATTTTAAAATATCTTATGGGGTTAAGGCACCTGCTGCAAAGATTTTTGTGTGCCAGCTAAATCTCTGGGAATAATAATAATGGTAAAATAACTCTGGAGAATAACGTATTTGCTGGAGAGATCTGTGTTTTGCCTAGTCCTAGTTTTGAATCAAAATAGCATAGAGGGTTTATATGTCTCCTGCAAAGCACATTATGTAACACGCAGATGACAGATTTTTATTTTATGTAAATGGACAAGTGAGTTACTGTTTTTAAGGAAGTGATCCTTTTGTTACTTGCAGTTCATAAATTGTAATCCTTCTAATATAGCCTGGGCCACTGGAATTATGCAATTTTGCGGCTGCAGCTTTTTCGCATAATTATAGATTTGCCGCATTTGCTATATAATCCATCATCAGCTGCACAATTAGCAGATTTTAACAAAAAAAATTCTAACAGATCAAAAGTTACTAAAAATGTGGTGACTGTTCATTTTCAGTTGCTTATTTCTCTATTTGGTTGCTAAACTAGTAGTAATGAGATTAAATCTTTCCCCAGATCATATTACCATGTGTAAAAATGACAAAATAGAGAAGTAATACTATAAAAAATGTGCTACCTTATGTCGCATAATTTGCCTTTTCTTGCCGCATAATTTAGTCAACTCTGTCGCATAATTTGGTGCTCCCCACCGCATAATTCCAGTGGCCCTGAATGCAGCACAGTGAGGTATGAAGGGCATGTGGCTCCTACCCCTCATAACCCTCACTGCCTTATGTAACACATCCTTTATCTTGATGTACACACCTGATTTATTGTCAATGTATAATCTGTACCTGTGATGTAAAGCGCTCTGACAACCTGCAGAGGGATGAGTGTTTCTAAAGCGCTTTAAAGAAATAAAACAAAATAATGGTATTTAAATTGTTATTTGTGTAAATAGCGGGGCGACCAACACATCTGACATTCTTACAGTGTATGCATATCTCTTATAAACAGGGACTAAATAAAGTCAAAAGCATTTCATTGATAAGTACCTGGAAGTGGTAAAATGTGACCCAGCCAGAATACTCCAGCAAAAAGAGGCCTGATGGCACCCTTAACTTCGGCTTTTGTTATGGGCGATGCTGTAATCTGATAAGCCCTCTCCCCGCCCGCACCTTGCTGCTCAGAACAAAAGCAGAACGTGCAGGCGCTGCTGAAAGTGCCCCTGTGTCGGAAAATTATAACATTACGAATTCAGCACATTTCTGTGGGGCCCAACCTCTTGGCAGGGTAGACGGCGTCTACCCCCCTGAAAATAGTGGGTAGACGGCGTCTACCCTCAACAAGAGCCCTGCATTCTTCTTTCACTCATCCATCCTTATCTGAGCAGGAGTAATGCAGCAGTAGTCAGGGGAGGGCAGGCTGCACAAAGTGAGCACCTCTGGCGGCCTTTGAGTGCTCTCCTGACCTGGAGCGGAGACACATTATCTGCTTGCAGACACAGCTACCTAAGAGGGGCAACAGGGCGCATTCATTAAATAATGCATAGGACTGGAGCAGACGGTGTGCAGGTGACGTGACCTCTCCACTGAGTGTCAACTGCCGCGTGGTGGCGCCGCAGTTCTTACTGAGAGGGAGCAGATTACAGTGACTCGTACATCGATTTTTTTATTATTACTGCCTTAGCTCACCTGCTTTCTTTACTGGGCCCTGGGATGGTGTGCACTGATTGGACGGCACCTTCGTCAAGGCAGCTGCTCCAAAGGTTTGTTCGGGTTCACGCTTCGCCACCGGTCTTGCTGGGCACGTTCCGGCAGGGCTGAAGTGCTGTGGAGTATTCCCATGCCTTCTCGTGCAGTATCAATTTCAACAGAATACGGCTGGCAACGCCGCAGTTAGAATGTACTGTGCAGATGCGAACCAATAGGAGCGGGGCGCGGTGCAGGCCCCGTGCGGTGACGCCACTAAAGTCACCTGCGCCGCACTAACAAAAGCCCGGGCCTGGTCTTCAATGGGGGGAGGGGTGGGGGTGGAGGGGTAAGGCAGTACTGGGCGGAAGGCACACGCCCTCCAGGCAACAGTCAGTGGCTGCAGCTGGCTTCAATAGACTAAAACCTGCACTGAAAGCTGTCTTGCTTTCTTCTGCCGGAGGATGGGGGACCCGCAGGTCTGGTACCTATGGGAGGAGCTAGGTCGGGCAGAATAAGCCCTGCTTCCCAAAAATGTTTACAGATGGCGCCCACCGACACCAATAGGCTCAAAATAACCACTAGGAGAAGCGGTACCCACTGTCGTGCCCACAGGTTGGCACTAAGACCCTGGGGCTCAGGGTCAGGGGGGAACAGGGGACACCGGACACTACATCCGGTCAGGGGCGGGGGGACGAGGACACTCGCCTGCAGGACCTCGAGGTGAGAGGTCAGACCCTGGGGAGCGCAGCACCCGAATGCCGATAACTCTGTACCAGGCAATAAAGAATTGACACCACTCACCCTGTCGCGTCCTTGATGTTCTACAAGCCGCGCGACGCGACAACTGGCGACGAGGGTAGGATCGTGACCTCCGTGAGCCTGCACGGCTCGGCGAAAAGGATCCTCTGTCGTGCCCACACAAGAAAAGAAAACGGAGCGCAGCGACGCGGAGCCCACCCCGGCCGCTGCGAGGAAAGACTGCCTGCACCGGTAAGCGCCGTAACTAAAAGAGTGAAGACATAGAATTTGCCGCGAGCTCTCGCGAGAGTCTCGGCGGCCATTGTACAGTCAGGCGAGAGGGCCAATCAGCGAGCGGAAAAGACTCGGCGGCCATTTTGAAGTCAGGCAAGGTTTCCATTGGCCGCGAAATCGCGCGAGATTATCGGCGGCCATCTTAGAATCAGGCGAATAAGCCAATCGGAAGCAAGAGTGACTCGGCGGCCATTGCAAGGCCAGAAAAAAAAAAATCGATCTGACCAGAAAAGGGCAGAATTTCAAAAGAAAAAGAGGCAAAAGTGCACAACAAGCACTAGTAAAGGAAATAAAAGAGAAAAAGAGACAAGAGGAAAGAAATAAAGGAAAAAGAGAAGAATTCAAAAGGGCAAAAAGAAAAGACAACTAAAATAACAACAAAGATAAGGCATAAGGAGAACGAAGAAACAGACAGTAAATAGATTAAAAGACATCAAAGACGAAATAAAGAAAATAAAGGCAACAGAACAAAGGAATACAAGGAGCAATGGCAGACCAGAAACAAAGTGCACAATACAGGAGACCACTGCCGTTTAGCCTATCTGAACCACAAACTGGGATAAGATGGGAGAAATGGCTCAGACGTTTTGAAAATTACGTTGAAGCAACAGATGTCATAGAGGCCAAAAAACGGGGACTGTTCATAAACCTAGTGGGCGACGAGATCGAAGACCTACTAGTGACACTGCCAACTGCAGACACTGACACCTACGACAAATTAACAAAGTGCCTGACGAATAAGTTTGATCCGCAACGAAACACTGATTTTGAGAGGTACAGCTTCATGATTTCCTTCCAACAGGCCGAGGAGTCACTAGATGACTTCGCAACAAGGCTAAGGAAACTAGTGACTCACTGTGAATTTGATAAATTCGACAACGAGCAGGCCATTCGACTACTAATCATCGCAGGCTGTCGGGACATAGACTTCCGAACAAGAATACTTAAAGAACCGATAGCGCTGGAGAACATCCTTGCACTAGGAAGAGCGGAAGCACGAGCCACAACACACGCGAAAGAAATGGAACGTGGAAAAGGAAGAGGTGGAGAACAAATTAATCGGATGGCAAGCAACAACAAAGCAGGAAACTGGAGACAAGACAGAGGCGGCCAGACTGGGAAGAAGCAGCAAGAAGGAACGTGCTACAGATGCGGACTAGAGTTCCCACACCGAGGGCCATGCCCAGCATTTGGCCAGACGTGCCGAAAATGCAACGGACGAGACCATTACGCAAGTGTATGTCAAGGGGCACAGTTCAGAAATGACCGTGGAAGAACAAGCAGAGGGAGGATGCCGACACACAGACACATCAGGCATGTCGAGACTGAGGTGAGGAATTCGTCCGCAGAATCAGGGGAAGAGGGTGAAGAAGACAAGACTTCGCAAACGGGGCGGTTATACCTCATGACAGAGGTCAACACAGACTCAGAAGAAGACGAAGAAGAGCGAGATGAAACAATATGCCTGGTGGACAAGAAGAAGATAAAGAGAACGGAGTCCGTAACAATAAAAGTGGGGCCACACGATACCACGTTTGTGTTGGACAGCGGCGCAACGTGCAATATCATGTGCGTCTCTGAATATGAGAAAATGAAAGTGAAGCCGACTCTAAAGCCATCCAGAGTGAAAGTATTCACATGGGGGGCAAAGCGACCAGTGATCAACTTGGGGAAATTCAAAGAGGAATTACGATACAAAGATCAAAGGCTAACGGAACAGATACATGTGCTCAAAGGAGACATGCCAGCGCCATGCTTGTTGAGCAACGTCACGGCACAAGTGATGGGGCTGATGGAAATGACGTATCAGATGTCAGAAGAGAAAAACATTCTAAAAGAATACCCCAAACTGATAGAAGGACTAGGGAAGCTGAAAGGACGGCAGATCACGTTGCACATAGACGAAACGATAAGACCAGTTGCGCAACATCACAGAAGGGTACCCATACACCTACAGCCACAAGTTGAGGAAGAACTAGAGGCCCTGATGAGACAGGACATCATAGAACGAGCAGATGGGCCGACACCATGGGTGTCACCCATTGTGGCCGTCCCAAAAAGGACAAATCAAAGATAAGAATATGTGTGGACATGAGGATCCCAAACAAGGCGATTGAACGTGAGCGACACCCAGGCCCACATCTAGACGACATGATCAGCTGTCTCACAGGCACGAGAAGATTCTCAAAACTGGATCTCTGCAAGGGGTACCACCAACTTGAACTAGACCCACAGTCCCGATACATCACGACGTTCTCCACCCACCTAGGACTATTTAGGTACAAACGTTTGAGCTTCGGGATCTCATCGGCCGCAGAAATATTCCAGGAGACAATTCGTCAAGTCATCAGACCGGTCAAGAACAGCCTAAATTACAGTGACAATATCCTGGTGTTCGGCAAGTCGGACGAAGAACATGACACGGCGTTAAGAGAGGTATGCTCACATCTAGAAAAAGCAGGCCTAACATTAAATGAGGAAAAGTGCGAACTGGGGCGGAATGAGCTAGTGTTTTTCGGTCACATTTTTTCCAAAAAGGAATGCGGCCAGACCGCAGCAAGGTAGAAACACTGGAAAAGGCAAAGAAACCGACTGATGTGGCAGAAGTGAGGTCATTTCTGGGGTTGGCAAGTTACTGCGCACGCTACATTAAGGATTTCGCCACTGTCAGCGCGCCACTGAGAGAGCTGACGAAACAAGGACACAAGTTTCAATGGACCAGCGAGTGTGACAAAGGGTTTGAAGAGATAAGAAAGGCAGTGACAGCAGTGGATCACCTGGCCTACTTCGACCCGGACTTATGCACAGAGCTGACAGTGGATGCAAGCCCCGTGGGCTTGGGAGCAATTCTAGCACAACATCAACTTGGGAGAGATTCCCCAAGACACATCGTTGCGTATGGGAGCAAGAGTCTGACAGACGTCGAGAAAGGATATTCACAACCAGAAAAGGAGAGTCTGGCAGTAGTATGGGCCTGTGAACATTACCACATGTTCGTATACGGGAAACCATTCACAATCGTGACTGACCATCAGGCCCTGATAACAATATATGGCAACCCGAATGCAAAGATACCGCCAAGAATAGAAAGGTGGGGAATCAGACTGATGGACTACAACTTCAAAATCATTCACAAGCCAGGAAAAGAACAAAACCCAGCAGACTATGTGTCAAGGCACCCCCTGCCACAAAACTCTCAAGCAACCACAATGGCAGAAGAGTACCTGAACTTCGCACTGAAACTAAGCACACCGGCAACAATAACAGAGAGTGAACTAAATAAAGAAACGAAACAGGACGCCACCATGCAGGAGGCAATGAGGATCAACAGGGCGCAACGATGGAGGCATGTAAACAACAACATGCACGTAGGAAGAGGAATAGACAAAGAAGAACTGCTGGCACTGAAAAGAATAAATGAGGAACTGTCAGAATGCGAAAACGGAACAATAATGAGGGGCACAAGAATAGTGATGCCCCAAACGCTAAGACTGAGAACAGTGGAGTTGGCACACGAGTCACACCGAGGCATGGTAGCGACAAAAAAGATGCTGCGAGAAAAAGTGTGGTTCCCGGGACTTGACAGCATGGTGGAAGAGATGGTGACAAAGTGCCACGTATGTCAAATAATAGGACCACCGTCCAAACCAGAACCATTGCAAATGTCTCCGCTACCACAGGCGGTGTGGACCGAGCTGGCAGCAGATTTCTACGGGCCATTAGAAACAGGAAGCTATTTTCTGGTCGTGATAGACGAATACTCAAGATTCCCCTTAGTAACGCCAGTGTCATCAACGTCGGCAAACGCTACGCTACCAGTGTTGGACGACATTTTTGCTGCATGGGGCTCGCCACAGACATTGAAAACAGACAATGGACCACCATTCTCAGGGAGGAATTCAAAAGGTTCATGGCATACCTAGGCATAAATCACAGACGAATAACGCCACTGTGGCCACAAGCAAATGGGATGGCTGAGCGGTTCATGGGAACAATCAAAAAGGCGGTGCAAAGAGCAAAGCTAACACAAGTATCGATCGGACAAGCCCTGTGCCAGGTACTGAGGGACTATCGAAACACACCACACAGTTCCACGGGGAGATGCCCCGCTGAACTGGTACTAGGGCGAGTGAGCAGGACAAGACTGCCGCAGACAAAAGAAAAAAAAACAGACCAGGAGGACGTCGTCATCAGAGATAAGGGACAGAAAGCAAAAATGAAAGAATACGCTGATCAAAGAAGACGTGCAATGCCTCACGAGCTAGAGGAAGGAGACATGGTGCTCGTAAAACAACGGCAGGTGAGGAAGTCAGACAGCGCGTTCGCAAAGGATCCGCTGAAGGTGGTGAAAGTGAACGGGACCATGATTACAGCTACCGCCGGCCAGCACCAGGTCACAAGAAACAGCTCCCACTTCAAGGAGGTGAAAACGGAAGAAGAAGGAGACACACCAAAGAAGGAACTGACCAGAGAGATTTGGCAGGAAGATACATCACCAGTCGTCGGAGAACAGCGACCAAAGAGGGAATGTAAAAAGACCAAGAGACTAATCGAAGAGATGTGAAGAGACCACCAGTTCACAGAGATGTCTCTCTCTCTCTCTCTCTCTCTCTCTCTCTCTCTCTCTCTCTCTCTCTCTCTCTCTCTCTCTCTCTCTCTCTCTGATCACCGTCACGAGTCGACAGGACAAGTGGCAAGAAACTGTGTTTGCAACAAAGGGGGAGATGTCGTGCCCACAGGTTGGCACTAAGACCCTGGGGCTCAGGGTCAGGGGGAACAGGGGACACCGGACACTACATCCGGTCAGGGGCGGGGGGACGAGGACACTCGCCTGCAGGACCTCGAGGTGAGAGGTCAGACCCTGGGGAGCGCAGCACCCGAATGCCGATAACTCTGTACCAGGCAATAAAGAATTGACACCACTCACCCTGTCGCGTCCTTGATGTTCTACAAGCCGCGCGACGCGACACCCACCTTCTATCATGCTAAACCAGGCGCCATTCAAAATAGATCCCATTTATCCTAACAAACACACTTACAGATGCATATGCAATGATCGCACGATGTTCTAGGTGTTACACTGAAGCAAACCATTTACATAAGTATAAAAAGTACTTTGCTTTCTCCCCTAGAAAATTCAACAATATTGTAGCTTCATACCCAGCTCGGGTACTCGCCAATGACCAAGCCACACACAAAAAGTAGTTAAACATATCTTTATTATTTAGTGTGTAGGCAAGAACTCAACGTTCTAAACCTGTATTCACTTCATCACCCTCCAACGTTTACGTCACAGGTCAAGGAGTCCATCAGGAACCAAAAGCGTTCCGTCATTCTTTATTTACACAACACTACATCTCCCCCTTTGTTAAATAAAAAGTTACAACTTTTTACAGTAAAACAACTTTTTACAGTAAATAAATAAATGAATAAATAAATGAAAAAATAAATGCATAAATAATTGCTAATACCTATGCACTTATAACTCTTCAATGAGCCTTTGTGGAGCTTGAATAGCATGTCCTGATCGGGTAACTGGAAACCGGGAGCTGGCAGTCGAAGTGTCAGTGATCCACATAGGTGAGGGGGAAACAATAGCAGTTGCAGGATCATTAACTGTCTGTCTGGACCCAGTCTCTAGGGTTACATCGATTTTTGGTGAGTGATGAGCAACATATCTGAAGTGAGAAGAATTTCTTGTAAGAGACTTCCCAGGACGTTGGGCAGTCACCACGTGTCCTTTGGTAGTTGTGACAGTAAAGGACTCAGACTCAAAAGGAGCATCAGATTTTCATTTCCTGGATTGTTGAACTAGGACTTGATCTCCTCTCTTGAAAGTGATATCTTTCACATGACGACGTTTGTTGAAAAGATCAGGACATCGGAGATATGCGGGTACGTTTTTATTGAGCCTGCAGGACAAGATGCGGCCACCTCTTCCTTCAACAACTGTAACTCCCAACCACCACCCATTTAGAATCCACCCCACACAACAATCCACTCATGCCTTAGCACGCGACCACAGGAGTAGCCGAGAGCAGAAGCAATGCAACCCAACACATCTTCCCCCATACAATAAACAACAGAAAATTCAAAAACAATAAACATTCAACCCAGAAATATTTCCCATGACATCTATAAAAATACCATAAGCTTGTAAGCATTAAACTCTTTAACATGGCAAAGAAAATTATAACAACCACACAATTACCTTTGAATTAATGCTTAACATACTCTCGGAACTTGGTTGGCAACCTAGTTATCCTGGCAGACGGTACATGGGCCCTTGCCTCAAGGTTCTCCTCTCCATGATCGCCTTCAGACCCATGCTCCCCGGACACACCACCTTGATGTAACTTAGACACTGCGATTTTACTTTTGTTCCACCATCTGCCATCTTCCAATTTCACTGCACTCCTGTTCACTCTCACAACTCTCTCCTTCCACGTACCCAAAAGGAACCTCCGCTCCGCCCACCTCGCCCTGGCAGAAACCCTGCGCATCCGCAGAATCAGAGCGGGTGGAAGAGCCTTCTCCTACATCGCAGCCAAAGTCTGGAACGAGCTCCCAGTCAGCATCAGACGTTTCCCTACTCTGAACACCTTCAGGAAGAGCCTCAAGACCTGGCTCTTTGACTGATCCGGAGCTGCGCCCCCTCCCCCCCAGCACCTTGAAACCATCACAGGTGAGTAGCGCGCTTTAAACCCCCGATTGATTGATTGATTGATTGGTCTTAAGATCAGAGAACTTAGATTCTCCCTTGGATAGAATCCTAGAACATTTTACCCAAACCTGATCACCAACGTTCACTCTCAATTCTCTGGGCCTTGGCTGAACATATTTGTTTGAGCTTCAACTCTCTTCCTGCCTACTTCCCATATTTTTCCTTCAGGCAGCTCAAACTCACCCATCCACCTCCTCAACATTTTGGAAGAGGTAACTCGTCCTCTCAACAAAATGAACGGAGAAATCTCCATATCAGCATTGGCTGTCGTGCACACTGCCCACAACAGTTTCTTCAGTTCTTGCTTACAATTCAACCAACTGGCTTTTGACAGTTGTACATTCTCCTTGATCACCCTGTTAAATCTCTCAACGAGACCATTGCTCCTGGGATCGTAAAGAGTGGTTCTAGTGTGTTTTATGCCCATGAATTTCATAAATTCCCCAAATTGCGTTGAAGTGAATTGACATCCATTATCGGAAAGTACCTCATCAGGAACCCCTTCCCTTGCAAACAACAACTCAAGAAACTCAATTACACAAACTGCAGGGGGCATTTTCACAAACTTAACTTCTGGCCAGAGACTGTAGTAGTCCACAAGAACGATGCCATACTCAGAAACACCGCTGCCAGGCAGAGACATGGGACAAATGATGTCAATAGCATGTGTGGACCAAGCTTAAGTGGGCACCTCAACTGCTTCTACAGGGTCGGGCATGGTTACTTGTGACTTATCTCTAAAGGCACAACACATACAATCTCTCACAAAGTATTCTGCCTGCTTATCCAAACCCCACCACCAGAAGTTTTCCCGGATTCTCCTCTTCATGGCACGCATGCCAATGTGACCTTCGTGGGCTAACGTGAGAACTTTGTTCCGCGTGGCTTCCATATGGGACCATAAGTGAAGAGGCCCAATATAATAACCCATTAACAACTGACAACTCATCAAAAACGTGTTTATATTTGCTGACTGAGCTATCCTTTGAATTGCTTCCTGTCCAGCCTATCACACAATGCTCATGACCTTCCTAATTTCCTCGTCCGCTTCATAAGCATCTTTCCATTCCTGTTCAAATATGGCACCACTGAAAGACACGCAGTAGGACAAATTATCCCAGCGTCAAAGTCCCTTTCTTTCTCACCACCTCCATTATCCTCACTACTTGGTAACCTAGACAGACAATCCGCGAACAAATTCTTCTTTCCAGGGACATATTCAACATTAAACTTGTGCTCCAAAAGTCTACATTGCCACTTGGCAATCCTGAGGTCTGCCCTCTCACCTCCTTTAGTGGTGAAGAGTTGAACTAAGGGTTTGTGATCCACTCTCACTGTGAATTTTGAACCCCATAAATATTGCTTGAAATGAACAATACCCCACCAGCAGGCTAAAGCCTTGCGTTCAGCAACGGAATATGTTGCTTCAGCTCCTCTCAAACCTCTGGATTCAAAGGCTATCACCTCATCCTTGCCACCTCTCCATTGCATAAGTACAGCACCCAACCCTTTTTGACTTGCATCAGTCATGATGATCGTCCGATCCCTGGTTTCAAAGGGTTTTAGAGGAATAAAGTGCAATCTCTCACTCGATTAAATCAAATTCCTTTGCACACTCACTACCTCACCTGAACATAGAATTCCTTTTGAGAAGGTTCGTCATGTGAAAAGTCTTTGCAGCACAATTGGGTACGAATCTAGCATTAAATTCAATGAGTCCCATAAAGGATCTCAAATAGTCCTTAACTTCTGGTGTGCTAAAATCTTCTATTGCCTTTACTAAACTGGCCAGTTTAATTCCCGAATTACCTTGGTCATACCACCCCAACAAACAAGCAACATCTCTTGCCACATACACCACCCCTCGGGATTCACTGTCCTTGAAACATAATAGCTTCAAATTTGCCTACTACATCGATAGTTTTTCCTGTGTAGCCAACTGGTCGTATTGTAGAATTTCTCAAAGTAATTCCCTGTACTTAGAACAAATCCTCCAATACTTTCTCGCTCATAAGGGTAAAAGCAGACCAAGAATCTGCCAAAACTTTGACTTCTACACCATTGATGTTCACTAAACACAAGGGTCGCTTAGCTCCTTGTGAGATTGCACCACACATGCCCATAATATGTGAATGTTCCTGAGATTCCATAATGGTGAAGATCTGATCTTCTTCACTTGAAGATGACTCTCCCTCTGTGGACTGTTCCACATTGAGTACTTTCCTGGAGGAATCTGTGCTGAACGACATCTTGCTAGTAGAGCTGCAAACTTTAGCAAAATGTCCTTTTTTAAAACACTTTGCACATGTTTTATCCATAGCAGGACACACTCTAGCATTACCGAGATGGGATGTGCTGCCACACCAGTAACACTCCCAACGCTTGTGTGTGGGTTTAGAGCCAGTCTTCTCGTTCTCACTGTTCTTTTACTGATGTGGTTTTTCCTTTGATTTCTTGTACTTGCTTTTGACTGCCAATAACCCTTGGAAATAATTTTTAGGACTTGAAATCGCCATTTGTTCTAAGTAAGATGCAATGCTCTCGATCCTGGTTGCTATTTCTAAAGACTTTTGCAATGTCAAATCAGGCTTGGACAACAAAGCCTCGTGTACCTTCCTGTTACTTGTTTTCTCCACTAATTGGTCCCTAATCATTTCCTCCTCAAAAGTTTTATATTTGCACGAAACAGCCAAAATACGCAATGCACCAACATAGCTAGATACTGATTCTCCTGGTAATAGTGCTCTTTTGTAGAATTTGTGCTTCTCCAATGTTAAATTTTTGCAGGCTTTAAATCATGTGTCTAAATATTTGATGGCTGTAGCATACTCATCTTATACAACATCTCCTTCAATTATTAGGACCATTACCTTTGGAATATCTTTCAAAATACTGCGGCCTTCTGAACCTAAACAATCTCTCAAGATTGCAAATTTATTTTTGTGTGTAAAATACTCGCCCTCTAGAGCATCAAGTTATGCCTCAAATCCTTCTTTCCACCTTTACCAATCAGATTCAGGAGACACAGAATTAGGTACGAACGCAGCTGGTGACATTATTGCTTGCTGCATGATGGCGTAATCTTTAGCAAACTTTGCTGTGGTAAAATATATATATATATTTTTAAATTATGGATTGGATAAAAGTATTCCAAAATGTATTCTTATATTAATAGTGCAAAAATGTTCCACAATTTGAATCTTAAATATGTGGTGGAAAGTTCTTTGAGCAATTCCTGGATTCCTCTCTCGCCAATTGCTCACACTATTTGAGTCACTGCTGACGGCAAGCAGTGCAGGACAACGGCACAGCGCGCACCTGAAGAGACGTCGCCTGGTGCTCCGCAGCCAACGCGTGGGAGGTCCTGCTGACTGGCAACTCGTTGCCGGTGAAAAGATCAGGACATCGTAGATATGCAGGTAAGTTTTTATTGAGCCACCAGGACAAGATGCGGCCACCTCTTCCTTCAACAACTGTAACCCACCCATTCTAGAATCCACCCCACAAAACAATCCACTCATGCCTTAGCACGCAACCACGAGAGGAGCCGAGAGCAGAAGCAATTCAACCCAACACTTGTCCGCATAGATTTTCATTTTCTGTTTGCGACCAGAATCTTCTGTGCAAATGTCTTTCTCAGTCTTTGATCTGAGGTTGGTCCATTGAGGTAACTTGGTCGTCATGGCTCTCTCAAACATTAAGGTTGCAGGGCTTTCCGCTTTAGTCAAGTGAGGGGTCGATCAATAAGCTCGTAGAGTGGTATTCAAAACAATCTTGAGGTTGAGCTTCTCTAATGCAGTACAAGGCACAGTTTTTTTAGAGTACTTGTTAGACCTGGCACCATTGGCGTTGGTCTCCCTTCCATCTTTCGCTTTTTGTCTCCTCTGTGTTTGCTGGTGTTAGATGCTCTGGGCGTTGTGCCACTGCCATTCAGTGCTACAGCGCGAATGCTCCCTATTGTAAATTGACTGGATGAATTGGTATTCCCATAATTGGCTCATTTGATTTACCTGTTAGTCCCTAGTATAGTGCACTGTGCGTGCCCAGGGCTGGTAGACCGAATGCTGCTGGTGGGCCTGCAGCGCTGATTGCGCCACCCACATAAGCAGCGCGTAAAGTGTGTCTCAGACCTGCCATCGCAGAGTCTGTGCGCAGTCCAGAACTGCCATTCTTTGACTGTAAAGTGAACCCACTTCCCGGTCCCTCAACCTTCCCTTGGCATCATGTAAGTCATCCCTATGGCAGGGTGCGTTGTATGTGAAAGGTAGGACCTGCCTTGGTCTGTGTGGCATGTCCTGATAGTGAATTACACTCCATTGCGTTTTTCACTATGGCAAGGCGATCTGTTCCCTTAGGCCAGAATGGGCAGTTTTGATTATTACATCTTATAATCCTAGCTGACCCAAGGAACAGGTTTGGAAAGTCGAATTTAGTATGCCTGAGCTCAGAATATTAAAATACATCTTTAGTGAGGATTATTTTTATATTCTGCGTTTGAAAATACCACTTCTAGGAAGTAGGTATTTTCTTGCCTAAGTCGTCCAGTGTGCTCTGCTGTTATGTGTATTGGATGTCTGGTCTTGGAGGGTCAGAGCAGGCTGAGCCCGACCTGGGTTGAATAGCGAGATCTGCAGCTGGAGTATGGGGAGGGGTGACCCTTTGATCTGAGCAGGGCTGGGCCTGGCAAGGTGAATGATGGTTCCTGCCCCCACTGTGCGTCTGATGGCAGACCCCCTCTTTCTCAAAGGCAGGATGCCGCCTCGTAAATAAAGTGCTCCAGGACCACATCGAGCTGGTTCTGGCTGGGTTCAGTGACTTGTGACTTTTGAGAACAAAGACCTGTGGGGTATAAAGATCTGGGCCGAAACCCCTACAGGGTGTGTTACTTCTGGATGTCAAGACGAACCTCTGTCCGTGTAACGAGAGGAAAAGGACTTTGAAACTTTCATCCATCTTGCTGAAGCAACTACCCAAGGGCCTGATTTGAGCTTGCCTCCTGCTGAAGTCTCAGGGACATTAGACTTCACCCATCAGCCTTCTGAATTCCTATTGAGAAGGGTGAGGCCTCTGCCGAGAATTCCAGAGCCTCTGGGTCTACTGCGGGGAACGCGGGCTGAGAATCATCGCTATCGCTATTATGGGCCGCTGCAGCTGAGGAGCTGTTGACGCTGAGAGCCCGCATTTGTCTGTGCTACGAGAATCATCGCTATCGCTATTGTGGGCCGCTGCAGCTGAGGAGCTGTTGCCGCTGAGAGCCCGCATTTGTCTGTGCTACGAGAATCATCGCTATCTCTATTGTGGGCCGCTGCACCTGAGGAGCTGTCGCCGCTGAGAGCCCGCATCTGTCTGTGCTACGAGAATCATCGCTATCGCTATTGTGGGCCGCTGCAGCTGAGGAGCTGTTGCCGCTGAGAGCCCGCATCTGTCTGTGCTACGAGAATCATCGCTATCGTGGGCCGCTGCAGCTGAGGAGCTGTTGCCGCTGAGAGCCCGTATTTGTCTGTGCTGCGAGAATCATCACTATCGCTATTGTGGGCCGCTGCAGCTGAGGGGCTGTTGCCGCTGAGAGCCCGCATTTGTCTGTGCTACGACAATCATCGCTATCGCTATTTGTGGGCCGCTGCAGCTGAGGAGCTGTGGCCGCTGAGAGCCCGCCTTTAATCTCAGGATCATCGTGAGTGCACGCCGCGGACCGCTGCAGCTGGGAGCTGCGGCCGCTGCGAGTCCGCCTGTCATCATCGCGGCTTCCTCCCGAAGCTGCGTGCCGTGCCCCATTAAACCTCAGGTACACTGTGCATCACCGGGTCGCGTAGACCTCGGTCTCGAACTAAGTTCGTTTCACCCGCTTTACAGTGCTTTATTGCCTTTTCAGTGAACTTATATTTACGTGCATTGTGGCTTGTTGATCGTCTTCGAGCCTTGTGTTAAACTGATATAAAGCTACTCATTTTTTAGGTCTCGCCTACGCAGCGCGCATGCGTTGCATAGGAGGACCTTTAGCCGTCGCTCTGGTCATTTTCAAGCACTGCACTCGTGCTTGTGGCGGCATCCACCTTGCGGGAGCGAGCAGGGGCGCGCCACAAGCACGAGTGCAGTGCTTAGAAATGAGCAGACTCCGCGCGCACGCCGGGCTTTTTAAAATTCCTTTTTAGCGCGCGCGCGGGCACGCACACACCTTGTCTTGTATACCAGTGTGCGTGTTAATATTGCCTGATCACACTGCAGTGCCAGTGTCTGCACCATTGCATTGCCAGCGTCTCCTATTGCAGGGTCGTGTCCAAGTGTGCGTTTCAGTGTCTCCTGTCTCAGTGTGCATCCGTGTCTTCCCGCCGCTGTGCACGCTTTTCTCCTGTTCCAGTGCCTTGTCAGTCCTGCTCCAGTGTCCCTGTCAAAGTATGCTTAAGGGTCTCCCTTCTTCAGTGAGCGTATTGGTGCTTCCTTGTGCCATTGCCTGTCACTGTCCCGCTGTCTCCGCGTGCATTTAAGTGCCACCTGCCTCAGTGTGCGTCTGTGTCTCCATGGCACTGGCATGCCCTGTGGCAGAAAGAACAGAGTCTCGGTCCCAAAGCACGTTAGTGTTTAACCATCACCGAGCATGTCTCCTCTCCCACTGAGCATGTCAGTACTTCCCATTACCGTGCGCTGTCACTGTGCCCCTGTTCCATCCTCCCTATCCCAGTGCGTATATCAGGGTGCCTTTGCCTACGACCACTGTCAGTTTCTCCCTGCCCCAGAGCATGTCTGTGTATCATCATGAGTGTCCTTTAGCGTCTCCTGTGTCACTATCTACGGTCTCTGAATGAGCCAATCCTTACCTGCCTAGTACGATTTCAGTGTTGCCTGTTAATACTTCGTGTCACACTGTCCTGTGCTCGTGCCTGTTAAGTGCCCTGTGACAGTGTCTCCTTGAGACAGTGCCGTCCTTGATACTCGTCAGTTCACTGTGTCAGTGTCTCATTGCCCAGTATGAGCTCATTAGGACAAAAAAGCACAACATCTTGTCACAGCAGGGCCTCCCTATAGTGTGCTGTCTCCCTATAGTGTGATGTCAGTGTTTCCCTCCCCCAGTATAAGTGAATGTCTGCCACTTGACTCAATGTCTTGCCATCCTAATGCACGTGTCTCCCTAATTGAACATGTCAATGTCTCCTTTTACAGTATTTCAGTGTCTCCTGTTTCCCTGCAAATCTGTCTCGTCTCCATTCTGTCAGTTTCCCATGTCCCAGTGTACTACATGCGACTCCTGTCCTAGTTGTCATCGTCTCTTGTTCCAGTGTACAATGGTGTCTTATTCTCCAGTGCTCTATAACATTGTCTCATGTTCGTTAGTCACTTTCTCCTTTTTAAATCCGCTTCTCAGTCTTTGTCCCTGTGATCGAGTATTTTTCTCCCAGACCCATCTGCATGAGTCTGCCTTTTCCAGTATGATTTTACCCACTTGCAGCATGTAGATATCCTCGGATAATTATATTTATGATGGAAGCCGTGTCAGTATTTTTGTTTGTATTGTCATTAACTAGTGTGTTTTTGCTGTGTCTGGTGGCTCAGTGGACTAAAGCAGCCACTGCAGGGTCCTCTGTTTGACCTCATGGTCACAGGTTCAAATCCTGGCGGGTCCACTCAGCCTTTCATCCATTTGAGGTCGATAAAATGAGTACTGTTGGTTAACAATAAACATCTGTTATTCAGCGCCAGGACACCTTTGGGTAATCGTGCGCTTTACAAATACACATGTTATGTTTTTGTGAATGAGATGTATGCATAACTTGTGAGTTTGTCTTCTCGTGATTGTGTGTCTTACAACTGCTTTTTTGTGTGCTTTTTAGGCCTTTCCTGATGACCGCTTTAGCTGTATGTTGTCTATTCCTATTATTTATAGTACATAGAATGGGGTTTGGATCAGTGCCTTGCTCATGATTGGCGTTATGGTTTATCTACTACCCTAATTCTTATTCATTGATTTTCCTACCTATTCTTGAGTTCCTTCCACCCTTGAAGCGTTTCCTCCTGACGGGTTTTTGATAGGAGGACTTGTCCCTCCACTGCTGATGTGAAGGGACAGTTTAAAAAAAAGTCTTTTAGAACTCCTTTGGCATGCGTAGTTAACTTTCTTAGCACAGTTCACTGGTTCATATAACGTGCACCACTGTTACACTTGGTTCTTAGACCCCGCTGATGTCCATTGCTCCCCTGTATATATTTTATTGTAAAATTGCTTTGACAAGGGCTCGGCAGCTGCACACTGCTGTTAGGCCACTCACTACTTTCTCTATGTGCAGCATTCTGCATGGTTATTTTTTTTTTTTTTATCTAAGCTTTCGAAAATGGCCGCTAGCAATTTTGGAACTGTAAATTCAGTTAGAAAAAAAATCCAGAAATGGCTACTGATGTCATCAAGCATAAGCATGCATTGGTGGCCATTTTGCAATGCCTTTACATTACGGGAAAAAAATTCAAAATGGCTACTTAATAGTGCACATTCGTGGTTGTGCACTATCGGTTACATCTTGGAAGGGTTTTTCTCAGAAAACAAGAAAGGCATTCCATAATTGCCAACAATGGGTTTGTTTGTGTGGTGAGGCTTGTGGGCTGGGATTTCTTTCTGATTTAAAGTGAAGTCCAAGCAGACAAGCATGTGCAAATCCAGTAGATGTGTTCGTGGTTAATAAAGGCGCAACTTGTTGGCTTTGTCAGTGTTTGAGTTGGCTCAGGATAGGCCAGCTGTTGGAGTACAGTAAAGCTCTCAATAGTACAGCACCGTCACTATGCTGAGGTTTTCCTTAATGTTTGACTTTTCTTGTAAAGTGCTCTGGCAAACTTGCTTATACGCATTCAATGTTAATACTCTATTTCTCAATGTTAATATAAATATACCCAGGTTATATTTACGGTCCAGTGCTTACTATACCAACTTATCAAGGAGACCGCTCACAGTCTGACCTTCATTTGACTTCATTGTGTAATTCTTGGGCAGATGTCATCTTGCTGTGCATTCTTTCCCATAATTTTCTTAATTGTAAGCATATACGAAGAGTTAAATCAATGACTTGTTTACTTTTTCCAACTAGATGATCTCTGCAAGATCGTATAAAAGTATTATAGGCCATAGTCCCAAAGTTATTTACACATGTAGTTTGCAATTACATATGCACTGAAGAATTAAGTGGGGGCAAATCTACTTACAGGGGCTGGAAACAAACTAGTAGTGTTCGTTCCAGTGCTGCAATACCTCGTGAGTTTGCGCATGCCCAGAAATTTACATGTTAATGGATTTTCACTGTTTTCCCTCAAACCCACTCCTACCTGGAAAAAGTTCGAAATGTACTCCTACTAATGGCAGAAGTAACCCTCTTTCTACGGTAGAACCGGATCCAATCTCCTACAAAACAAGCATTTGCAATGCAATAGGTCTCGCATTTCCGCAAGTTTAAGCTATTGGCATTGTAAATGACAATGCCTTTTATTTGTTTTAAAAACCAAAACATAAATAAAAGGCATTGTCATTTACAATGCCAATAGCTCAAACTCTCGTAAATGCGAGACCTATTGCATTGCAAATGCTTGTTTCTATAGTTACTGGTGTGGTGTCCCTTTGTGGTGTCTTCACTGCGTTATTGTGTATGGTCACGAATGCTTCACACACTGCCTCTGAGATAGGCCTGTCTGCTCGTGCTACGTTACCACAGGGTTGAGCAGGGGTTATCAAAGGGTGTAGCCCCCTTACTCTGACTTAAGAAGAAGGGTCCCTACTTGGACATTGGCGCCAGCCATTGCCAACCAGAGATCCCCATTTCTAACATTGGTGGTCAGCGGTGAGGATCAGGATTTGCATTTGTGATCCACATACAATAACTGGTGTACACTACTAGTGAGTGCAGACCTAAACGCAACCACATACGTTGTTGATCTTGTTCTATTTACGTTGTTGATCTTGTTCTATTTACGTTGTTGATCTTGTTCTATTTTTGATCGTAATTGCCAGTTATGTCTACAATGGGTAAGCCAGCATCCAATGCTTCGGAGGATCTCACCTTTGAGGAAGAGAGGTTAGAAACCTACACTGCCAAACAGCTAAAGTCTTTTTGCAAGCAATTCACCGTCCCTATTGCAGGCCTCTCTAGGAAGGAGGAGTACCAGAAGTCGCTAAAGGCCTGGTGGGAGGCGAGAGAGTCCCCCGGGAATGGGGGAGAGCCTGGGGATGGGGGAGAGAATGCCGGAGGGCAGCAGGATGACGAAGTGGATTTAGTGGGAGGTAAAGCACTTTCCAGTCCAGGTACTAGCGTGTCCTCAAAGGGCCTGTCTCCAGAAGAGATGGAGAACAGGGAGAGAGATAGGAGGCATAGTTTGGAGATGGCCAAATTAGAAGGTCAGAAGGACCTAGAGAGTAAAAAGTTGGATATTGAGAATAACCGGTTGGCATTCGAACTTGAGAAAATGAAACTGGAGCATGAAAGAGTATTGAGGGAGCTGGAGATCAAGGCTAAGAGTTTAGAGATCTCTCCCTCTGGTGGCAGCATACCTTTAGTACCTACCGAGAGTAGAGTTTATATACCCAAGGATGTCATCAAGGATTTCCATAAGAGTGAGGATATTGGGCAATGGTTTGCCGCCTACGAGATAGCCATGGTGTCCCACCGGGTCCCTGAGAAGTATTGGGGAGCGGCGTTGTGGGGACGCTTTGTGAGTGATGGGAGGGATACCCTGTTGGATCTGCCTGAAGAGAGCAGGATGGTGTATGCCCATATGAAAGAGGCCTTGATGACGCGATATGGTTTGACCCCAGAGATGTACAGGCAGAGATTTAGAACCTGTAAGAAGTTAGAGGGTACCACTTGGGTTGAATATGTGTCTTTTTTTGCAGAGCAATGGATCGCTGGGTAAAAGGTAGCAAAGTGGAAACCTTTGAACAACTGTATGATTTGTTTGCATGGGAGCATTTAGCTAGTAACTGTTTTCCAGAGCTACGCCAGCACCTTATTGATAGCAAGCTAACTAACTCTAGGAAGCTTGCTGAGGAGGCGGACCGCTGGGTGAGCACCCGGGTTCGCAAGGGTCATGTGGGAGACTTCGCCAAAGGTGGGCAGGGTCCCCAGCAGAGAAGTGGGGGGGACAGGGGTAAACAGAGGGAGTTCCAGAGAGGGCCCCAAAGTAATTCCCAAGGGAACCCAGGAGTGGTGTCCCAGTCTCCCCGTGAGAAGAAGCCAGTGCCCCCGACAGGTAGGCCTGTTCATAGGGGGCCCCTTACTTGTTTTAAATGTGGTCAAGTGGGCCACCGGTATTATGATCCCCAGTGTCCCCAGAGGGACCTCAATGCACCACCCGTGCACCAACCCGCCAGCTTGCTAGTGTAGCCCTGGGAGGGGAGGAGATGGGTGCCCCAGGTGGGTGGGATCCCGTAGAATTGACCCTTGTCTCGCTGGGAGACTTTGAGAAGGTCCCTAACCCCACGCTGCCTGATAACACTAAGAAGTACAGGCAGTGGGTGACCATCAATGGCCATAGGGTGGAGGCTCTGAGAGACACCGGAGCAAGTGTGACTGCTGTCAGCTCCCGGTTGGTGTCCCCAGAGCAGGTAGTCCCCCATGCATTCTGCCCAGTAGTGTCAGCAGACAACTCTGAGAGCCAGTGTGAGCTGGCTCAAGTTCCTTTTGAGTGGGGGGGGGGTCTCAGGAGCTCTTCAAGTAGCTGTGAGGCCAGCCATGCCGGTAGACTGTCTGTTGGGCAACGATTTAGAGAACTCCCCGTGGGCTACGGTGGAGAGGAAGTCTCACTTGGAAATGTTGGGTCTGCCTGAGTGGGCGTGCGCGACCACTCGGTCCATGGCAGCCAGTAAGGACGTTCAGAAGGACCTGGAGCCTGAAAGTATGGCCCAGGCCCCTGCCTTAAAGAGAAGGGGTAGGGGGCGCGGGAAACCGGCCCCCATAGTTCCCACAGCCTAGGAGGGAGCAGACCTTGAGGAGGATGCCCTGGAGCCTACCGGGGAACAAGTAGCCGAACTGGGGGACCTGCCTGGGCTGACCCATTGGCAGCAGGAAGGAGGGCCCACCAGGGAGGAATTTTGTGAACAGCAGAGAACGTGCCCTTCTCTTGAATGGCTGCGGCGACAGGCTGCGGCCCAGGCAGCAGGTGATCAGTCAGGGTCACATCTGATCTATTGGGAGAATGACCTCCTTTACAGCGAGCCTAAGGTTGCTGAGCCTGGGTCAGCCCGTGTGCTGGTGGTACCCCAGTGCTTCAGAGCCTTCCTACTGGGGTTGGCTCATGATGTGCCATTGGCAGGACATCTGGGGCAGACCAAGACCTTCGAGAGGCTGGTCACCCACTTTTATTGGCCCCAGATGCGCAGGAGCTCAGATGCTCACTGTAGGACATGTGAAACTTGCCAGGCAAGTGGGAAGAGTGGGGGGAAGATCAAAGCCCCACTCCAGCCCTTTCCAGTTGTCAGTACCCCATTCGAGTGAGTGGGCATTGACATTGTGGGGCCTCTGGACCCCAAGACAGCCATGGGCAACAGGTTCATCCTGGTCTTGGTGGACCATGCCACCCGGTACCCTGAAGCCATCCCACTCCGGACAGTGATGGCCCCCGTGGTGGGACGTGCACTGATGGGGATTTTCTCCCGTGTGGGGTTCCCCAGAGAGGTGGTGTCCGATAGGGGTACGAACTTCATTTCCAAATATATGAAGTCTCTGTGGGAGGAGTGTGGGGTAACTTATAAGTTTACCACCCCTTACCACCCCCAAGGTAATGGGCTGGTTGAGAGATTCAACTGGACCCTCAAAGGCATGATTATGGGCCTAGAAGAGTCCATGAGGCGTAAGTGGAACATCCTCTTGCCATGCCTGTTGTTTGCTTACCGTGAGGTGCCACAGAAGTCCCTAGGGTTCAGCCCCTTTGAACTACTCTATGGTCAGCCAGTAAGAGGGCCTCTGGGTCTGTTCAAGGAAGGCCTCTGGGTCTGGTCAAGGAAGGCTGGGAGCAGTCAGGAACCAGACTCGGCATTTCAGAAAGCTTGCTGAGGCAAATCTGGAAGCCAGCCAGGAAGAGATGAAACGTTGGCACGATCAGAATGCCACTCAGATTGAGTTTCAGCCTGGTCAAAAGGTTTGGGTCATGGCCCCAGTGGGGCCCTGTGCGCTCCAAGATAAGTGGACCGGACCATTTGAGGTGGTGGAGCGCAAGAGTCCTGTTACCTACTTGGTGGACTTGCGGTCTCCCCGGAACCCCTTGTGGGTCCTGCATGTCAACCGCCTGAAGCCCCACTTTGAGAGGTCCGAAGTGGGCATGCTCCTGGCCACAGATGCTGGGATGGAGGAGGAGAGTGAGCCTCTTCCTGACCTCCTGTGTGCAAAGGAGCAAGATGGGTCAGTGGAGAGTGTGGTCTTTTCCGCCACCCTGACCCCTGAGCAACAGAGTGATTGTCGCCAACTGTTGGGACAATTCAGTGATCTGTTCTCCCTGGTGCCTAGTGTCACTGATTGGTGTGTCCATGAAGTGGACACTGGGGACAGTCCTCCTGTTAAGCACAAGGCTTACCGAGTGACTGACCGGGTTAGGGCATCCATTAAGGAAGAGGTTTCCAAAATGTTTGCTTTAGGGGTGATTGAGTCCTCTAGCAGCCCTTGGTCCAGCCCAGTGGTCTTGGTACCAAAAGCTGCAGCGCCTGGTGCCACCCCAGAACTTCGGTTCTGCGGAGACTACCGAGGTCTCAATTCAGTCACAAAGACTGACGCGCACCCCATCCCCAGAGCTGATGAGCTCATAGATCGGCTAGGTACCTCAGCACGTTTGATTTGACGTCTGGGTATTGGCAGATCGCCTTGACTGATGGGGCAAAGGAGAGGTCAGCATTCTCCACACCGGATGGGCACTACCATTTCTTGGTGATGCCCTTTGGGATGAAGAATGCCCCTGCCACCTTTCAGAGGTTGGTCAACAGAGTGTTGGTTGGGCTGGAGGATTTCAGTGCTGCCTACCTGGATGACATTGCAGTGTTTAGTTCCTCATGGGAGGACCACCTGCGCCACCTCTGGGAAGTGTTGATGGCACTGCGAAGGGCAGGCCTCACAATCAAGGCAAGTAGGTGCCAGATTGGGCAGGGTTCTGTGGTGTACTTGGGACACCAGGTTGGGAGCGGCCAGGTGGCGCCCCTACAGCCCAAAATTGAAACCATCCTGGCTTGGGAGCCCCCAAAGACCCAGACACAGGTGAGGGCCTTTTTAGGACTCACAGGTCATTACAGGAGGTTTGTCAAGGGGTATGGCAACATTGTTGTACCCTTGACTGAGCTGACTTCTAAGAAGCAGCCAAAGATTGTGAACTGGACTGACACCTGTCAGAAAGCTTTTGACGCCCTGAAGACTGCCATGTGCACAGCGCCTGTACTTCAGGCGCCCAACTTTTCAAAAGAATTTGTTGTCCAGACAGACGCCTCAGAGCATGGTGTGGGGGCTGTTCTGTCACAGATCAATGAGGAGGGTCTAGACCAACCGGTAGCCTTCATTAGTAGGAGGTTACTTCCACGGGAACAGAGGTGGAGTGCAATTGAGCGTGAGGCATTTGCTGTGGTTTGGGCACTGAAGAAGCTGAGGCCATACCTGTATGGGACTCACTTCCGGGTTCAGACGGACCACAGGCCCCTCAGATGGTTGATGCAGATGAGGGGTGAGAATCCAAAGTTGTTGAGGTGGTCTATTTCCCTACAGGGGATGGACTTTACGGTGGAACACCGCCCGGGTACAGAACACGCCAATGCTGATGGTCTGTCCAGATTTTTCCGCCTTAGTGATGAGAACCCCCAAGTGGGTGGGTAGTTCTCCCCACAATTCAGCTGGAGGGGACACGTGTTAGACCTGGCACCATTGGCGTGGGTCTCCCTTCCATCTTTTGCTTTTTGTCTCCTCTGTGTTTGCTGGTGTTAGATGCTCTGGGCGCTGTGCCACTGCCATTCAGTGCTACAGCGCAAATGCTCCCTCTTGTAAATTGACTGGATGAATTGGTATTCCCATAATTGGCTCATTTGATTTACCTGTTAGTCCCTAGTATAGTGCACCGTGCGAGCCCAGGGCTGGTAGACCGAATGCTGCTGGTGGGCCTGCAGCGCTGATTGCGCCACCCACATAAGCAGCGCGTAAAGTGTGTCTCAGACCTGCCATCGCAGAGTCTGTGCGCAGTCCAGAATTGCCATTCTTTGACTGTAAAGTGGACCCACTTCCCAGTCCCTCAACCTTCCCTTGGCATCATGTAAGTCATCCCTATGGCAGGGTGCGTTGTATGTGAAAGGTAGGACCTGCCTTGGTCTGTGTGGCATGTCCTGATAGTGAATTACACTCCATTGCGTTTTTCACTATGGCAAGGCGATCTGTTCCCTTAGGCCAGAATGGGCAGTTTTGATTATTACATCTTATAATCCTAGCTGACCCAAGGAACAGGTTTGGAAAGTCGAATTTAATATGTCTGAGCTCAGAATATTAAAATACATCTTTTAGTGAGGATTATTTTTATATTCTGCGTTTGAAAATACCACTTCTAGGAAGTAGGTATTTTCTTGCCTAAGTCGTCCAGTGTGCTCTGCTGTTATGTGTATTGGATGTCTGGTCTTGGAGGGTCAGGGCAGGCTGAGCCCGACCTGGGTTGAATAGCGAGATCTGCAACTGGAGTATGGGGAGGGGTGACCCTTTGATCTGAGCAGGGCTGGGCCTGGCAAGGTGAATGATGGCTCCAGCCCCCACTGTGCGTCTGATGGCAGACCCCCTCTTCCTCAAAGGCAGTATGCCGCCTCGTAAATAAAGTGCTCCAGGACCACATCGAACTGGTTCTGGCTGGGTTCAGTGACTTGTGACTTTTGAGAACAAAGACGTGTGGGGTATAAAGATCTGGGCCGAAACCCCTAGAGGGTGTGTTACTTCTGGATGTCAAGACAGAACCTCTGTCCGTGTAACGAGAGGAAAAGGACTTTTAAACTTTCATCCATCTTGCTGAAGCAACTACCCAAGGGCCTGATTTGAGCTTGCCTCCTGCTGAAGTCTCAGGGACATTAGACTTCACCCATCAGCCTTCTGAATTCCTATTGAGAAGGGTTCTACTCGCAGGTGAGGCCTCTGTCGAGAATTCCATAGCCTCTGGGTCTACTGCGGGGAACGCGGGCTGAGAATCATCGCTATCGTGGGCCGCTGCAGCTGAGGAGCTGTTGCCGCTGAGAGCCCGCATTTGTCTGTGCTACGAGAATCATCGCTATCGCGGGCCGCTGCAGCTGAGGAGCTGTTGCCACAGAGAGTCCGCATTTGTCTGTGCTACGAGAATCATCGCTATCGCGGGCTGCTGCAGCTGAGGAGCTGTCGCCGCTGTAAGCCCGCATCTGTCTGTGCTACGAGAATCATCGCTATCGCTATTGTGGGCCGCTGCAGCTGAGGAGCTGTTGCCGCTGAGAGCCCGCATTTGTCTGTGCTACGAGAATCATCGCTATCGCTATTGTGGGCCGCTGCAGCTGAGGAGCTGTTGCCGCTGAGAGCCGCATTTGTCTGTGCTACGAGAATCATCGCTATCGCTATTGTGGGCCGCTGCAGCTGAGGAGCTGTTGCCGCTGAGAGCCCGCATTTGTCTGTGCTATGACAATCATCGCTATCGCTATTGTGGGCCGCTGCAGCTGAGGAGCTGTGGCCGCTGAGAGCCCGCCTTTAATCACCGCCTCAGGATCATCGTGAGTGCACGCCGCGGACCGCTGCACCTGGGAGCTGCGGCCGCTGCGAGTCCGCCTGTCATCATCGCGGCTTCCTCCCGAAGCTGCGTGCCGTGCCCCTTTAAACGTCAGGTACACTGTGCATCACCGGGTCGCGTAGACCTCGGTCTCGAACTAAGTTCGTTTTACCCGCTTTAGAGTGCTTTATTGCCTTTTCAGTGAACTTATATTTACGTGCATTGTGGCTTGTTGATCGTCTTCGAGCCTTGTGTTAAACTGATATAAAGCTACTAATTTTTTTCTATAGTTAGTGGTGTGGTGTCCCTTTGTGGTGTCTTCACTGCGTTATTGTGTATGGTCACGAATGCTTCACACACTGCCTCTGAGATAGGCCGGTCTGTTCGTGCTACGTTACCACAGGGTTGAGCAGGGGTTATCAAAGGGTGTAGCTCCCTTACTCTGACTTAGGAAGAAGGCTCCCTTCTTGGACATTGGCGCCAGCCATTGCCAACCAGAGATCCCCATTTCTAACAGTACTCATGAATCGTTCTATCAGGCCATTGGCCTGGGGCCAAAGAGGAGTACTTTTCTGAAGCGTCATGTTGAAATAGCTGATATAGTCTCTGAACTCTCAACTATTGAAGGGCGGGCCGTTGTTTGATTTCAAGATCACAAGGACACCCCATGTTGCAAAGATGCCATTGAATCTACCAGTGGAGAGTGGGAGTATTCATCAACAATGACCATTAGTTGATGTCCATTCTTAAGAGACTCAAAGAAATCAACAGCAATCCTCTCCCAAGCATGGTTAGTAAATTCCAAGATGTTTGAAAGGTGCTGAATAATGTGTGATGAGAGACAGTTGCATATGTGACAGGCCTTTAACTTTCTTTCAACCCTTTAGTCGAGATGAGGAAACCAGACTCTGGGCCTGATTTAGATGTTGGCTTATCTGGCTGTGCCGTCGCTTTTTTAATGGTATTCCCGCCCACCGACTTGGCGGTCTGCCCGCATTATTTCGATGTTGGCTGGTCACTTCACGGAAGACCGTTGAAGTCCTGCTGCCTCCGCTAAAATATTGCTCCCGTGTCGACGGCGCCAGAGGCAGAAACGGGTGTTGGAGGGAGTCCCGGCAAGAATACTGCCGTCCCCAATTACCATGTGCCTTTCCGTCGAGGCAACTGTGGTGGGAAAACCTCCAAACTTGAGTTGGCGAAATGGAAGAAAAAGAAGTGAGAACGTACCTTTTTCCGGTTTCCCGGTTCCGTTTCCATCTTGAACCCCATTGTCCAGGTCCTTCCTCTGCTGCTGCTACCTCATCATGACGCTCAGCAACTCCGTTGTCGCCAGAATCTAAGGTAGGCTTCTGTGTCACTCATCTCCATATGAATCATGTTTTAACATTTGCTATCGCTGCGTGTATTTTTACATTGCTCTCATATGCTATTTTTTTATGTGTCATCCATAAGTGTTCATCTTACAACTTATCGTGGTAAAATAAACACACCTGCATTGACACTTAAATTTTTTTTATTTGGTGGTGGTGGTTGTGGTGTGTTTGTTGTTGGTGTGCAATGCTACATGTAAAAAAAAAGGCATGACACATTACCTACATAAACATTATGACACTATCACAACATATATGTGTGGTAAGATAATGATGAGTAGTACTTACCTGTCTCCTCCACCACCACGGCCTCACTCCGTCAGGACTTCACCGCCAGGACACCGCCAGCACAATGGGAACATCTAAATTGGCTCGGTGCAAGCCCGCTGGCCTGATGGCGATGGAGTACTGTTAGCCAGCAGAGAAGACCGCGGCAGCTGTGGGAGCCTGTCTATTGCCGCAACATCTAAATATGCCGGGCGGACCACGGTCAGCTTGATGGACTACTTGGAACCGCTGACTTGGCAGGACGACAGTAGTACCACCAAGATCTAAATCAGGCCCTCTGTATCTAAGTGCTCCATTTGTGGCAACTATTCCTCGGTGTTCCTCATGGGCTACTTCAATTACTTGCTGTTGTAGACTCTCCGGAATGATAATTGAGGTACCTTGCAAGATGAGGCCTTCCTGAGTTACAGACAGTTCATCTCTGACATTTCTGAATTTTAAGTGCTCACTGTCACTGGTGAGAGATCTAGAGTGCTGTTTCTAAGATTGGTGAGCAATAATGTTTTTCAATTTTAGCCTGTCACTATCTTGACTCGTAGTAGTGACAATTTGTTCAAATGACATGGCAGCTGGTGTGCTCGATTTTACAAAGAAATTTATGTAGGATTAAGCTGTCTTAGATGAGGTTCCAGGGGACTGTATTGGCACTCTTGAAAAATTATCAGCAGGATTTTTGTCTTTCACTGGAGGGTGCACAATTGTGTAGTTGTATACTTGTAATCTTAGCCTAAAATTGCCAAATATTGTCAATAGTGCTTGAATCGGTCAATATTGTGAAAGGCTTTCCATATAAGAACACATGGTAATATTCACACGCCCACATCACTGCCAAGCTTTCTTTCTCAGGTTGTGAATAATCATGTTCAGTTTGTTACAAGCGTTTACTGGCGTAAGCTACGATATGCCTTCGGGCATTTGGCTGTCCAAGAATTGTGCCTAACCCGACAGGGCTAGCATCAACTACAACCTCTGTATGAAGCTTCGGATCAAAGTAGGCCATTTCAGTGGCATTTTCAATGGCTTGCTTGATTCTCTTGAAACTTTCATCACAGTCACGTGACCATGGAATGAATGTAACATAGAAATGTTGTGTGGGGGATTAGCAGTAGATAGCGCTTGCACTTTGGTTGGAACAGGTGTCATACCCCCATCAGAAAAAATATGGCCATAAAATTTCAATTTTGTCTTATGGAATTCACATTTTTCAGCATTCAAAGTCAAACCAGCATAATTTAGCAAAAAACATTCTTGGATTAGAGCTTTATCGTGCTCTCGCTGAGTAGCTCCAAAGACTAGTATGTCATCACTATAGTTAAAGGAATTTACAACAAGCTATATAATATGTCGAATGATGTCTTGGAAAAGTTCTGCAGCAGAGGATACCCCAAAACTCAGTTGCTTATAGCGAAACAGACCAATATGTGTCGAAAAGGTTGTACTGTACCTGCAATTGTCTTCAAGTTTCATCTGGTGATATCCTTCTTTTAAGTCGAGTCGAGAAAAAAACTTGCCATCATTCAATTGTGTTATCATACCAGCAATGTGCGATCCTGGATGTCATCCTCTTTCAATTGCCTGGTTGGCCTGACACAATGCATACAGCTCCTCCACTCTGTTTTTGAGGCACTATCACTATGAGAGAAACCCATGGCGTTAGACCAGTGGAGAGTTTAATGATAGTGTGTTTGAGCAACGAATTAAGTTCTCTTTCAACGGCTTCTTGCAAGTGAAACACAATTCATCTGTGTCTTTGGGCAATAGGACGAACATCCTTGTTTACCTGTAACTGTACTTTCATAGTCTTGAGCTTTCCTAACCCTCGAAATAATGAAGGAAATTGACTTACTATTTCATGATGAGCATTCATATTATAGTTTACTGATATTAATCCCATATCAGAAACTGTGTTGAAACTCAGCAGACAGGCACTTGAAGCCCTACCTTGAAGTACATGATTTGGCATTTGCACCACTGTTTTCTTGTGTTTCATTGTCGTAACAAATAAACCTTGACTTTTTAAAGCTGTCGACACAGCCCATGTGATAGTAGTTGTTTTTATTTTCATTTATTCACCGCTTTGTTAATCCATTTTACTCTTTCTTTGATTACAGGTGTTTTTGATAAAGTTGACAGCCGACACGTGTTTCGCCCTTTGTGGCAAGTAAGGCCAGGGCTTTCTCAAGGCTAAATAGGTTCAATAGTCTTACAATCTGGTGACGATCATATACATTTCAATGTGTTTCAACGTAAACATCCAAGTTTTTTGAAGTTGTACAGCAGTCCTGGGATAAATCACATTGAAATGTATATGATCGTCACCAGATTGTAAGACTATTGAACCTATTTAGCCTTGAGAAAGCCCTGGCCTTACTTGCCACAAAGGGCGAAACACGTGTCGGCTGTCAACTTTATCAAAACCACCTGTAATCAACTAAAGAGTAAAATGGATTAACAAAGCGGTGAATAAATGAAAATAAAAACAACTACTTTCACTTAAACACACCTGGATTACTGTGCTATGTTATAATAAGGACTTACCCTATTTTATCCCAAAAAAATTGTTTTGGAAGGAACACATGCTCACACCCTTAAATCCATTTGACATTACGAAGCTGGAATGGTCCAGAGCTTCGAGCAAAGTTCCTTCAGCATTTTAGGAATCCATATCTAGACCCAGGATCCCTGGACCCTTCATTTTTCCTTAAACTGACACAGCCCATGTATTAACATTAGTTTTCAATTGCGTAAGTTGTGGTAATGGAGACAATTCACAATATTTCTTCTCAGGCATAATGTTGAGAAACGCACCGCTATCAATAATAAAAGGTATCAAACACCCATTTATATTCGGGGTACCTTTGAACAATGTTTGTAGGTCTTTGATGCTTTTTCATGTCGATCTTTCTTTCGTCTGTGTTTTTTCTCACATTCGACTAGCCCCACATGTGCATGTCTCTGTGAAGTAAACATCAACATTGCACAGTTATCATTGTCACTTTCACTGGAAATTGATACTGAGGAACTCTTTGACGATGATTTTGATGACCATCAACTTCGTAAAGTGTCGATTTGCCTCAGTTGGTGTGACTGATTGGCGTTGTGGGAGTGTGTCGAACGTCGTTGATGCAACGCTCAGAATGCCATTTTGTCTTCATTTTGTGACACACGTACTTTTCCCTTTTCCTTCTAAACCGTCACAAAAAGGTTTGCCTTTCCACAGCCGTAGCAAATCTGTCCAATGCCCGGATATCTACCATCGTGTGGAAATGACAATCCACCACTGAAGCACATTTTCTTTTTCTGTGGAAACATCACTTTGCATTCCTCAGCTTTATGCTTTGGCTTACTCTTCATGTTCATGACTGACTCACTCTGGGCACCTCCGGCCTCTATGTCAGCCACTTGTTGATTAGCACGCTCTTTAGCGCAGGCAGCCGTGAGGACTTGCTTTAAGCTCAGAGTTTCCTTCAGCATACATCATCAAAAGGAATCTGACAGACATCCATCTATCACTCTGAGGCATTTAGCTTCCTCTTCATTAAAGTCGTTGAACTTACAGTGCTTTATGAGGAGATCTTGTCTCAACAAATTCATCAATGGTTTCACCTACTCTCTGGTGCTCTTGAATAAAGTTGTATCATTCATAATCTACATTTAGCACTGTATTGAACTTGACATTCAAAGCTGCTTTGATGTGATTGTATGTCACTTCACCATCCTGTGGTATCTTTTTTATGGCCTCTTTTATACCTTCACCAGCCATGTTCTTCAGATACTTGATAATCTTTTTGTCATGTGTTTCCTCGATTGTGTCTTTAAAATCCTCAAATGTCTCTATCCAAGCAGTCCATCTATTGTGTTTTTTTGGCTGTATCAAATGATGATGGTGGTTTTAGAAAGCGGCAGCCGTATAACCATTGGTGCACAACAGTGGCCTCTCTAACACCCCCACTCATCAGCTTTTGGTGGTGGGCCGCTTTGTTTATGGACAGCTCCACAAGCACAACCCCAGCCCTCTCTCTGAGGCCACGCCACAGCAGGCTGTGGTCTGATGACTTTCTTTAGTTGTTTTAGTAAGTAGACATGTGTGGTAATGTGCCTCTACCTTGCTTCTTCATGACATCACATGCAGAGAGTCCAGAATACTTGCCAGCCTGTGCTGGTAATAGAATGTTTGTATTTAAAATGGTTTCTGAGGCAGAACCTGTTGGGTGGCTGAGCTGTTCTTCCTGATTTATATCTAATAAATTCCTTTTATAAACTTCAAGACCTGCCTACATCATTGAAGAGTTCAAGGTAACTTTTCAACACTGGCGACTAGGATGGGATGAAAAGAACACCATCTCTACACCATCATTCTGTCAGTTCGACTGGTTCAACTCCACACTGGTTCAGAGTTTGAACTGCCGTATTATCAGCTCAGCAGTGATTTAAAAGCACGAGTAGGGTGCTACGCTGTGGATCTTTGTTTCCTGGAGCCTGTGACTGCGGTACATGTGTGGTGATCATTTGGGTGAGCGTATCTTATATATTTTTTCTGACATTTTCTACTTAATCTGCGGCTAACTGACATTAATACTTTATTAAGACGCACAAGCGCTTACCCGTCTTCTCGGTTTCACGAGGAACGGAATCTTGGGGCGAGAGATTCCATGCGAGCCTCTGTTTCCATGCGTTTCAGACTTCATCATCACTGGAATACAGCACGTCGTTCCGCAGCGTAACGCGTCACATGCTTGCTCTGATGCATGACGGTTACTAAGCCTCACACAGGCGTTGCCAAGCTACGGTGTTACGTGTTGGTTGCTTAGTACGAAGACACTCTACACTCCACGCGAACATAGACACTCCGCGCTGACACGCACAGCAAGTCTGCGTGTCAGCTGTTGGGTAGAGCTCTTCGCTGACACGCACAGCACAATACTGCGTGTCAAGAAATACTTTAATGATTAAGATCACGGCTTCGCTGACACGCACAGCAATTCTGCGTGCCAGCTGTTGGGTACAGTTTTTCGCTGACACACACTGCTGCAATACTATGTGTCAAGAAATACTTTTTTCATTGTGATTACTGCTTCGCTGACACGCACAACAATTCCTTGTGTCAGTTGTTGGGTACAGTTCTTCGCTGACACACACAGCCACAACTTTGCGTGTCAAGTAACATTTTAGAGTTTGGGAATATGATTTTTTTTTTTCTGCTGACACGCACAGCTTACTTTATACATTCTTACTTCTAAATAAGTCTCTGGGTATGTGAGTCAGTTATTCAGTATTTGTTATTCACTGATGCTCTCAGTTTAGTTTAGTGGGTCATAGCTTATATATCTCAAACATGCAAAATATTATGGCCCCTCCCCTTTTTCTGCAATCTCCTGGTGATCCACCTATTAAATGGTCAAAGTGGAAAAAGGTTTTGAAAGGTACGCTCGTGTTTGTGGTACCTCTCTCAGTGCTGAGAGGAGAACAGCTTTACTTTTACACTGGCTTGGATCTGAAGGCCAAGACGTTTTTGATCACCTTCCTGATGTTCCAGATAGTATTGCGGTGGATCTTAATGAATATGAGATTTGCATGCATAAACTTGATGTGCATTATCTTCCCAAAGTAAGCACCATTTTAGAATGGTATAATTTTGGTAAAAGATTACAAAGGGAAGGAGAGTCAATTGAAAACTATGTCACAGACCTGAGACGCTTGGCCTCTTCCTGTAAATTTGGTACTTTAATTGATGAAAGGATTAGAGACCAGTTTATGCTAGGCTGTAAAATGGAAAAAGTACGTGAGGAGCTATGGCTCAAAGATGAACCTAGTTTAGACAAAGTTTTACTTGTCGCAAAATGGATCGAACATTCCCTAAAGTATGTGGAGGTGATCAAGAAGGACCTCGATAAGGAGGTATCTGCTGTAAGTTTAAATCTTACTTCAAAAGACAATGTTTCTTCCAAAGGTGCTGAGATACATTCAAAGACAATTCCATATAAAAAGGAAGCTACCAAAGTCCAAGGTTGGAGAGAAAGAAAATGTTTTAGGTGTGATAGAGTGGGTCATCTAGCAAATGACAAGTCATGTCCAGCTCTTAAGTCTGTCTGCACATTTTGTAAAAAAAGGGGGCATTTTGCGGCTGCGTGTAGAATGAAAGAACTTAAACAAAGAGTGAGCGAAGTTGAATGTGATTTGGGTGAAAATTCATATGATTTTCAGTGCGGACAAATTTTATTACAGGTTGGTGGAGTAGGGCCTTTAGAATTCATTATAGTCAAAGGAGAGAAAACTAAAGTTTTATTTGACTCAGGTGCAAAAATTACAATTGTTGCCAACACATTTTTGGAACAAAAGTTACAGGGAAAAGTCAAACTTTGCAAACCGGACATCAAACCCTATGCTTATGGAGGTGATCCTATTGAATTGCGGGGGTACTTTATAGGGTTGGTGGAATATGAGGGTCGGTATACCTCTGGTAAGATCTATGTTTCAAAGAAAGGCAACAGTATTTTGAGTTGGTGGCATCAAAAAGGCCTAGGTGTCATGCTGAATCCCAACAGTGATCCTCCCATTATTCTTAAGAATGTACAACCTGTTAAACTTGTAGGGCATGATACCTCCTTGCAAGAAAAATTGAAGGAAGAATTTCCTCAAGTGTTTGGTGAAAAACTAGGTTGTTTAAAGGGGTACTGTCACAAAATCAAACGCACCAAGTTCTGTTCCTGTTTCCTGTAAAGTCCGCAATGTTCCTTTTACAGTAACAGAAGAGATGCGTAATGAATTGGAGAAGCTTAAATCTCAAGGGATTATAGAAGAAGTTGAGGGAACTTCCTGGTTGGCTCCAGTTGTAGCTGCAAGAAAGGCTGATGGCTTGCTGAGGTTGTTTGTGGACCTCAGGCTGCTTAACAAGTGTGTATCAGTGGATAAATATCCTCTGCCTAATATTTCGGAGTTTTTGACAATGGTGGGCGGTGCTAAAATTTTCAGCACCATAGATTTGACTTCAACCTATCATCAAATTTTGTTGGATGAGTCGTCTAAAGATCTCACGGCTTTTGTCACGCCTTTTGGTACCTATAGATGTGTAAGAATGCCTTTTGGTCTGTGTCTGCAGCCTCAGGTTTTCAGCGAGCTATGGAGAAGGTTCTGCACAGTCTGCCTGGGGTCTGTGTATATCAAGATGATATATTGAACTATGGGTGTGATGGATTTGAACATGATAGTAGAGTTAGGCAAGTTTAGGACAGGTTAAATTCTCACAATCTCACCATCAAGTTGGAGAAATGTAAGTTTGGTCTCAATAAAATAGACTACTTAGGGCATCCTATAACTGCTGATGGTGTGGTACCTAAGACAGAACTGGTTGATACCATTAAGAATTTAGCTTCACCATCATCTAAAGAGGAACTCTTGCGTTTCCTAGGGATGGCAGAGTACTACAATAAGTTTTTAAAAGATTTTGCCGAGGTCACCTTTAACATTAGAAATTTATTAAAGAAGGGAGTTAAGTTTGAGTGGAATGAAGAGTGTGAACGTGAATTCCGTGAAGTTAAGATAAAACTCTCTCAGGCACCCAAACTTCGCAACTTTGATCCAAGCAAACCCTCTATCATCGCCACTGATGCAAGTCTCAAAGGATTGGGTGCTGTCTTATATCAAGGTGGTTCTAGTCCAGAGAACACCATTATGTTCATTTCCAGGAGTCTCAGGGGGGGCTGAAAGTAGGTACTCTGTCATCGAGAGAGAAGCCCTTGTAGTTCATTGGGCCATCAAGAAATTGAAGAAGTTTTTGTGGGGCACTACTTTCTTGATCAAAACTGATCACAAACCATTGTGCAAAGTTTTTACCAGTAAGGGTATTGGCTTTATTTCACCTAGGATTTCTAAGTGGGTTGTAAGTCTGCAGGCATATGACTTTTGTGTGAAATACATTCAAGGTTCTGAGAATATTGTGGCTGATACACTTTCCAGATTAGTTCCTGTAACAGATGTAGATGCGCAGTTGGATAGTGAACAGAGTGAGCTATTATTCAACAGATCTGCTGATTTTGTTTGTGAGATTGAGTATGAGACCATTTCATGGGAACGATGACAAGAAGCTTTTCGAGAGGATGAAGTTCTTCAGAACATTATGGAGCTCATTTGCTCTGGTTGGCGTAATAAGGAACAAGGAGGTGCATGTTGTAAAGAGTTTTGGTGTGTGAGGGATCAATTATCCTCTAGTGAGGGCTTGTTGTTGAGAGGCCATAGGCTTGCACCTCCGGTTATTTTACGCAAGGAATTAATGGAACTGGCTCATAAATCTCATTTCGGCATTTCCAAAACTAAAGAGAGATTACGGTCCACTTATTGGTGGCCTGGTATGGATCTACAGGTCGAACGTTTGGTGAGAGATTGTGTGCAATGTTCGCTGAGTGAAAAAGTATGAAAACTAGGACACAGCCCATGGTAATTCGCACACATCCAAGTGGGCCATGGAAAGACATTGCCTTGGATATTTTGGGTCCTGTACAGGGTGATGGCCTAGACACCTATGTCATTGTAGTGATGGATCTTTACTCCAGGTGGCCAGAGATCAGTTTCTCAAGTATTGTAGACACTAAGGGCCCGATTCCGATCTCACTCGGAAAGCCCTACGGCCGACTCGGTCCCACAGAGCTTTCCGAACGACTCGTGCTCGTGGGCTCCGAATGCCCGAGTACGATGCAAGTACGCGCTGACGGACTCGAGTCACTCGGAGCCCCATTGAAGTCAATGGGAGCCTGTTGTATGTTGCGTACATAGGCTTCCATTGAGAAAAAAGTACGTCGCGGAATAGGACGCCCCCTGTCGTGGGGACGCAACGGTGCCCCCGTACTGTACATGCATGGTTAGGGGGACCCTTGGGTCCCCCCTGTGACCGAGTCGTAGGGCTACGGGTGAAGGGGGGCCCGCTACAGCCCCAAAGTCCCCTTCCCGAAGCTTTTTCGAGTCATAGGCTCCGAGTCGATCCGGCTGCTCGATGCGCGCATCGTACTTGGTCGCTCAGAAATCGGACCCATTGCGCTGCATGAGTCGGCCATGTTGTAGTCGTACGGAGGGCTTCGCTAACGGGTACGAGTCACTAGGAACGCGAGGCGATATTCACATCGTACTTGCTCGCTCGTACGGCGGGACGAGTCGGTCGGAAATCGCACTTGCGACTCGGACTCGCTCCTGACGGATGCCGTCAGGAGCCCTTCCGAGCGAGATCGGAATCGAGCCCTAAGACTGTAATCAATTTTCTTAAAGTATTGTTTAGCAGAGAAGGGTTGCCGGAGACACTATTGACCGACAATGGGGTACAGCTTGTCTCTAAAGAAATGGAAGAGTTTCTTTTGGGGTGTGGAATTATACATAGGAAATGTGCTCTCTATTATCCTGAGTCCAATAGAACTGTAGAAAGGTTTAATCATGTCCTGAAGGAGACTATCACGTTGGCTAAGAGCAATTGTCTTAACTGGAAAGAGGAGGTTTCAAAAAAGGTCGGGGTATACAGGTTTTCTGCTCACACGACTATGGGTAAATCTCCATTTTTTCTGTTTCGTGGAAGACAACCTGATACTGCTTGGAACCTCCATGGGTAAATACATTTCTTTCTGGCAAACGTGTTGACTCAGACATGGAAAATTTGAAACTAAGTGAAGATGAAAGGCATTTGAGTAGCAAAATGCAGTATGATTTAAGGCATGCTGTCAAAAACACAAAGGTTGCGGTAGGAGACTTCGTGGTAATTAAAAAACCTGGATGGTGTGTCGCTGGTTCCAAGTTTACCAAACCCTTGAAGGTTATTAAGTTGTTTAACAATGCTGTCAAAACTTCTGATCATAGGGTGTGGAATCTTGGCAGAGTTGTTGTGTGCAGGGGAAGGAAGTTGGGTTGTGACCTGAATGCTGATGAGGATGGTGATGAGGGTGGAATTAAGAGTGATGTGGTCTCGAGGAGAAGATCAGAAAGAACAACCCGCGCTTCTCTATACTTGGACGACTATGTGGTGTAAATTCTTACCTGTTCTTTCATTATATTTTATTGTTGCAATACTTGGAATACATTTTTATGTTTGTTGTCTTCTTTTTCTCTGAACTGATGTACTGTTTGTTTTTGCATTAGTAAGGGAGATGTGTGGTAATGTGCCTCTACCTTGCTTCTTCATGACATAACATGTAGAGATTCCAGAATACTTGCCAGCCTGTGCTGGCAATAGAATGTTTGTATTTAAAACGGTTTCTGAGGCAGAGCCTGTTGGATGGCTGAGCTGTTCTTTTTGATTTATATCTAATAAATTCCTTTTATGAAACTTCACGACCTGCGTAGTGCGTAGATCATTGAAGAGTTCAAGGTAACTTTTCAACAACAAGTCTTTTCGTATTTGAATGATTTGATAAGCAGATAACGTTATGATATTCAATTGGCTTTGCGCTTAAATGTCTCTACGTAACCACCTGGTTGCTCTCTGCTTCATAGCACATCAGATTACAGTTTAACATGCCCTGGATTGTCACAATGCGCTATTTTTCAAGACCTGGTTGCATCCGCCTTAAGCATTATCACTTAGTTTGTCATATAGCATTAATTTGCGTAGTAGTGCAGTACCTCTGTTTGCGGCCTTCTCATTTGATTCTCGGCCACTGATTTTCAGTGATGCTTTTTTTGTTCATAAAAGTTTTACACAGGCTGGCTTTGCACTGAGACAACACAGGTGCCAGCGTTGATTCTGCACTTCTACTGCGCCATACTGTACACAAGCAACCAATTTGCTGGACCACGGCAAACTCTCTGGGAGAGCGCTGTCAATCTACAGGTTACTTACCCCCTACTCGTCGCCAGTTGTAGCGTCCTACCCAGCCCGAGTACTCACCAATGACTACGCCACAATTGGAGAGTTGTTATACATGTCTTTATTCTTCAGCTTTAGCAAAAACTCAACATTCTAAACCTGCATTCACTTCATTACCCTCCACTGCTTACGTCACAGGTCTACAGAGTTCATCAGGAACCAAAAGAGTGCTGTCATTCTTTATTTACACAACATTACAAATATCTGCAAGGCCCTCCACGACCTGGGCCCAAAGTACCTCAACGACCGCATGTCCTTCTACACGCCCACACGCCAGCTACGATCAACCAGCCACGCCCTCGCCACCGTACCACGCATCCGCAGAACCACCGCCGGAGGAAGATCCTTCTCCTACCTGGCGGCCAAGACCTGGAACTCCCTCCCCACTCACCTTCGGCGAACCCAGGACCATCTCGCCTTCAGGAAGCAGCTCAAGACCTGGCTGTTCGAGCAGTAACTTACCCCCTCCCCCAGCGCCTTGAGACCCTCCCGGGTGAGTAGCGCGCTCTATAAATGCCGTGATTGATTGATTGATTGACTATCAATCCTTAATACGTTGCCATCACTGTTTTATGTGAACAACCCAGGACATGGACAGTAGTCCCATGTCATCAAAGAGAGCATGCTTGCTGCTCTCTTCCAAGTCGCAGAAGAGGTTCTGAGTTTTGGCTTTACTAGGGATGGGTGAAGGCCTCAGCGAATATGACTCTCGTGGTATATTCAGAAATATTCTTGTCCAACAGGTTGCAAAACTCTTTAAATAATAAAAGCATGTAAAATAAACATAAGCGCTTTGTGGCTCTCAGTTTAACTCATAGGAAAAAACAAGTTTCTACTCTTATCTTCATCTCTTGTATTTGGACAAAATATCGAAATAAAAATACTGTGTAACAAATTTTGTGTCAAGAATATCATGACACATAAGTGCTGTTGTAATTAATATCGTTGTCAAAATATAGATTTTAGGTGTTGTATTTCATATTGATATATTTAATATCGATGTAGTTAATAACATTGATTATAATATTGTTTTTTGTGATGAATAGTGTGTAATGTGTTCTATTTTTGTTTTTACATGTTTTTTTATTTATAGTAGTTGTTTATAATGTTTTTAGTAATTTTTTTAATAAGAATTTGTATTGTAATTTAATTTGTTTAATTTTTTTATAAAATTATATTTTTTAGGATCAGGATGTTGGGTTTATAGGGGATAAGGGTGGAAAGTATTTTATAAAGTTAAGAATTATTGTGTATATTTTGTGTTAATTTAAAAACAATTTTTAGAAAAAAATGTAAATATTTTAGGAGCAGGTTGTTGGATTTATAGGGGATAAGGGTGGGTAGTATTTTAAAAAAGTATGTATTAGTGTTTATTTTTGGATGTGTGTTTATTAAATGTAATAAATTAAATGAAAGTGGGGTGTAGAATTATTATTGAATAAGGGTGCTTATATTTTTTTAGAATAATTAATGTAATTAAAAAATAAATACTTTAGAATTTTTATTTTGTAAAATGTTCTACATCAATTAATTTGTTTTACTGTGTTGAAAATGTTTGTAAAAAATGGATAAATTGTTATTTAAAAAATAAATTAAAGCATTATTTTCAAACAAATTGTGTTATGTGATATTTGATGATAAATTATTCATATTACTTTCTAAAAAAAAATATTTACAAAAAATGTTGAACATTAAAAAACAATTGCAATAAAATCTTTTTTGAATGTGGTAAAAATGGAAAAAATATTGAAAAAATTAAGTTATGTTGGAGTGGGAATAGTAAATATTCCCCCTTTATTGTCCAGCACCTTCCCTGAATTAAGTTATATTGAAGTGGGAGTAGTAAATGTTGCCCCTTTAGGGGCCGATTACAATGTCGGTCGGAAAGCATTCCTACCAAATCGGTTTCGGAATGGTTTCGGACCGAATCGGATTCGGGGAGTCCGACCAACCGATTACGATGCTTCCAAATGCCGTTCGGTCGGACTCCCATTGACTTCAATGGGAGCCTGTGTTCCGACCGAATACACTGGCTCCCATTGAAGAAAGGGGTGGCTGGGGAAAATCGTGCACCCTGTGGCAGGCAGCCCTTCGTGCCTGCCATACTGTGCATGGTTGGAAGGGGGGTCCCTTGGGTACCCCACGGGCCCCATTCGGAAGGCTCCTGGTGAAGGGGGGCCTGCTACGGGCCCCCAAAGTCTGTTTCCGACAGCCGATCCGAGTCAGAACAACTGTTTCGGAAAGGCTGTCCGAATCCGACATCGTAATACGTCGGTCGGAAATGCACTCCGTAGACCTGTACGAGTCGGCTCTGAACGACTCGGTTCCTCCGAATGCCATTCTGAAACGAGTCGGAACCGACTCGGAAAGTCTGAATGCTTTCCGAACATCGGAATCGGTCGGCCGTAAAGCTGTCCGAATCGTTTGGAAAGTTGGGTTCTGAATTGGTTTCGGCAGACCCGAATACCATTCGGAGCCTTTCCGACCGACATAGTAATCACCCCTTAGTGTCCAAAACCTTCCCTGGGATAAGTTATATTGCAGTGCGAACGGTTCATGTTGTCTGTTTAGTTTCCAGTACCTTCCCTGTGTTAAGTTAGATTGGAGTGGGAATAGTAAATGTTATCCCTTTAGTGTCCAACACCTTCCCTGACTTATTTTATATTGGTGTGGGAATAATATATTTAATCTTTTTAGTGTCCAAAACGTTCCTTGAGATAACTTTTATTGCAGTGGGATTGGTTAATGTTGCCTCTTTAGTGTCCAGCACCTTACCTGAGTTGTTATATTGGAGTGGGAATAGTAAATGTTGCCCCTTTACTTTCCAGCACCTTCCCCGAGGTAAGTTATATTGGAGGGGAAATAGTAAATGGTGCCCCTTTCAGTGTTTAAAACCTTCCCTGAGATAAGTTCTATTACAGTAGGAATGGTTGATGTTGCATCTTTAGTGTCCTGCACCTTCCCTGTGATAAGTTAGATTGGAATGGGAATAGTAATTGTTGCCCCTTTAGTGTCCAACACCTTTGCTGACTTATTTTATCTTCGAGCTGGAATAGTATATTTAACCCTTTTAGTGTCCAAAACCTTCTTTGGGATAAGTTTTACTGCAGTTTGAACTGTTAATGTTGTCTCTTTAGTGTCCAACACCTCCCCTGAGTTCAGTTACATTGAAGTGGGAATAGTAAATGTTGCCCTTTTACTGTCCAGCACTTTCCCTGAATTGAGTTAGATTGCAGTGGGAATAGTAAATGTTGCCCCTGTCAGTGTCCAAAACATTCCCTGAGATAAGTTGCATTGCAGTGGGAATGCTTTGTATTGTCTTTTTAGTCACCAGCACTTTCCCTGTGTTAAGTTATATTGGAGTGGGAAAAGTAATTATTTTCCCTTTAGTGTCCAACACCTTACCTGACTTATTTTATCTTGGAGTGGGAATAGTATATTTAACCTTTTTAGTGTTCAAAATCTTCTTTGAGGTAAGTTGTATTGCAGTGGGATTGGTTAATGTTGTCTATTTAGGGGTCGATTACGATCTCGGTCGGAAAGCATTCCGACCAAATCGGTCTCGGATTGATTTCTGACCGAATTGGATCTGGGGAGTTCGAGTGACCGATTACAATGCATCTGTAATCTTCCGGCTGCGATTCGGTCAGAATCCTATTGAATTGAATGGGAGCCTGTGTTCTGAACGAATACACAAGCTCCCATTGAAGAATGGGGTGGCTGGGGAAAATCGTGCACCCTGTGGCAGGCACCCGTTGGTGCATGCCACACTGTGCATGGTTGGAAAGGGGGGTTCCTTGGGTACCGCCATGGGACCGATGCGGAATGCCCCTGGTGAGGGGGGCTTGCTACGGGCCCCCAAAGTCAGCTTCCGACAGCCGATCTGAGTCGAAACAACCGATTCGGAAGGGCTGTCCGAATCTGTCATCGTAATCACTCGTTTGGAAAGTTCCCGAGTCGTTCAGAAACGTGGCCTGTAGAAACACACGATCCGGCTCTGACCGACTTGGACTTGCCGTTCAGTTTGGATCCGGAACCGATTCGGAAAGTCCGAACATCGTAATCGCTCATTCGGAATGGTTTCCGAATCGGTCGGAAGCAAGCCTTCCGAATCCGATTCGGAAAACCCGAATCCAATTCGGAGGCCTTCCGAACAGCATCGTAATTGACCCCTTAGTGTGCAGCTCCTACCATGTGTTAAGTTAGATTGGAGTGGAAATAGTAAATGTTGCATTTTTAGTGTCCAACACCTTCCCTGACTTAATTTATCTTTGAGTGGGAATAGTATGTTTAACCCTTTTAGGGGTCGATTCCGATGTCGGTCGGAAGGGCTCCGAAACCTTGTTTCCGACCGACTCGTTCCCAGTTTCAAACGACCAAGTACGATGCCTGGAAACCATTAGGGCTGACCAAATCGGTTCCAAAAGGCATTCAGAGAGGTCAAGCCTTTCCGGAGCCGATTCGTACAGCTCTATGGACTTGGTTTCCAAATGAGTGAGTACGATGACCGATTCGGACAGCCTTTCCGATTCGGTTTTCCCAGAACAAAAAGTCTGCCGGAATCGGTCTTTGGGGGCCCGTAGCAGACCCCCCTTAACCCAGGACACTCCAAATCGGGCCTGTGGGGGTACCCATGGGTCCCTCCTTCCCAACCATGCACAGTGTGGCAGGTACCGTGGGGTGCCCGCCACAGGGTGCACGATTTTCCTCAGCCACCCATTTCTTCAATGGGAGTCTGTGTTCGCGTTCGGAACACAGGCTCCCATTGAAGTCAATGGGAGTCCGACCGAATCGTATCCAGATGCATACGGATGCATCGTACTCGCTCGGTCGGACTCCCCCAATCCGAGTCGTACGGAAAGCATCCGGAACCGATTCGGTCGGTATGCTTTCCGAACGAGATTGGAATCGGGCCCATAGTGTTAAGAACCTTCACTGAGATAGGTTGTATTATAGTAGGAATGGTTCATGGTGCCGCTTTAATGTCCAGCACCTTCCCTGTATTAAGTTATATTGGAGTGGGACTAGTGATTGTTGCCCCTTTAGTGGCCAAAATCTTCCCTGACTTATTTTATTTTGGAGTAGAAATAGTATATTTAACAGTTTTAGTGTCCAAAACCTCCTTGAGGTAAGTTGTATTGCAGTGGAAATGGTTAATGTTGACTTTTTAGGGCCCAGGACGAGTCTGGCGGTCCGAGGACCGTTAGACTCGTGGTGGTGCTACGGTGGTGGATGCAGCCACCGCTGCACCTGTGGTCCAACTGTCCGATTACGACTTGGGCAGTCGGACCGCCGGTTCCGCCAGGGAACCGCTGATTCCCTGGCACAGGAGCGGCGGTCAGAGGTCGTACTTTTCCCTTTTCCTTCTAAACCATCACAAAAAGGTTCGCCTTCCCACAGCCGTAGCAAATCTGTCCAATGCCAGGATATCTACCATCGTGTGGAAATGACAATCCACCACTGAAGCACATTTTCTTTTTCTGTGGAAACATCACTTTGCATTCCTCAGCTTTATGCTTTGGCTTCTCTTCATGTTCATGACTGACTCACTCTGGGCACCTCCGGCCTCTATGTCAGCCACTTGTTGATTAGCACGCTCTTTAGCGCAGGCAGCCGTGAGGACTTGCTTTAAGCTCAGAGTTTCCTTCACCATACATCATCAAAAGGAATCTGACAGACATCCATCTATCACTCTGAGGCATGTAGCTTCCTCTTCATTAAAGTCGTTGAACTTACAGTGCTTTATGAGGAGATCTTGTCTCAACAAATTCATCAATGGTTTCACCTACTCTCTGGTGTTCTTGAATAAAGTTGTATCATTCATAATCTACATTTAGCACTGTATTGAACTTGACATTCAAAGCTGCTTTGATGTGATTGTATGTCACTTCACCATCCTGTGGTATCTTTTTTATGGCCTCTTTTATACCTTCACCAGCCATGTTCTTCAGATAATTGATAATCTTTTTGTCATGTGTTTCCTCGATGGTGTCTTTAAAATCCTCAAATGTCTCTATCCAAGCAGTCCATCTATTGTGTTTTTTTGGCTGTATCAAATGATGATGGTGGTTTTTAGAAAGCGGCAGCAGTATAACCATTGGTGCACAACAGTGGCCTCTCTAACACCCCCACTCATCAGCTTTTGGTGGTGGGCCGCTTTGTTTATGGACAACTCCACAAGCACAACCCCAGCCCTCTCTCTGAGGCCACGCCACAGCAGGCTGTGGTCTGATGACTTTCTTTAGTTGTTTTAGTAAGTAGACATGTGTGGTAATGTGCCTCTACCTTGCTTCTTCATGACATCACATGCAGAGAGTCCAGAATACTTGCCAGCCTGTGCTGGTAATAGAATGTTTGTATTTAAAATGGTTTCTGAGGCAGAGCCTGTTGGGGGGCTGAGCTGTTCTTCCTGATTTATATCTAATAAATTCCTTTTATGAAACTTCATGACCTGTCTACATCATTGAAGAGTTCAAGGTAACTTTTCAACACTGGCGACTAGGATGGGATGAAAAGAACACCATCTCTACACCATCATTCTGTCAGTTCGACTGGTTCAACTCCACACTGGTTCAGAGTTTGAACTGCCGTATTATCAGCTAAGCAGTGATTTAAAAGCACGAGTGCGGTGCTACGCTGTGGATCTTAGTTTCCTGGAGCCTGTGACTGCGGTACATGTGTGGTGATCATTTGGGTGAGCGTATCTTATATTTTTTTTCAGACATTTTCTACTTAATCTGGGGCTAACTGACATTAATACTTTATTAAGACGCACAAGCGCTTACCCGTCTTCTCGGTTTCACGAGGAACGGAATCTTGGGGCGAGAGATTCCATGCGAGCCTCTGTTTCCATGCGTTTCAGACTTCATCGTCACTGGAATACAGCACGTCGTTCCGCAGCGTAACGCGTCACATGCTTGCTCTGATGCATGACGGTTACTAAGCCTCACACAGGCGTTGCCAAGCTACGGTGTTACGTGTTGGTTGCTTAGTACGAAGACACTCTACACTCCACGCGAACATAGACACTCCGCGCTGACACGCACAGCAAGTCTGCATGTCAGCTGTTGGGTAGAGCTCTTCGCTGACACGCACAGCACAATACTGCGTGTCAAGAAATACTTTAATGATTGAGATCACGGCTTCGCTGACACGCACAGCAATTCTGCGTGCCAGCTGTTGGGTACAGTTTTTCGCTGACACACACTGCTGCAATACTCTGGGGCCGAATCCGATTCGGGCCTGAAAACGTACCGACCGACTCGGTGCGGGATTTTAGTCCGACCGACTCGGACTGGCGCCGTACGACCCGGGTAGTACGATGAAATGCATGTAAAACCCGACCGACTCGGACGGAATACAAAACGAACGACCGAGCCGGACGGAAACAAGCCATCCGGCCGTAAAATCTCCCGAAACGAACCGACCGACACGCTCCCGCATTGAATCCGAACGAAACGTACCAGCGAACTCCGACCCACGTAGTACGATGCTGTGCGTGCAAAACACGACCGACTCGCACGGAGCTCAAGCCGTACGACCGACACGCATACAAAACCCAGCCGAAGCAACCCAATACTCCGCAACCGACTCGTACGCCGCATATGAAATATAGCTGACACACAGCGGGAACGAGTCGGACAACATCGCACCAGACAACAGCAGCGTCCGACTCGGACACAAGAACGACACCTACATGCACCAATAGCACCAAGGAAAAAAAGTTTTAAAAAAAGGGCCAAACAAGCAACCACTAAGCCAATAAATACTGGGGGGGGGGAAATGGAACAAGGACACACCTCCAACTCCACCTACATAAAGGCCACAAATCCCTACCATGATCCTTTGCAAATTCCACTGACCTGCCAGCAAACAACACCATCACACAGCAACCACAGACACACTCATAGCTCATACATCACACAAGCCACACACCATTACCACACCTACAAATTGCACCCTCACACACACCCAGCTAAACCTACACTCACCCCCCCCACTTGCACACACATAAATCACCACCACCACCATGCCCCTAAAGAAGAATCCAAAGTTCCTAGATAGTGAATTGGAAGTCATGGTAGATGAGATCCTCAGGGTAGAGCCACAGTTGTTTGGTACATTAGTACAACAGACCCCCATGTCGCAGAAAACCAAGATGTGGGCGAGGATTGTCGACAGGGTGAACGCACAAACACCATGTTTGCGCACAAAGGAAGACATCCAGAACAGGTTGTATGATGTGCGCAGGAGGGTCCGGGACCTACTTAAAAAGGATTACCTCCTCAGCCAACACACCGGCAGTGGCCCTCCTGCAAAACCAGTATACCTCAGGCCCTGGGAGGAGAAGGTGCGGGCCATCCTACCACCAGTGAGCGTATACGGACTAACAGACATCCCAGAGCCTGGTGAGTACACAACTAATATACACAATATGGTGTGACAATACACACACAGCACTCTCAAAGGGATAGGCAAACCATGCACCCTTAGCAAATACACAGCAACCAAAACATATTCATCACAAGATGTGAATGCTAGTCAGACAAACACAATACCTGCCATCTCATAGCGATAGCTAACTGTGTCATGACATGTACAAACCTAACAACAAATACAGCAAGGCAGTGCCACAAATAGAACCAACAAACACTCTCAGATATTTTGACACCACTAGAACACCACCTCACAGGGAAGATCACTGAAAGGAAGGAATTCTGTGTATGCTGGTCAAGTCAGTGTAGCCAATAGCATGATGGGAGTTGGAGTCATAGATATTGCTCAGCCTCACAATTGGCCCATCAACACCACCCTGAAACATGCTCACATCACAGGGAGTGGAAAAGGACTCACAAGATGGCTGACACTGGGTACTGCTGGGGGAAGCACAAGGCCCTGCTGGGAACTGTGCAACAACCAACAGCAGGACACCACTGACTGACATCCTGAAAGACAACTTGCACTCCCTGCAATGCAAGCACGGTCCATGGTGGGATATCTGGCTGGGTGGGAAGGAGGACTCACAGCTCTGACCATAGTTACAAGCACTTCTCCTCACACACCCCCTCAACACTAACTGCACATAACCCACCAGGGAGAATGCAATGCCTCACACTCTAACTGAAGATCCCACAAAGAACCACCACCCTGGGTCATTCTGTGTGAAGCACAGGGACACTCTTGGGACTTGTAGCCAAACAACCGCAAGGAGAACACTCACAGCCATCCTGTCAGCACAGGCACCCCACCCCACAGGGAAGCAGAGTCAAAAGGAAGGAAGGATGGGCTTGCTGGGAAGGGGGGTGGAGGCAATAGCATGATGGGAGTGGTAGTCACAGCTCAACATCCCCCACCCACATGGCCCAGCAAGCTACCACTGAAGCATGCACACCTCACAGGGAGTCAAAAGCCACTTCAAAGATGTCTGACACTGGCCTCAGCTGTGGAGAGCACAAGGCCCTGCTGGGAACTGGGCACACACAAACATTACGACCACATTGTCAGCTATCTTGCCATTGCTGTCACACTCACACACACACACACTGAAGTCCACTCAAAAGGAAGGAAGGATGGGCATTCTGGGAAGGGGGTGGAGGCAATAGCATGATGGGAGTTGTAGGCACAGATATTGCTCACCCTCACAAGTGGCCCATCAACACCACCCTGAACCATGCACACATCACAGGGAGTGGAAAAGGACTCACAAGATGGCTGACACTGGGTACTGCTGGGGGAAGCACAAGGCCCTGCTGGGAATTGTGCAACAGCCAACAGCAGGACACCACTGACAGACATCCTGAAAGACAACTTGCACTCCCTGCAATGCAAGCACGGTCCATGGTGGGATATCTGGCTGGGTGGGAAGGAGGACTCACAGCTCTGACCATAGTTACAAGCACTTCTCCTCACACACACCCTCAACACTAACTCCACATAACCCATCTGGGAGAATGCAATGCCTCACACTCTAACTGAAGATCCCACAAAGAACCACCACCCTGGGTCATGCTGTGTGAAGCACAGGGACACTCTTGGGACTTGTAGCCAAACAACCGCAAGGAGAACACTCACAGCCATCCTGTCAGCACAGGCACCCCACCCCACAGGGAAGCAGAGTCAAAAGGAAGGAAGGATGGGCATGCTGGGAAGGGGGGTGGAGGCAATAGCATGATGTGAGTGGTAGTCACAGCTCAACATCCCCCACCCACATGGCCCAGCAAGCTACCACTGAAGCATGCACACCTCACAGGGAGTCAAAAGCCACTTCAAAGATGTCTGACACTGGCCTCAGCTGTGGGGAGCACAAGGCCCTGCTGGGAACTGGGCACAAACAAACAACACGACCACATTGTCAGCTATCTTGCCATTGCTGTCACACTCACACACACTGAAGTCCACTCAAAAGGAAGGAAGGATGGGTATTCTGGGAAGGGGGGTGGAGGCAATAGCATGATGGGAGTTGTAGGCACAGATATTGCTCACCCTCACAAGTGGCCCATCAACACCACCCTGAACCATGCACACATCACAGGGAGTGGAAAAGGACTCACAAGATGGCTGACACTGGGAACTGCTGTGGGGAGCACAAGGCCCTGCTGGGAACTGTGCAACAACCAACAGCAGGACACCACTGACTGACATCCTGAAAGACAACTTGCACTCCCTGCAATGGAAGCACGGTCCATGGTGGGATATCTGGGCTGGGGGAGAAGGAGGCCCGGATGGCAACCAAATAGCACCAATGCTGGTCAGGCACACACCTCAACATTCACATTGACATGCCACAGGTTGGCAGGACAATGTGCTACACCAATATCACTCTCTGACTGTCACAATTTAGGAGAATGCTATGTCCAGGCCCGCATCCAGAGGTACAGTCACAACTGTCAGGTGTTTGAACAATTGATGCCTGTAGAAACATACCATACAATCTGTGTCTCTCCCCAAAACAGGTGATGATGGGGACTCTGCAGCAGACCAGGAGGAGTCCCTGTCCCAGGCTCCGGGGACACTGAGCACACTGGTGTGGATCAGCCTCTGCACTCCTCGGATGGGGAAGAGCTAGCTGGACCCTCCGGTGTCAGTCATCATGCAGCACCAGCAGGACCAACATCTGCACCCCCTGCACCCACCCCTCCAACAACTGGCAACACACAGGCCACCCCTGCCAACACGGACACACCAAGGACCACAGGTGACAACAGCGCAGGGACCCAGGCCCAAACTGGAGCTGCTGACAACGAGCCCACGAACAACACCCAAGTGGGCACACGGTCACCTGTGCGTGCCACCGCAGGTCCCGCACGTGTCGCCAGGGGTGGTGGGAGGGGTGGTAGACACAGGTAGCTTTTTGCAGAGGGGTCGGGACTGCATGATGACCCACAACTGGCACGCATCGCGGATGCGTACCAGACTAGCACCGGAGAGGTCAGCCAGGTAGTGGGGATCCTCAAGGACATACAACAGCAGCAGGCTTCCCATCATGCCCGCTTGGACTCTCACATGTCCCGTGTTGAGACACACATGTCACGTGTCGAGACACACATGTCACATGTTGATACACACATGTCTGGCATAGAGTCCAAGTGGGACACATTGGAACAACTAACAGCGGTGCATAGGGACATACTTACATACCTCCGCCAGATTAGCACCAACATGGCCTCACCTCCCTGTGTGCCCACAACATCTGCTGCTGAAACAACAGCAAATGCCACAGGGAGGGCGGAGGACTCTGGCGGAGAGTCCCCTGCACCGCGGCAGCCTGCACCTGAGGGTCCCCCCCCAAGAAGAAGGGCCGTCCGAGGAGGCCAAACTGAGAGGCCGATGGCCAGCTACATCCCCCAGGAAGCCAACACCTGTTCTGGAACTTTTCCTCTGTGTGCAAACTGCACGCCCTGTCGAAGGCAACCCAACTCGCCCACATGACATGGGGAGCTCTAGTTGTCCAAATTCATCAGATGACTGTGGACTTTACTCTGGACATTTCAGCTACCAAGACTTCCAAATCACATGGGAACTTTGGATTACAATTTCTATGTACAGCACCCACCATCCTGTGCACCATCCCCACACCTTTTGTTAATAAACTCACCAATACACCATATCTGCCTCTGTTGTGATTCCAACGTGGTGTCTGTCATGGAGATGGTGATCAGAAAAATTACACTGTGCATGCTAACTGCTACAGCAACTCCAACACCGTCATGTCAGTCATGGCGACGTGACACATATGAGGGAGACACACCACTAGGGCCACACAACACATACACACCAGGGCCATCAGACTCATCCCCTACACTGATGTTGCCAGGAAATACAGTGCAATGCACAGACACCACACCTATTCACAGTCTGTGTCAACTAGACTACAGGTGCAGTAAGCAAATGTCACTCAGATGTGTGACTACAGACAACACACATCCCAAAGTGAAGCACAGGTTTACTACACATTTGCAACATGTTGTTTCCACTACAAATGCAAGCTAATCCCACCTGGCTGTGGCCACAAAGTCAAACAATGCAGAAGATAGAAAGTCCAGGGGTGTGTGGCACATCACCTGTAGGTAAACAACTGCTGCCACCTTGGAAGTTGAATCATGGATTCGGGGGATCCAAGTTGATCAAACAACTCCGGCAGCACCCTGTGAAGGACAGACATGACACACAGTCAGAACCACTGAAGAACAGCACAGAACGGCAATACTCATGTCTAATACCTGTCACAACATAACTACACAAAAGCAAGTTAGCAGGTCAACACTGTTGGGCAGTACAGACCACCTGCAAGGACACATTCCTGCACGCATCCAGTCAAGTTGCACATGGCCACACTCAAACAGCACCAGAGCACCACACACACATATCATGCAAATCTAAAGCATTGACATCACAACCCTCTGGATACTCACATTCAGCTGAAGAAGTTGGTGATGAGCTGTGTGCGGACATCACCATCATCATCATCATCATCATCACTGGCATCGTGGCCCAGGCCAGGATCCTCCACAGGTAGCGGATGTTGGTCATCGTCATCCAGGATGAGAGGCAACTCCTTCCGCACTGCCAGGTTGTGTAGCATGCAGCAGACGATGACAATCTTGCACACCTTTGCTGGGGCATATGGGAGGGACCCTCCTGTCTTGTCCAGGCAGCGAAAGCGGCTCTTCAGGAGACCAAAGGTCCGCTCAATCACCCTCCTCGTCCGACCATGTGCCTCATTGTAGCGCATCTGGGCTGGTGTCACAGGGTTCCCGAGGGGTGTCAGCAACCACGGCATGTTGGGGTATCCCGAGTCACCTACAGACAGACAATTGCACATTAGCCGATTTGGAAAAGTGTGCGGAAAGCAACATAGCAGAACACACACAATGGTACAAAGTCAGTACACACCGACAAGCCAGGCACGCTGGTTCTGCATCTGTGACATCATCCTCGGGATGCGACTACTCCTCATCACGTAGGCATCATGTGCCGAACCGGGAAACGGGCACACACATGTGTGATGGTCATATCTGCAAGACATACCACCAGAGCATTTATAGAATGGTAATGTTTACGGTTCCTGTATGCCTGCTCATGTGCCTGTGGTGGTACCAAAGCCACATGTGTCCCATCAATGGAGCCAATGACATGTGGCATCCTCCCCAGGGCATAGAAGTCACTCTTGACGTCAGTGAGTCGTTGACGTGGTGGGAAATAGATGTACTGGTTAAGGCATCTCAACATTGCCACCAAAACATCGCGTAGCACACGGCTGAACATAGTCTGTGACATACCACCAGTAGATGCCACAGCGTGTTGAAAGGTACCGGTGGCAAAGAAGTGTAGGGCTGCCATCACCTTCACCTTGGGGGTCAGCGCTGTATGATACGGCCGGCCAGGCTGCAAATGTGGGTCCAACCGCACTGCCAAATCCTCAATCAGCTGCATGCTCTGTGATGTGCTGTACTTACTGTGGTGTGTGCGGTCAGTGCAGGTGACTGATGTTTGTCTGTTTCCCAATTATTTGCAGATACATCCACAGCCACAGGAGGGGACAGCTCCACGGACCAGGAGGAGCAGCGGAGCCAGACTGGGTCAGCGTCCGACGAGTGGTCAGAGGGACCCAGTGGCACGGAGGGCGAGGGGAGCCACACCGAGGAGTCCTCAGCACCATCCACGTCAGCTGAGGACCACAGCAGCTCGGAGGATGACTCCCTTGTGGATGCGGGTGTCAGCAGCCACCACACCCCAGCTAGTCTATCTGACCCCGCCACCACCACCACCACCACTGCCCTCCCATTGGCTCCCATTCCTGAGGTCCGTGGAGGCTCCCGTGCTCGGGAGCGTGTCTCCTTCAAGCCAGGCACTGCACCCCTTGCCCCTGTGTCCCCTGCTGCCCTGAGTGAGGAGTCTGTGTACCTCCTTCGGCAGCTCCATGTAGGGCAGACAGCAATGCTGACTGTCCTCCATGCACACACCACTCTGTTGACACAGCTGGTGTCGTTCATGGAGGGCATCTCAACGGGTATGTCTGCCCTACAGAGGAGCAATAGGTCCATGGACTCCTCCCTGACGGCAGCAGTGTCCCTCCTCCAACAGTCCCTCACCCCTCCCACCTCTGCCCCATCCACACTTCCTACCACCCTACCTGTCCAAAGCACATGCACACCTGCACAATCACCCAAACACACAGACACGAGCAGCACACACACACCCAGAACCAAGGCAAGACGTGCACACAAGCATCCTCAGGGGACTGATTCCACACACACAGGGGATGGGGAACTGACACACACACAGGCAACCACAGTCACTCCGCAATCCTCAAGATCCTCTCCCTCCAAGACCCCTTCCCTTGCCTCACCTGCAACCCCACCTACACAGCAGCTCTTCCTCTCTGACCTCGGCCTCTTCCCCTCCAATCCCGCTGATCCAGCATACCGGGGGAAGAGGAAGTCCACACACAGAGAGGGAGTGCCCCTCGCCCCCGGACACTCCCCCTGGCGCAGGCAGAGTGAGCCCCCACCCGCAACTCCCCCGGACCCGGAAGAGCAAGACCCCGCCACCGCCCTGCAAGTCACCCACCCAGTCTCTCACCTCCATCCCCCAGGCCACCACTCCACAGGTTCCACCGCCACACCCTGCCCCAGGTTCCCCCACACACCGATACCGCATCCCCAAACTGCTTAGGCCCTCCCCCCCTGCCACTTGCTCTTCCACCCCCAAACCAGACGCTCTGCCTGTATGTGCCACTGGTGTGGAGACCGTGTCCCCCCCTCTGTCCTGCCCAGCTCTTCTGCCCCCCCTTCCACTCCTGTGGAGTCATGCACTGCGGTGGAGTCCACAACCACCCCGTCTGACTCGGGCACTGCATTGGGGACCCAGTCCACTCCATCTGCCCAGCCCACTGCAGTGGTTGCAGCACCAACACCATCGGACTTGAGCCCTGCGGTGGTGCCGGCCCCCCCTGAGTCAGACACCTCCACTGCAGTTGCCGGTGACACTCCTGCACCCACCTCACCTTCACTGCCTCCTTCTGGCATCCCCTGATCCTGTCCCTGCGGTGCCTGGCCTGCCCCTCGTATGCCCCTCCAAGGGGGATGTCCCCTGTCGGTACCTGTGCAGGCAAGCAATTGGTGACAAGTTGTCACACGTCACCCTGTTGGGACTGTGTATTTGGACTGGACATTGGCCGTAGTTTATTTTGGACTTTTGATTTCAGTTGCACACTTGCTGAATAAAGCCTCTTTTTGTTTACTTGTGGTTAATCTTTGGAGGTACATGATGTAGATGTGTAGAATCATGCATTTGCTGTTGTAATTGTGTTCAGATCAGGTAAATGAAGTTTTGCTGTGATGGGCTCCATGTGATCCATGTGATATGTGTCCTAATCTAGTCTGGATCTATAGCATCACTTGCTGCAGTCTGAGGGTGTAATGTTCAGCATTTGACACAGGGATCTACGTTTAGCATTTGTAGATTACCATCTTTGTCCTACACTGTTGCACATCTGTTGGGCTTACCACTGTCCAATGTTCCTAGTACCCTGACTGTGTGCCCGTCTCCAATGGACATGCAGTTTTGCACATCAATTTTGGAGGACTCATCTGTGTATACAGTACAACTGGATTGCCACGTGTTTTGGGTGTATGCAGATGACTGACGTGACACTCCCGTACCCAGGCTGATGTGAGCAGAGGCTTCTGTGTGTTGTAGTTGTTGACTCACTGACGGAGTGTCCTGCTGATATGTTTGAGTCGTGCACAGACAAGGTTTGGCACAGCGGACCTTCCACAGGAGTGGAGTGCCCTCATGGCTGTGTGTAATCCGGTGACATTGCGTGTGCCCGTGTTGTGTGTTGTGTGAGCATGTCTGTGCATGTTCCCTTCCCTTTTCATACACAGGCTGTGTCCCTAGGGATGTTCCTGTTTGTGATGCTTGCAGAGTTGGTATGTGTTCATCCAGCATCTTGGACCTGGTTTCTCCGTGATGTGGGTGCATGGCAAACTAATGTTCATGAGGTTGTCATCCCAGGTTGTCTTTGTTGTCAGGGCTGGAGATGTGGGCAAACGCTGATGGGACACATTCAGGATTCCCCTTGACACTTGTTGTTTACACAAGTAATGTGATTTAGAGTTTGTGGTAGCTTTCAGTGATTGTGACGCGTTGTGTGTGTGACTGCTGCCACTCCTCAGGGTCAGAGCTGCAATGTTGGAAGTTGTGTACGTGTGTTCTTTGTGTCTCACCTTGGCTTCTTCGTTGGTGTGTGACTATGGCCAGGATCCCATTGTTTGTGGTAGATTTCACATCATGCGCATGTACGGCGTACTGTGCTGTGTGTCATACATAGACGAGTCATGTTGAGTGGGCATGTGTGATGGGTTTCTGCACCTTAGTTCCCCCCACCACCCCTGGGATTGTCATGGGTGCATGTGCAATGTCACCTGTCCATGTGAGCTTCACTGCTGCACATTGGTGGAGATCAGGGTGTGTGGTGTTGAGTGTGCAAATGTGAGTTGTTGCACGGCTAGACCACTACCTCCATATTGGCTTTGGCTGGCAGGCCCTGCTGATTGTTTGGAGCTTGTGTAGGTGTGATGGTAGTTTGTAGCTGAGGACACATGGCTGTGGTTCACAGTGTGATCAACATCTACCTTTGTCATCACAGTGGAATTGTCATGCAGGCTAGTGTCTGCACAATGTGGGTCCCTGGGGGTAGTGCTGTGGTGGGTGTGTATCTTGCTGTGTTAGTTGCTGTTCCTACAAGCTTGTGCGACATGTGTAATTTGGGCTCCCTCTCATCTAACAATGCCAGATTGCCCACATAGGGGAATCCAATCCATGAGTTACTTGTGTGTGGCACTGTATACACATCGGTGTAATTGGGATTCAGGCCTCCTCATGTGTTGTGTGGTTGCCTGGGGACACTGGCACACCCCCCCCATCACCTGTTGTGTTTGATATGCAGTGTGGTCTGCCTGTTTGTGTTACTGCATTTGCATCACTGCATTGGCATTTCTGTAGTGTGCCATTGGCTGTATGTAGTTTGGTGATTTTCCCCTGCTCTCCCTGGGACTCCTAGGTCATCAGTCAGCACAATGATCATGGTTTGTATGTCCCATTGCTGCCATGGTATGGTATTTGTTCACCTGACATCGACAGTCTCCACAGGTTATCAACATTTGTGTGTCCATTGGTGCAGATATGTGGGTCAGCATCATGATGGTCACTTCTGTCATTGTGTAATTGGCTGATTGTTGACAATGTGGTCCCCCATGTGTGATGTTTGTATGCACATGGCCAAAACGATGTTTCTGTGACACTGCACTGTTAGCCTCGCCCAATCTATGTTGCAATGGGACACAAGCACTACTATGCCACAGATGTTTTAGTTGTTGTGTGACCAGGATTCATCCATACAGTTTGTCTTTGGCAGCTTTTACCATGCCTACACTTACCTTATGATCACCGTGGTGATGGTGCTTTGGGCCCCATTGCCACACTGATCAAAAGGTGCATCAGCCTTGGACCCCACACTTACCTTTTGGTGACTGTGGTGATGGTGCTTTAGGCCCCATTGCCACACTGATCAAAAGGTGCATCAACCATGGACCCCACACATACCTTTTGGTGACTGTGGTGATGGTGCTTTGGGCCCCATTGCCACATTGATCAAAAGGTGCATCAGCCTTGGACCCCACACTTACCTTTTGGTGACTGTGGTGATGGTGCTTTAGGCCCCATTGCCACACTGATCAAAAGGTGCATCAGCCATGGACCCCACACTTACCTTTTGGTGACTGTGGTGATGGTGCTTTAGGCCCCATTGCCACACTGATCAAAAGGTGCATCAGCCATGGACCCCACACTTACCTTTTGGTGACTGTGGTGATGGGGCTTTGGGCCCCATTGCCACACTGATCAAAAGGTGCATCAGCCTTGGACCCCACACATACCTTTTGGTGACTGTGGTGATGGGGCTTTGGGCCCCATTGCCACAGTGGCCATGGTCGGCTTGTATTGTGGAGGCCACACACTTTTATGTGTGACACATGTGATAGTGGGTCACATTGTATGTTCATTGTCATGTTTAGTGTTGTAGGCATTTGACATAGACTACACACACTTGTCATGTTGTTTGAGTGGATGTAATTTTCTGTGATTCCTTATGTGGGAGTATGCTGGTTGTGTCATGCATTACCCATCCTATGAGTAGGGGTGGTGGTAGTGGCAGGCATCCAGCCCCCCATGAGTGGGGATGGTAGTAGTGATAGGCATCCAGGCCCCCATGAGTAGGGGTAGTGGTGGTGGCAGGCATCCATCACCCCAAGGGTGGGGATGGTAGTAGTGGCAGGCATCCAGCCCCCCATGAGTGGGGATGGTAGAAGTGATAGGCATCCAGCCCCCATGAGTGGGGATGGAAGTGGTGATAGGCATCTAGGCCCCCCTGAGTAGGGGTGGTGGTAGTGGCAGGCATCCAGCACCCCATGAGTGGGGATGGTAGTAGTGATAGGCAACCAGCCCCCCATGAGTGGGGATGGTAGTAGTGGCAGGCATCCTGCCCCCCATTATTGGGGATGGTAGTAGTGATAGGCATCCAGGCCCCCATGAGTGGGCATGGTAGTAGTGATAGGCATCCTGCCCCCCATGAGTGGGGATGGTAGTGGTGGCAGGCATCCAGCCCCCCATGAGTGGGGATGGTAGTAGTGATAGGCATCCAGGCCCCCATGAGTAGGGGTAGTGGTGGTGGCAGGCATCCATCATCCCAAGGGTGGGGATGGTAGTAGTGGCAGGCATCCAGCCCCCATGAGTGGGGATGGTAGTAGTGATAGGCATCCAGGCCCCCATGAGTGGGGATGGTAGTAGTGATAGGCATCCTGCCCCCCATGAGTGGGGATGGTAGTAGTGATAGGCATCCTGCCCCCCATGAGTGGGGATGGTAGTGGTGGCAGGCATCCAGCCCCCCATGAGTGGGGATGGTAGTGG